>CM031581.1:18297451-18462451 GCA_018467065.1 Ephestia elutella
TTTTAATGTGTCATGTCCAATAAAATTGAACAATAAACAAGAAACGAACATTAGACGCAGTCGTAATCGATGAAGGCATGTAAAGCGTGGATTACGCCTTCGCTGTTTTATTATTCAACTGTTCACGCTTCAAATTTATTTGTTTAGTGCACTTTCGTATTATATCTAGCAAGAGAAGTTTCTATGGTACTTTGTTGTATTAAAGCTCCTCGATTTCTGTAAGGTTATTGATGCAAGTTTGCAACGAAAATATCCATAGCCATCTTCGAGCGCACGCACTCCACATCATGTTTATTTCAATAAAAGTAGTCATTTTTGTCAATTTTGCCTCCAAATAAAATGAATCCCTGTCCTTATTCGATGTCAGTTGCCGTACTACACAACGTAAAACATCCTAAAAAATAATTAGTCAACGAATTTTACGACATTGTATTTCCCAAAGACAAAAATAACAAACATTCTGATTCTGATAAAATGATTTCCCCCAGCTTCATCCGCAAGTTCGTGCTATGCCCGGAATGCGACAACCCGGAAACCGAGCTGATCGTGTCCACCAAACGGAACACCATCTCGCAAGGCTGCAAGGCGTGCGGCTACCACGGACAACTGGACTTCAACCACAAGCTGAACACCTTCATACTGAAGAACCCGCCCGCCATAGACCCCGCAGTGCAGGTACATATCTTTAGTCGAAATGATTGAAGATTGCCCAACCCTATAAACACAGCACGTCACTAGCGGTGTGCTGTGATTGGACAATTTTTAGAGATTAGCTTTTGTTTTGTGTTAGCAGTACATTAAATGATAAATGTACACCAGTGGCATCCTAGGCTTTAATTTTTAGCATATCTCTTCCAGCATCTAATTATATAGAACAACAAATGAGCTGATTTATAATTTATTTGATCGTCACCAAACGCAAAACTATTTTGTTGAAAACTCCATGCCCGAAAAACGAGTTTTTTTATAGAGGTTTAGATTGGATTTAACAAAAAAAAGTACATTGAAGATGTATTGAGATGCAACTGTAAGAATTTTGTGTGCCCTTTCAGGTGCACACAATAGGCCTGTTGACAAAATTTGGAAATTCGTTTAAAACTATAGCTTAGTATCTATTTTACCCCAAAAATATAATATTTTTAGAAAAATAGGCCTTTTATGTATGTATTTTGCGTTTTTATAAATGAATTTAAAATTGCCATTTAAAAAGGCCAAGACTGTCATGGCGTCTTGAATGACGTCACGCCTCGCGAAACAGTCGAGTTTGTTTATGTCAGTCAAGGAGATTTTTTAATAAATAATGGATTCCTCTTATTATAAATACTGTATAGTGCCCCAGTGTAAAAGCACAACGGTAACAAAATCAAACAAACTATTCATATACGTTCCAAACAAGAAACAAATACGAAGAAAGTGGTTAGAAATGGCAAGGAGGCAAGATGCTCATAGTCTATCAACTAGGTATTTCAAACTTTGTATTCGCTAACCTCAAAAACAGTTCATTACATTATACAGTAGGTAAATGTGACTCTCTGACTGGTAATTGCTAATTAAATAAAACTTTATTTGTTTTTCACATTATACTTACATAGAAGTTTTAACATTGCGGAATCCCGATAAGCAAAAGTCGGTGTTCGATCCGAAAATTTTTCAAGCATAACGGCGTAAATTTTGGGCAAATTACTCCTGTTTCCTTTGGTAAATCCTGATTTCATGGTGTCTTTAAGATTAAACTTCAAACAAACTATCAATTTAACAATAACTGCTAAAAAACGAAAAGCGTATAAAAATAATCAGTTCACTTTATACGAAAATGACAGCTACAACATGATGTTTTGCGAAGAGTGACGTCACGCTTCTCTGATTGGTGTCTAATGTCACGTGATTGAATGCCTCATTTCACCGATTTTATTTTGCGAAGAGTGACGTCACGCTTCTCTGATTGGTGTCTAATGTCACGTGATTGAATGCCTCATTTTACCGATTTTATTTTCCAAAAATTATTTTAAGGACGCATTTACAAAAAGACGCGCTTCAATTTTAGGTCATGTCAGTGATCATTCAATGTTCGATTAGATCAGTTGTGTCACTTATGACCGCGCGTACCGTGTAAAGTGCTAACGCATCAAAATACCGAGACGTGCGTCGCGTCATGAGCGGCCGGCCAGCGATGACCCAGTTCGTCACTCCGCTTGGTATGTTTACCTTTGATTACTAATATTGTTAAGGCGACGCTCTCCTACTTGCCTTAACAATGAATACGCCAACGAAAACAATTGAAATTAAAACTGATACAGAAAGGTATCTTCTTGACCGATATAAAGAGGAAAGAGCCGAAAGACTGAAACAACAAAGTCTAATTGATGACTTAAAAAGTCAAATAGAAATTCTTCAACAGCAGCTTCAATGCGCTGTTGAGCCTAAAGTTACAGCCCCACCAGCGCCTATCGTAGAGGTCCCTCCCCCGATTGCCTATTATGGCACTGACGAGGAAGAGCTAGCCAAGGAAACAGAGTGGATAAGAACGAAATCAAGAAAGAAACGAAAATTGAATACGTCACCCACACTCTCACCAGAGGTTAGTCCGAAACAAGACAAGGCGAAGAAAGTTCCCACACCGCCGCCCATCATTGTAGATGGCGTGGAAAACTATCAAAATTTTTATGATTTTCTTTCAAGAGATGTATTAGCTGGCACTTTCGCAGTTAAAATCCTTAATGGCAATAGTGTCAAAATAAATGCTTCCAACGAAGAGGCATACAAAGCCATCGTTAAGCTTATCTCAGCAAATAACTGCCTTTGGCACTCCTATGAGAACAAACAAGAGAGGCCTATCAGAGTAATGGCAAAAAAATTGTCGTCAACCTGTGAGCCAGAGAGAATTATTGAAGACCTAAAATCAAAAGGTCTAAAAATTGAAAACGCTGTCAACAAATTGAGCTGGAAAACTAAAGATCCACTCAATATGTTTCTGTTAACTTTTAATAAAAATGAGGATATTGACAAAATTTTCAAGATAAAATCAATCTTGGGTTGTGTTGTCGATATACAACCCCTGAAATTACCCAAACTTATTCCGCAATGTAAGAGATGCCAGGCTTACGGTCATACTCAGACATACTGTGCCAAAGAGCCGAGGTGCGTAAAGTGCACAGGAAGGCATCTGACGAAAGACTGCAGGAAACCTGCGACAGAAAAACCGAAATGTGTACATTGCGGAGAAGCGCATCCGGCAAACTATAGAGGTTGCACAATTGCCAAGGAAATTCAGAAAATTAGAAATAAACATGACAAAAAGCCGGTAAGGTCTCAAGAAAAACTAACAGCCGCCCCAATTTTAACTAGCCAGCCTACAACAACCACGAAACCTAGGGCAACCGTAACAACACAAGTTTCTTACGCTCAGACAGCTGCCAAAAATTCCATAAGCTCTCAGCTTACAGAAAAATCCAATCATAATGTAAGTAAGTTAGATGAAATCTTAAAATTAATGACATCTTTTGACGAGAGATTGAAAAAAATTGAAAATAGCACTAAAACTGCTATCGCTAAGAACCGAAAATGATGGACAATCTTAAAATTATGTCGTGGAACAGTAATGGGCTACTTAAGCATAAAAACGAGTTGCAAGTAGTCCTAGATATAGAAAATATTGATATTTGTCTTATATCTGAGACACATTTCACCAAACAGTCCTACATTACATTTAAAGGCTATAAAATTTACCATGCACTACATCCAGATAATAAAGGGTACGGCGGTAGTGCTGTAATCATTAAAGAAAATATAAAACATCAAGAATATCACAAATATGAAATACCAGAGATACAATGCACAGCAATTCGACTAATTACAAAGAGGTATCCACTCACGGTGGCAGCAATATACTCCCCACCTAGGCATACCATACGTAAAGATAAGTATTTGGATGTTTTACAAAAGCTTGGTGAGAAGTTCATACTAGGAGGTGACTTCAATGCAAAAAATACCCATTGGGGATCACGCTTAACGAACACTAAAGGAAGAGAACTTATGTATGCCATTACAGAATTGAACTGTGACGTCGCATCTACAAGATCTCCTACATACTGGCCAACGGACCCACTTAAAATCCCGGACCTCATAGACTTTTTTATAATTAAAAATATTTCATCAAATTATATAAAAACTGATCAAAGTTATGACATGAACTCAGATCACTCAGCAATATATTTAGAAATAAGAGAGAAACTAGTATTTAAAGAACCTAAACTTACTTTAGTCAATAAATATACTGACTGGGAAAGCTTCAAGTTAGAGTTGGATAATAATATTGAACTGAAAGTACCATTAAAGACCCCAGATCAGCTAAACTTAGAATTAGAAAAATTT
Organism: Ephestia elutella; assembly: GCA_018467065.1. Taxonomy (NCBI): domain Eukaryota; kingdom Metazoa; phylum Arthropoda; class Insecta; order Lepidoptera; family Pyralidae; genus Ephestia; species Ephestia elutella. The sequence continues at coordinate 18,301,823 of CM031581.1, forward strand.
ATTAAGTTAATACAACGTATAGCCTGGAATAATACGCCTAAAATTAAAAAGAGGATATTTAAGAATACATACCCCATAGAAATAAGAAAATTAATCACAGAAAAACGGAAACAAAGACATCGCTGGCATCAGTCTAGGTGTCCAGAAGATAAAAAATAATAGCTATTGTTGTCTTTGTGATGACCAGGTAATAGCAGCTCCATTTTTAATGAAAACATAACCGGTAGTTGAACGCCTTGTATCAATATCATTGTCATATTTGGGATATGTCATCTTCACTCTCTACTCTGTGACATTGCGAGAATGCAACAACATAGCTCTGTATTTTATTTAAATAAATTAGTACTTTCGAAGTAAATCAGTATTCCATTCATTGAAAAACTTTAATAGTTATGGGCCCAGGTGCCCTGTAAATGTGGACAAGTGAAATTCGGACATTTAAAACAAAAGTGCAAAATCCTAACCTGTGTAGCCACGCGTACCGGTCGGTCACGGTCAAGGTCAATCAATCCAAAATGTCTTCCAATAATCCGCTCACCTTAATTGAAAAATTAACCGGACGTGAGAATTATTCTACTTGGAGATTTGCCGTTAAAACGTATCTCGAGCACGAAGAGCTCTGGGATTGCATTGAAAGCAACGATAAAGTCGATCCGAAACGCGATCTTAAGGCGAAATCAAAAATAATTTTATTAGTGGATCCTGTCAACTATGTTCACATCCAAGAGGCCAAGTCAGCAAAACAAGTGTGGAACAATCTGGCTTGTGCATTCGATGACTCAGGGTTAACACGCCGAGTGGGTTTACTTCGAGAATTATGTACTACAAGTCTCGCCGAGTGTCAAAATGTAGAAGAGTATGTCAGTAAAGTAATCACTACAGCTCATAAACTGCGCAATATTGGGTTCAAAGTGGACGACGAGTGGCTCGGTACCTTGCTTCTCTCCGGTCTACCCGAGACATACAAACCAATGATTATTGCCATTGAAAGTTCCGGTATGAGTATAAGCGCAGATTCAGTGAAAGCTAAGATTCTACAGGATGTTAAAATCAGCAACAATGATACAAGTGCTTTTACAGTAAATTCAGCAAAGAAAAAGCTATTTAATAAAAAGCCATTTCAAAAAGGGCCACGCTGCTATAACTGCAACAGACATGGTCACATAAGCACAGAGTGCAAGTCTAAAAAGAAACAAAAACCAGAAAGTTCAAGCTATGCCGCTGCATTCATGGCTTCCACCAGCAATAGTGATGCCTGGTATATAGACTCCGGCGCCTCAGTGCATATGACAAAACATAAAAATTTATTGCAAAATGTGACAGTGCCCCTGATTAAGACAATTAAAGTTGCAAATGACAAATCCTTACCTGTAGAAAGTTCTGGTCAGCTGAGCCTGGATATTTATAATGAGAAAGGTCAGAGTAACAAAATTTTATTCCAAAATGTCTTATGTGTACCCGAGTTGGCAACAAATTTACTATCCGTCAGTCAAATAGTAAACCATGGTGGTGAAGTGAAGTTTAATAAAGAAGGCTGTATAATATTAAACAAATATAAGAAAATTGTTGCAACAGCTACCTTGATCAACAATATGTACCGGCTAAATCTGCATAATAATCAGGCATACATATCTGACGTTGATAAACAAGACATTTATCTCTGGCACCAGCGCATGGGACATCTCAATTTCAGTGATTTAAAGAAAATTGAAGAAAACACAGATGGTGTACAATTATCCAAAAAGGCTGACAACTTAACCTGTGTGACCTGTCTGGAGGGCAAACAGACACGCCTGCCATTAAAGTCAAGTTCTTCTAGAAGTACAAATTTACTTGAGTTGGTGCACTCAGACATATGTGGACCAATGGAAACTACTTCAATTGGTGGTGCAAAATTCTTCATTACTTTTATAGACGACTATTCAAAGAAGGTGTTTGTCTATTTTCTGCACAAAAAATCAAATGCCCTCGAGAAGTTCAAGGAATTCAAAAGTCAAGTTGAAAATCAATTAGAGTGCAGTATTAAATGTTTGCGTACAGACAATGGGCTTGAATATCTGAACAATAATTTCTCTGATTACCTTGTGAAGGCTGGTATTGCTCATCAAACAACGACACCATACACACCTGAGCAAAATGGTGTCTCTGAACGGATGAACCGTACGCTAGTTGAAAAAGCAAAGTGTCTTTTGATTAATGCTAACCTAAATAAAATATATTGGGCAGAAGCCATACACACAGCTGCTTATATTGTGAACAGGAGTCCAACTCGATCACTGGCTTTTAAAACTCCAGAGGAAATGTGGTCTAAGAAGAAACCAAATATAAGCAATTTGAGAATATTTGGCTGTGAAGCAATGATACACCTTCCCAAAGAGAAACGTAAAAAGTGGGACTGTAAATCTCAGAAAGCCATATTTATAGGATATTGTGATAACACCAAAGGCTACAGGTTTATAATACCTACCTCAAGGACTGTTATTAAAAGCAGAGATGCTGTTTTTCTTGAGACAACAATAAAAAGAAATTATGTGCCCGTTAATCTGTCAGAGGAAGAAATTGGGTGCGATTTATCATCAGAACCAATTGATAAAGATGCATCTCAGGGTTGCGAAGATGCATCAGATGCCTCAATCACTTTCAGTGAACAAAATGAGTCAGATTCATCAGATTATAAACCGAATATAAAAGAAAATTTGTTAAGACCCTCTAAGATAACATTAAGACCAAGAAATAGAGAATTACAAAAATCAAATCAATGTGAAGATAAAACTTATATGTGCTGCAGTGAGAATGAAACAAATTTTATTCCTCAAAACTACAATGAAGCCATAACCTCAATTGACTCTGAAAAATGGAAAACTTCAATAAAAGAAGAATTAAGAGCTCATGATAAAAATGGAACTTGGACATTGGTAGAAAAACCACCTAACATCAAACCTATAGGATGCAAATGGGTGTTTAGAATTAAAAATGAACCAACAGGTCCTCGTTACAAGTCCAGACTCTGTGCGAAGGGATATGCGCAGACAGAAGGTATCGACTTTGATGAAACATTTTCACCAACAGTAAGGTATGACTCCATCCGTATTTTATTATCAATTGCAGCTCAAAGAAATCTGCAAATAGTTCAATTTGATATCACTACTGCATTTCTGTATGGTGACCTGAAAGAAGAAATCTTCATGACACCACCTGAGGGACTGAACTGCAACCCAAACATGGTATGTAAGCTTGTAAAATCTCTATATGGGTTAAAACAGGCACCAAGGTGTTGGAACACAAAATTCAACTCTGTTTTAAACAAATTTGGGTTTGAGAGAAGTAAAGCAGATCAGTGTGTTTATATTGGTCTTATTAGAGGTATAAAATGTTATTTGTGCCTGTATGTTGATGACGGTTTATTATTTTGCAAAGAAAAATCAGTCTTATCCGAAGTGATGAAAGATCTTCAATCTAATTTTGACATCAAAATATGTCCACTTACCTGCTTCGTTGGAATGCAAATTGAAAGATTTGATGACTGTATTTTCATTCACCAGGCCAAGTATATAGAACAATTACTAAGAAAATTCAAAATGAGTGAAGCAAACTCCAACAGTGTGCCAGCTGATCCACACGTCAGACTCACGAAGCCTACTGTGCAATCCGAGAGAGACATTCCCTACAGAGAAGCCGTGGGATCTCTTATACATGCTGCAACAGTAAGCCGGCCTGATATCCTATTTGCTGTCAGTCAGGTGAGTCGATTTTTACACTGCTATGGAGAACCTCACTGGAATGCTGTCAAACGGATATTCAAATATTTACAAGATACTAAAGATTATGGCCTATGTTACATGTCAAAACCAGACAGTACCGATCTTGTTGGGTACAGTGATGCAGACTATGCCAATGATATTGATACAAGGCGTTCAACTACCGGTTATGTTTTCATTAAAAATGGAGCTGCTATTACCTGGTCATCACAAAGACAACAAACAGTTGCTTTGTCCACGACAGAAGCCGAATTCATGGCAGCCTGTGCTGCCACCAAAGAGGCCATTTGGTTAAGGCAATTACTACAAGATGTAAGTGAATTTAAACAGGAATCTGTGGTCATTAACATTGACAATCAAAGTGCAATTAGTGTAGTGAAAAATAGTGACTTTCACAAGCGTTGTAAACATATAGACATTAAGTATAACTTCATTAAACAAAAGTATAATGAGAAAGTTATTGCTCTTAACTATGTAAATACAAACCAGCAATATGCTGATATCTTTACTAAGGCTTTGCCAAAAACTAAATTTAGCTCTATGAGAAGTAATATTGGAATGTGTAAAGATATTAATAATAGTAATAACTAGTGTCTCTTGTCTTTATTTTGTTTTTATTAACTTCTGTTGTGTAATGTAACAAGGAAGGTTCTAATTAGAAGGGAGCTTTCATATTGTTTTTGTAACTCTTGAAAATTTTGTTTGTAACTTTACAAGAAAGGCTCTAATTTGAAGGGAGTGTTAGAATATTGTTTTTAAATTTCGTGCCTTTCACTACAAATGTCATTGTCATATTTGGGATATGTCATCTTCACTCTCTACTCTGTGACATTGCGAGAATGCAACAACATAGCTCTGTATTTTATTTAAATAAATTAGTATTTTCGAAGTAAATCAGTCTTCCACTCATTGAAAAACTTTAATAAAAAAACTGAATAAACTTACGAAACAAATCAAAAGAGAAATACAAAATCATATTGATGAGCGTACAAGCAAATATCTTCAAAAGCTTACAAATACTAGTAGCACAGATTATTCACTTTGGAAGGCTACCAAGTGCATGAAGGGACCAATAGAACAAATCCCCCCATTAAAAGTTAAACCTGGAAAATGGGCAGTGACTAATGAACAAAAAGCGTTTATATTCGCTGAACATTTAGAGAACATTTTTAAACCAAATATAACGCAAGATTCTAACGATACCATAATTGACGATCGATATGATATTATAGAAGATGAAGAAACAAATATTAAGCTTGTTACCCCTAGGGAAGTACTAAGTGAAATTAAAAAGAATATCAATCCCAGAAAATCCCCTGGATTTGATCTTATATCAGGCGAAGTGCTACATAATCTTCCACGAAAGGCGATAGTCAAACTCACAAATCTCATTAATGCTGCACTGAGACTCAAATATGTACCGGACTTATGGAAAGTCGCTGAGGTAATAATGATAGCCAAGCCAGGAAAACCCCCATCCGAGGTAACATCATACAGGCCAATCTCCTTGTTGCCTGTCATGTCAAAATTATTCGAAAAACTATTATTAAAACGACTGAAGCCTATTTTAGAAGAGAAAAATCTCATACCAGATCATCAATTTGGCTTCAGAGAGAAGCACTCAACCTTAGATCAAGTACATAGAATTACAAATATAATTGAGAAGACGCTCGAGGAAAAAAAAGTATGTTCTACCGTATTCTTAGATGTAGCACAAGCTTTTGATAAAGTATGGCATGAAGGCCTTGTCATTAAATTAAAGAAAATTCTTCCCAAAAACTATACTGATATACTTACATCATACATATCGGATAGGGTATTCAGAGTACGTCATGATGATGCATATTCTGAAATTAAAGAAATAAATGCTGGAGTGCCACAAGGAAGCGTATTGGGTCCGGTCCTGTACCTTTTATACACCTGTGATATTCCATACACGGATACAAACACTATTGCGACTTTTGCTGATGACACAGCCATAATGGCGATTGGAAGCACTCATGCAGAAGCAGCAGAAAAGGTCCAAACAGCTGTTAATAAAGTATTGAACTGGACAAAGACATGGCGAATACAGCTTAACGAAGCTAAATCGATCCACGTTAATTTTTCGAACAAGCGGGAAGAATATTTTCCCATATTTGTTAACCAAAACCGAATTCCATACGAAAATGCAGCTAAATACTTAGGTATGACGCTCGATGCGAAGCTTCGCTGGAAAGCGCACGTTAAAAAGAAACGACATGAGCTCGATTTTAAATTTCATAAAATGTACTGGCTCCTTGGAAGACAATCCACATTATCAGTGCAAAATAAATTACTATTGTATAAACAGGTCCTTATGCCAGTATGGACCTATGGGATACAGCTGTGGGGCTGTACCAAAAAGACAAACATTGAAATCATTCAACGCTTCCAGAATAAAGTACTGAGGGCTATAGTCAATGCGCCTTGGTACGTAAAAAATAACGACCTGCACCGGGACCTCAACATACAGTTCGTTCGTGACGTAATAAATAAATATGCAGAAGCACATGAACACAGGCTGCTTCACCATGTGAATGTTGAGGCTATCCAGCTCCTCGACAACACGGACATAGTGCGAAGACTCAAAAGAACTAAACCGTCTGATTTAGTGTAGTGATAATAAAAACAATTTAATAGTGATAGTGATAAATAGTGTTAATATAGACACACGAACAAAGTGCCTTCCCCTTAATAGAGACAGTAAGAAAAGTGCCGATGGACACATTCTTATTCTATAGTAACAATATAAAACTAGGTCAGAGTAAAATTACTCATTAGCCTGACACTGGGCTAGATTGTAATATTATTAGCGTATTAAATTATTTATATAAGTACGTTAAGTAAAAGGAAAAAAAAAAAAAAAAAAAATTTTAGGTATTTGATTGTACTACTACATGCGCAGGGCACACAGTCACAGCGACGCACGCTAAGCGGGAATCTTTTGAACAAACACATTTTGATACTTTTAATATTATTTTTTGTAGAATATTTATTTTATATTAGTATTTTTTTTATCTATACACTAGCTGTCGCCCGCGGCTTCGCCTGCGTGAGTTTCGCTTAGATGAAAAGTCTTTTTGTGTTCCAAACTATTTCAGAATGTTACGGATCTTCGATTTTTATACGTCTACAGAAAATGCTCATCAGATTAATCGAGTTTTGCTTAGGCGCCATTTCCATATATGTTATAGTGTAGCTGGTCTCTTGGAGCTTTTCATCAGATGTTCCAGATCTTCAAAAAATTTTTTTGCTTTCTATTGTTCTTTTTAAGTGTCCCTCTATCCATTTTAGTCAAAAATACTAAATGTACAGACAAAATATTTTTACTGTTTTATTATATGTATAGATATAATAAAACAGTAAAAATATTTTGTCTGTACATTTAGTATTTTTGACTGAAATGGATAGAGGGACACTTAAAAAGAATAATAGAAAGCAAAAAAAAATATTTGGAATTTCTTGTCTGTCTGTATGTATGTATGTACGCGTTTCACGCAAAAACTACTGGACGGATAAATGAAACTTTCAATCAATAAATGTTTTACTTTAGAATGTTTAGGTTTGAACTAATATTTGATTTATTTTTAACAAAATTCAACAAAAAGTACAGTGAAGATTGTTTACATGATAGGACTGGTAAGAATAAATAGAGTTTAGTGAAAAACTCTATCTCGAAGCTCTGAGAGCTTCTGAGTAATAAAATATTATTGAGGTATTTATAAAGACTGTTATATGATGATATCTATAACAGTTATCGCAATAAAGATATGTTGAGGCAGAATGTCCAATTCGCAAAATGTCCAATTTGCTAAATGTATATTTTGCAAATTTGACATTCTGCGAACTGGACATTTTGCTTTTTGGACATTTTGCGATTAGAACATTTTGCGAATTAGACATTTTGCGAAATGAACATTTTGCGAATGGGGCATTCTGTGTATTGGACATTCTGCGAACTGAATATTTTGCAAATTAAACGTTTTGCGACCGCTGGACCTTTTGCGAATTGGATGAATCATATAGGTAGGCTGTGATATAAGTATGGATTTCGTAAAAGGTCCAATTCGCAAAAGGTACAATTTGTAAAATGTATTGGACATTTTGCGAATTGGACATTTTGCGAATTGGGCATTCTGTGAATTTGACATTCTGTCTATGGATTTCGCAAATGGTCCAATTCGCAAAATGTCCAAATCGCAAAATGTCCAATACATTTTACGAATTGGACCTTTTACGAAATCCATACTTATATCACAGCCTACCTATATGATTCATCCAATTCGCAAAAGGTCCAGCGGTCGCAAAACGTTTAATTTGCTAAATGTTCAGTTCGCAGAATGTCCAATACACAGAATGCCCCATTCGCAAAATGTTCATTTCGCAAAATGTCTAATTCGCAAAATGTTCTAATCGCAAAATGTCCAAAACGCAAAATGTCCAGTTCGCAGAATGTCAAATTTGCAAAATATACATTTAGCAAATTGGACATTTTGCGAATTGGACATTCTGCCTCAACATATCTTTATTGCGGTAACTGTTATAGATATCATCATATAACAGTCTTTATAATATAATAAAATGTCTAATAAATTTTGCAAAATGGTCAGTTCGCAGAATGTCCAGGTCGTAGAATGTCCAATTCGCAAAATGTCTAATAAATTTTGCAAATTGGACATTTTGCGAATTGGACATTTTGTGAATTGGACCTTCTGCGAAATCCATACTTATATCACAGCCTACCTAAGTATATGATTCATACAGTCGGTCGTCGAAAGCCCCTATTTGCTTAGAAAATCGCAGACATGCAAGATACATACTGACTGGATATCGAAGCGCATTTATTATAAAAATGCTTAAAAAAAACATACTTCGAAACATATAACCTCCTCCTTTTTTGGGAAGTCGGTTAAAAATAATAAAAACTACGCATGTAATCAGATTACTGACTACTGTAATCAAAACTAACGATTACAAATGTAATCATGATTGAAAGTAATCTAGATTAAAAGTAATCATGATTGATGTAGTCATGATTACTTTCAATCAGATTATAAATCCGATTACAAAAGTAGTTGATTACGCCCAACTCTGCCTATGGCAACTTTCCGTCTCCATCATCAGGACGCTGGACTTCATGTAGGACCAGAGTACTAAAGAACACAAACCAAACAAGCCCAAACTCGACCAGGTTACATGGTTTAATTACAGAGTTCCTATGGCAACCTTCCGTCTCCATCATCAGGACGCTGGACTTCATGTAGGACCAGAGTACTAAAGAACACAAACCAAACAAGCCCAAACTCGACCAGGTTACATGGTTTAGTTACAGAGTTCCTATGGCAACCTTCCGTCTCCATCATCAGGACGCTGGACTTCATGTAGGACCAGAGTACTAAAGAACACAAACCAAACAAGCCCAAACTCGACCAGGTTACATGGTTTAGTTACAGAGTTCCTATGGCAACCTTCCGTCTCCAACATCAGGACGCTGGACTTCATGTAGGACCAGAGTACTAAAGAACACAAACCAAACAAGCCCAAACTCGACCAGGTTACATGGTTTAGTTACAGAGTTCCTATGGCAACCTTCCGTCTCCATCATCAGGACGCTGGACTTCATGTAGGACCAGAGTACTAAAGAACACAAACCAAACAAGCCCAAACTCGACCAGGTTACATGGTTTAATTACAGAGTTCCTATGGCAACCTTCTGTCTCCATCATCAGGACGCTGGACTTCATGTATGAACTAGAGTACTAAGGAAGACAAAACACACACTGGAATATTAACGAAGAAAAATAAAAAGGTACTTTCTTTTCCGCACAAGTATCAAAACCAGTTGATCTAACTGAGTTTTCGTATATGCACAGCGATGTATTTGTCCGTGGGATTTTGCTGCGGAGCGACAGGGAGCGACACAGGCGTCCTTTCACAGAGGCTCACATGAGCCGACTGAAGCTTCGTTCGAAATGTTCCTCACTTTATACTATAGAAAAACGAAACAGTTAAACTGATAATTTTTATCTATATCTATACCATAGAGCTAGCAAAAAAATTTTTTTATTTTATTTAGAGGCACTGACAGCTGAGGAAGCGGGATGACAGATATGGTTTTTACCTATGTTGGTGAAGGACAGGTAATATCTTCTGTGAATCCAATTTTCAGTAGACTTTGACAATCGAAGCTTAATGTGGAACTGATATTGTATTGTAAACAAACCTTATAAGTTAATTTATTCCTTATTATTATAGATAAGCTTTTTACAGTTTCATCGAGTGAAAATGGTGTAGTGTAGTATTCTGAATTGTGATTCATCTTCTAATAGAAATGCCAATCAATACTCTTTTAACAGGTAAATGTTGTTTACAATAGTTGAATTTCAGTGAGCTTGTTCTGTTGATATACATCGATATGGTCGTCTCAGTGATGTATTTTTCGTGTATTGTATTGTTTTCTTGTAAGAAAATGTATCATCGCATATTAAAAAGAACTATTTAAGAAAATATTGAGTATCGAAATATTAGCATTTTTCGAGGCAATTGCTAGGGTAGGATCAGTACCGGAGGTATAATTATCGATAAAAATTCAAAACAACATTTTCGGTTCAATATATAACTGAAAACTAAACTCCATTTATTCTTACCAGTCCTATCATGTAAGCAATCTTACCATGTCTTTTTTATGATTTTACAACAATATAAATTAAAATAGACTTTTTAGGAAATTACTTTCATGGTTTATAAATGTTTTACTTTAGAATGTTTAGGTTTGAACTAATATTTTATTTATTTTCAACAAAATTCAAAAAAAGTACTGTGAAGATTGTTTACATGATAGGACTGGTAAGAACAAATGGATTTTAGTTCGAAACTTAGAAAAGGTTCAATTATCGTCTAGTACATTTTGCAAACAATATTTTTCTTAGCTAAATACATACTTCTCTTCGATTTCAGAATCACCACTGATCGGAAACGACGCCACACTTGGCTTAAAATAATTAAAAATGCAACTTGAATAATGCGACCAAATGAAGGATCTCGTATATGTAGTCGACACTTCGACAACAACGACTTTTACATTGCTGGTGGCAAGATACGATTAAGAAAATCCGCTATACCAACTAAGTTTGTAACTAACTTTTATGCCCTAATTTAAAGGGTGGGGGTGATTTACTACAATTATATGCTGAGAATTTTGTTTATCTGGTTTATTCCAAACCCTAGTTATGAGGGTTCAAAAAAATTACGAAGCGCTTCGAGAAAAGGCAGATAGTACTCTTGCGCTTCATTTGGCTTCTCTTGGATGACTTTTATTTCGACTATTTGGCTTGTCTTGGATGACTTTGATTTTGACTTTTGCTCTTCGAAAACATTGCAAATTTAAAAGAGCAGTCCGTTGAGACTATATTATGCAATTACCATTACTGATGACTGTCATGACTTATTACTGTGCCCACGACTTCGTCCGCCCATTAATTATTATTGTTAATAAGAGTATTAATATCATCAAGACGAATGGAAAAAAGGAATGGTTTTCTATTTTTTTTCCATATCTCTCATGAATAGTCACAGACTGGTTACAGTTTATTATATGTATAGACCATATGTACGTACATATAGATGTAAAAATAAATATTTAATTTTGATTAAATCCTATCTTTATTTTTATTACAAACCTCATTGTGTAGAAAAATAATCAAAATTATACGTCAACGTGATTAGATATTACCGTAAATGTTGCGATTTTTCGCATAATTTGTTTTTCAGACAGGAATCAAAACCTATAGGGTATCTGTTTCCCATTGACTAAAATTGAGAAATTTGGCAACAAAGGTACTACTGGCACTACCTATGCCTCTTCAGTATTGGCATGTAGAGGCACCGGGGTGTTTTTAGTGGGTCCAAGTCCCACATGCCGCTTCACTGCTCAACTATTGAGAAGTGAAACGGTATGCGAAGGTATTTTCACCTCGATAAAAAAAAAGGTTTTTATTTATGTAGTATCGATACAAAATGTCGATGCTTAGTTGTAAGGTCACATCACTTTCATACACTGTCATTAAATTTGGAAAACGTTTTTCGGCTTCATTTGACAACCAAGCTTATCAGTCTATTAAAGAATGATTTTTTTTTTCTATGTCTATGATCTATACATATAATAAAACAGTAAAAATATTTTGTCTGTACATTTAATATTTTTGACTGAAATGGATAGAGGGAGACCTAAAAAGAACAATAGAAAGCAAAAAAAATTTTTTGGAATTTCTTGTCTGTCTGTCTGTCTGTCTGTCTGTCTGTCTGTCTGTCTGTCTGTCTGTCTGTCTGTCTGTATGTATGTACGCGTTTCAAGCAAAAACTACTGGACGGATTTGAATGAAACTTTTTTTGTTGTATAGCTATTAAGCCTGGGCAACATATAGGCTATAATTCATTTTGAAAACTGGAACACCTGATGAAGAACCATAACGGAACAGCTAAACTATAAGTAATATGGAAATGGTGCCTTAACAAAAATCGTTCAACCTGATGAGCATTTTCTGCCGACGTATAAAAATTGAAGATCTGGAACATCTGATGAAAAGCTCCAAGAGACCAGCTACACTATAACATATATGGAAATGGCGCCTTAGCAAAAATCGTTCAACCTGATGAGCATTTTCTGCTGACGTATAAAAATTGAAGATCTGGAACATCTGATGACTCACGCGGGCGAAGCCGCGGGCGACAGCTAGTTTTATATAAATTTTGTTAAAACTTGATGGTTTTTTTTGAAATAAATAATATTGATTATATATATTATATGTTTCTATTTTTCTTTTAAAGAATATTTCACAAATTACTCAGTTTTTTATACCGAAACCTTACCCTGTTTTCGTTGTTTTCGCGGAAAGAGGCTAGGAAAAACTAATTTTATAGTATTTAATACTACTTTTTACACAAAATAAAATAGAAACTAATATAGTCAAAGGTTTACAGTACCCATCAGTACCCGTAACACTTTATAAAATTCAATGAATTTATCGGAAATCGAACCGGCAAATGGCAAATTTCATTGATTTTTGTAAACGCGTCCTTAATAAAAATAATGTTTTTCTGTTTACTACATATCATGATTAATCATTAGAAACTCTAAGCCACCCGATTTATTCTTAGTGGAAACAGGCCTATTATGACGTAGATTCAATTTAGTATATAAGTTGTTGTTACTTCTAATAAATCATCATTAGTCCCTGGGTCTACTAGACATCATTTCTTATACATCTCACGTCCGATTCCAAGGGTCGCTATATAAAGTTAAGGACATAGTTGTATTGCTATTGATTGATTGATTGATTGATTGATTGTGTTCCAGGGTTCGTCCCTGACGGAGGGCAACCGCGGCAAGCGTTCCAAGCGCTCGGGCCCGGGCGCCGCCAACGGCAACCACGATGCTAGCGACGACGCCAAGCCGGTCAGTATTGCATTCTTACGGCTCATGCGCTAAATGTCTACGCAAAATGTCTCCCTAGTCGTAAAATGCTTCTTTCGCAAAATATCCCCTAGTCGTAAAAAGCTTCTTTCGCAAAATGTCGCGAAGAATATAATTTCGATTTTCAAAGCGAAATCATTTATTAAAGTTATAGATAATGATTTTTGCTTGATTGATTTGCATTAGGTTCCACAAAAATAAATTAAGATAGAATGGCAACGTGAGTGTGTTGCTAAGGAATCGCCCGTGTCATTTTTTGCATAAGCCACGCCCCGAGTACGGCACAATAATGCATTTTTGCACAACCGTTCCGATGTGTTTAAGTCGAGACGCGCGTTGATGAATGAATGAACGAAAATTAATTTATTTATTGGCTTAAAAATAGCATTTTTGTTGACGTCAGAAAATTGCTTAAAGCTAAGGTTACTACCGCCTCCAAAGTGTAAGGAGAAGAGGCAGCGCAACAAACTCCACTGCTGCATGTTCTTCAAAGACGTCACTTATAACATAATATATCTTATCATACTAAATAAATGTTCAACGAATTTTGCGATGTATCGCAAGACCGAGGCACGCGTGCCGCGCCTACAACCATTCTATCTTGATTTATATCTGTTTTTTTTTCCGCTCAGTTTGTAAAAGTCAATTGAGGGAAAGGGCTTTAAACTAGGGATTCCTCCACTCATAGGCGATGGGCTAGCAACCTGTTACTATACCTGAATCTCCATTCCATCAGAGAGCCCACTATTCAGCTAAGTGTGACCTTCGAGTCTCACGACCTTTGGCTCTGTCTGGGATAAAGACGTGATTCTATGTATGTATGTATACCTGTGGTTGGTTCAATGTGTAGACCAGGCGTAATATACTGGTGACATTGTTGCGCAGGCCGACAGCGAGGCGCCAGTGACGCCGGTGACTCCAACCGCTCCCAACCCCACGCGCAGCCGCCGCGGCCGCAAGGACGAATCTGACGACGACGACGGCAACTGGACCGTGGACGTCAGCGAGGCGGCCGTGCGCGCGCGCATGCAGGGTGAGCACAGAGTACATATAAAGAAGAGCTGTTCATAAGCTAGTAGACCTGTCCCCAGTCGACCAACTTGAGGCTTCTAACTATTTGCCACCAGACGTCACTATTGTCGCATTCGCGGAGTTCACTTCACAGTGTCAACACGTGCCGCAGATGTGTCGAAGTTACGCGAAATTTTAGATTGTGCTCATTAACAATGAAGTACTGTATTGTGGGGTGTAAAAGTAACACACACAACAAGGAATCACGCGATAAAAGTATATATTTTCACTCGTAAGTATTTTTACATAATTATTCCCACAGCGGTATATGCGCGCCTGTCAGTACAGCCATCTATTGAGTAATAGCAGAACTCAAGAGAATTGATTAAACAGTTTGTGAAAATAATTCTGCTACTGGCCAATAGGTGGCTATACAGTTTGTTAAAATAAGATAAAATAAGTCTTACGTTTATCCAATAAGAGTTCATTTTTTAATTTCTGTCTACGGTAAGTATACGTCCCCCGCTCCCCTACCAATGCAATGCGGACACTGTCTTTCATATATAAAATGCCTATGCGCACCTCCTCTCTTTTCCTACTTCGTGAGGGTGAGCGACCATTATATCTCCACTAGCTGCGCCTGCGCCACTAGATAACGATACCTATTTTTCATTAGATGGTTATCGTTGGGGATGGGTATCGTTTTGGAGGTTTTTGGGGATGCTAAATACACGTCAGGTATATTGAGCATCCCCAAAAACCTCAAAAACGATACTCTTATTACGAAAAAATTTAAAAAATGTCGGCTATCTTTAGGCCAGAAATAAATGTCATTTTCGTGATCTACATACCCAATGATTCAATAATTCCGAAATGGCCTTTGAGTCTTACGACTCTTGGCTCTGTCTACCCCGTAAGGGATAAAGACGTGTTTCTATGTATTTATGTGTGTATGCAATTCGAAAACCTCAAAAACAAGATCCATATATTGAGAAGTAATCGATGATATTTACAATCCCGTATGGTCTAAAGCACATTTTTTTAAATACATTTAATTTTCTCCCACAGACTTGACGGAAGGCGCCAAAAGCATGACGCTGTCTGAAGACAGCGAGAAGAATGAGAAACAACGCATGGATCTGTTCTACTCGTACCTCTCGCAGAAACTGGCCGCGGGCGACCTCTCGGGCAGCCGCGCCGCCAACGATATTCTGCATGAGGCTGAGAGGTAATTAGTAATTACCTCTCATTACACTGAAGGATGACATTTACAAAAAAGAGTTAAAAACTAAACTAATCTGCAGGTTTAGCCAAAGTTTCATTTGATTCGTAGCGATACGATAGCTAAGTTCGTAATCGTTTCGACAAATGACAAAAACAATTTTCTTCCGTCATCAAAGCGAAAGTGAACGTCAAATGATTGGAAGTAAGCGATAAAACAGTTCGTTGCTCTATGGTTTCAAATCATTTTCTCTATGAACTTGCGATGACGATGGCGATCAACCACGTGATTTAACGTTACCTTATGTCATCCCATACATTTTAGCGTTTGCGAACTTCGATTTCGATATTAAAATCTGACTTCGTCTAGGCCCGCTGATTATGTGTCGCTGACGTTTATTATACTCTCTCTCTCTTAGCCAAAAGACGTCCACTGCTGGATACGACACGTCTTTATTAGTTTTTTTTATTTGTCTTTGTTACCAGAGCTTATATATTGGATATATATGAAAGAAGTTGTAGACACATTTATAAAAAATCGAACCTTCCTTTTTGTTTAATTAAAATGTTGCCCTATGTAGGGGAATAAGATTAATTACTAAAATAGATTTAATTCCTCACGTCGTCATCAAAAACGTATGTAATTATTTTGAACGTTGCAGCGTATTTGGTAATAACGTTTTACAATGGATTCTCACAATAGGAGACCGGACAACTTTTTTTTTCTGATGCGTTTTAAATATCTTAAAATTGTTTAAGCCTGCATCACACGTTTTTAGCCAAAACAGGCGTTACTGAATTGATCCTGGTGCTAAATCTAGATCATTAATGATAATAAAAATAGTACAATAGGCTTCTCAAATAACTGCTACTAATTGTACGAGACAGAAAAAAATATTTTGAAAAACAAGGTTCACGGCTTTAACGAAATCGTTATGTAAAACACAAATCATAATTTCTACATTATGTTAAATCGCGAGTTTATTAAACTAGCTACAAGTTGCTGGTTTTAGATTTTTGAAAAATAACTGAAAAAATGTTAAAAATCGTAGCAATTCACAAAGAAATTCCCCATACATTTTTACTATGGCAGCGAAAGAGTTCCAATCCCACGAAAAATCAGTCTGCCGTATGAATTCAAAGGGAATCCACGTCGCTCTGCTGCTCGAGAGGCAATTAATTTTCGCGTGTTCATGTATTCGCAGACAGCAGAGAGTAATGTAGATCATAGTTGCATATTTATTACTTTTAATCTTTTTTAAATTTATATAGGTACCATTTTCATACTCATGATGGCCGACAATTTTTGATGAAATAGAAATCGTAATAAATCGCAATCATAGAAATCGTAATAAATCGAAATCATAGAAATCGAAATCATAAAAATCAAAATAAATCCAAATCAAGATCCAAGATGGCGGACAGCTTTTTTTTTATTTTGCAATATGGGTATCGTTTTATAAGTTTTTCAGTGCGCTGATTACGAAAATAACATTTTGAGATCCAAGATGGCGGACAGCTTTTTTTTAATTTTGCAATATGGGTATCGTTTTATAAGTTTTTCAGTGCGCTGATTACGAAAATAACATTTATTTTGAGATCCAAGATGGCGGACATCATTTTTTAAAAATAATTGCTATATGGGTATCGTTTTATAAGTTTTTCAGTGCGCTGATTACGAAAATAACATTTATTTTGAGATCCAAGATGGCTGACAGTTTTTTATTTTATTTTTTACAATATGGATATCGTTTTACAGGTTTTTGGGGACGCTGATCTTAAAATAAATGTTATTTTGGTCATCAGCGTCCCCAAAACCCATAAAACGATACCCATATTGTAAAATAAAATAAAAAACTGCCCGCCATCTTGGATCTCAAAATAAATGTTATTTTCGTTATCAGCGCACCGAAAAACTTATAAAATGATACTAATATTCTAAAATTAAAAAAAAGTTGTCCGCCATCTTGGATCTCAAAATAAATGTTATTTTCGTCATCAGCGTCCCCAAAAACCCACAACACGTTAACCATATTGCAAAATTGAAAAAAAAAATTGTCCGCCATCTTGGATCTCAAAATAAATGTTATTTTTGTCATCAGCGCACCGAAATCCTATATAATCATACCCATATTGTAAAATTGAAAAAAAAGTTGTCTGCCATCTTGGATCCCAAAATAAATGTTATTTTCGTAATCAGCGCACTGAAAAACTTACAAAACCATACCCATATTGTAAAATTGAAAAACAAGTTGTCCGCCATCTTGGATCTCAAAATACATGTTATTTTCGTAATCAGCGCACTGAAAAACTTATAAAACGATACCCATATTGCAGAATTTAAAAAAAGTTGTCCGCCATCTTGGATCCAAAAATACTATTTTTGTAAACCTTATCCCGAATAATTGGCCTTCATGGGATGCCAGGCAGAAATTTAACATCTTAGCATCCTGGCACGACGACGGTTATGCTATTTTCTGTCGCGGCATTCGTGTCCATTTTACTGCCAAGTCACGCCAAGTATATTTTACATAAAAAAATGGTCGTAATTTTATTTTTAGTATTTATTACCGTAAAGCAAGAAAAAATAATTATATAGGTACCAACAAATTCTTTGCCGGATCCCTGTCACTTATTACTTCGGGTTGGCGGCAATCTCACGTCGATGTGTGCGTGTGACTTGCACACAGCCAGCTGCGGTCTATCAAATACCTAAACTCAGTCGGGCGCGCGGACGTGATACACTCTTAATCTCATTGAATTCAAGTTTATTATTTTGAGTTTGAGTGTTTATCAAATTCCATTATGTTCACTATGAGATATAGACTTTACCAAAAAGTTCGAGCTCTAATAAATTAACTCAGGAGAATAAACACATGCTGAAAATGTGTAAAAGTCAAAGTCAAATTTTTTTATTGAAACTTGTCTTCAAAGAAGGCTCTTTTTCACGTCGATAACTAATTATTTAATCATAATATCTTATGTCTCAAAGCTACAAACTACTAACATTTCGGATTTTGTGTTCAATTATAAGTAAAAATTACATATTTTTAACAATTGGCTTGTCCGGTCGTATTACAGATTGGAAGTGAAGTCCAAAGCGCCGCTAGTGCTGTTCGAGCTGCTGGTGCGCCCCGCGTCGCTGGCGCCGGACGTGAAGAAGCACCGCGCGCTCGTGCTGCGCTTCACTCACGGCGATGCGCGCGCGCAGCGCTCCGTGCTGCACGCTGTTACTGCTCTCTGTGCGCTGCATCGCGAGCTGCTGCCCAAGGTGCCCGCCATACTCAAGGTGAGTGATGTTGTTGTTGGTCGTATTGCAGACTGGAAGTGAAGCCGGACGTGAAGAAGCACCGCGCGCTCGTGCTGCGCTTCACTCACGGCGATGCGCGCGCGCAGCGCTCCGTGCTGCACGCTGTTACTGCTCTCTGTGCGCTGCATCGCGAGCTGCTGCCCAAGGTGCCCGCCATACTCAAGGTGAGTGATGTTGTTGTTGGTCGTATTGCAGACTGGAAGTGAAGCCGGACGTGAAGAAGCACCGCGCGCTCGTGCTGCGCTTCACTCACGGCGATGCGCGCGCGCAGCGCTCCGTGCTGCACGCTGTTACTGCTCTCTGTGCGCTGCATCGCGAGCTGCTGCCCAAGGTGCCCGCCATACTCAAGGTGAGTGATGTTGTTGTTGGTCGTATTGCAGACTGGAAGTGAAGCCGGACGTGAAGAAGCACCGCGCGCTCGTGCTGCGCTTCACTCACGGCGATGCGCGCGCGCAGCGCTCCGTGCTGCACGCTGTTACTGCTCTCTGTGCGCTGCATCGCGAGCTGCTGCCCAAGGTGCCCGCCATACTCAAGGTGAGTGATGTTGTTGTTGGTCGTATTGCAGACTGGAAGTGAAGCCGGACGTGAAGAAGCACCGCGCGCTCGTGCTGCGCTTCACTCACGGCGATGCGCGCGCGCAGCGCTCCGTGCTGCACGCTGTTACTGCTCTCTGTGCGCTGCATCGCGAGCTGCTGCCCAAGGTGCCCGCCATACTCAAGGTGAGTGATGTTGTTGTTGGTCGTATTGCAGACTGGAAGTGAAGCCGGACGTGAAGAAGCACCGCGCGCTCGTGCTGCGCTTCACTCACGGCGATGCGCGCGCGCAGCGCTCCGTGCTGCACGCTGTTACTGCTCTCTGTGCGCTGCATCGCGAGCTGCTGCCCAAGGTGCCCGCCATACTCAAGGTGAGTGATGTTGTTGTTGGTCGTATTGCAGACTGGAAGTGAAGCCGGACGTGAAGAAGCACCGCGCGCTCGTGCTGCGCTTCACTCACGGCGATGCGCGCGCGCAGCGCTCCGTGCTGCACGCTGTTACTGCTCTCTGTGCGCTGCATCGCGAGCTGCTGCCCAAGGTGCCCGCCATACTCAAGGTGAGTGATGTTGTTGTTGGTCGTATTGCAGACTGGAAGTGAAGCCGGACGTGAAGAAGCACCGCGCGCTCGTGCTGCGCTTCACTCACGGCGATGCGCGCGCGCAGCGCTCCGTGCTGCACGCTGTTACTGCTCTCTGTGCGCTGCATCGCGAGCTGCTGCCCAAGGTGCCCGCCATACTCAAGGTGAGTGATGTTGTTGTTGGTCGTATTGCAGACTGGAAGTGAAGCCGGACGTGAAGAAGCACCGCGCGCTCGTGCTGCGCTTCACTCACGGCGATGCGCGCGCGCAGCGCTCCGTGCTGCACGCTGTTACTGCTCTCTGTGCGCTGCATCGCGAGCTGCTGCCCAAGGTGCCCGCCATACTCAAGGTGAGTGATGTTGTTGTTGGTCGTATTGCAGACTGGAAGTGAAGCCGGACGTGAAGAAGCACCGCGCGCTCGTGCTGCGCTTCACTCACGGCGATGCGCGCGCGCAGCGCTCCGTGCTGCACGCTGTTACTGCTCTCTGTGCGCTGCATCGCGAGCTGCTGCCCAAGGTGCCCGCCATACTCAAGGTGAGTGATGTTGTTGTTGGTCGTATTGCAGACTGGAAGTGAAGCCGGACGTGAAGAAGCACCGCGCGCTCGTGCTGCGCTTCACTCACGGCGATGCGCGCGCGCAGCGCTCCGTGCTGCACGCTGTTACTGCTCTCTGTGCGCTGCATCGCGAGCTGCTGCCCAAGGTGCCCGCCATACTCAAGGTGAGTGATGTTGTTGTTGGTCGTATTGCAGACTGGAAGTGAAGCCGGACGTGAAGAAGCACCGCGCGCTCGTGCTGCGCTTCACTCACGGCGATGCGCGCGCGCAGCGCTCCGTGCTGCACGCTGTTACTGCTCTCTGTGCGCTGCATCGCGAGCTGCTGCCCAAGGTGCCCGCCATACTCAAGGTGAGTGATGTTGTTGTTGGTCGTATTGCAGACTGGAAGTGAAGCCGGACGTGAAGAAGCACCGCGCGCTCGTGCTGCGCTTCACTCACGGCGATGCGCGCGCGCAGCGCTCCGTGCTGCACGCTGTTACTGCTCTCTGTGCGCTGCATCGCGAGCTGCTGCCCAAGGTGCCCGCCATACTCAAGGTGAGTGATGTTGTTGTTGGTCGTATTGCAGACTGGAAGTGAAGCCGGACGTGAAGAAGCACCGCGCGCTCGTGCTGCGCTTCACTCACGGCGATGCGCGCGCGCAGCGCTCCAAGGTGCCCGCCATACTCAAGGTAAATGATGTTGTTGCTATCGGCATTCCCAAAAACCTCGGAAAACGATACCCACTCCAAAAACGATGAACATATTGTAAAATTGAATTTAAACACTCCAAGAAATGATGCCCACTCCAAAAACGATGAACATATTGTAAAATTGAATTTAAACACTCCAAGAAATGATGCCCACTCCAAAAACGATGAACATATTGTAAAATTGAATTTAAACACCAAGAAATGATGCCCACTCCAAAAACGATGAACATATTGTAAAATTGAATTTAAACACTCCAAGAAATGATGCCCACTCCAAAAACGATGAACATATTGTAAAATTGAATTTAAACACTCCAAGAAATGATGCCCACTCCAAAAACGATGAACATATTGTAAAATTGAATTTAAACACTCCAAGAAATGATGCCCACTCCAAAAACGATGAACATATTGTAAAATTGAATTTAAACACTCCAAGAAATGATGCCCACTCCAAAAACGATGAACATATTGTAAAATTTAATTTAAACACTCCAAGAAATGATGCCCACTCCAAAAACGATGAACATGTTGTAAAATTTGATTTAAACACTCCAAGAAATGATGCCCACTCCAAAAACGATGAACATATTGTAAAATTGAATTTAAACACTCCAAGAAATGATGCCCACTCCAGAAACGATGAACATGTTGTAAAATTGAATATAAACACTCCAAGAAATGATGCCCACTCCAAAAACAATGCTCATGTTGTAAAATTGAATTTAAAAATATTGTACCATCATGGATCCTGACTAATATTATTAATGAAGCACTGTTCCCGTGGGAAATTCACACGGGCGAAGTAGCGGGCAAAAGCTAGTTTAATAATAAATATAATTTTCGTAATGAGCATTCCCGGAAACTCTGAAAACAATACCCAAATAAAAAAAAATGCCATCTTGGAATAAAAAATTAATATTATTTTCGGGATCAGCATGCCCGAAAACATAAAAACCATAGTGCAAATTTGTGATTGCACCTCTAAAGACACATGTGGCGTAACAAACGGTTAGAATTTTGCGGTCGAAATTTTTGCTATCGGTTTTCATCAGCAGGGCATCGCTAACTATTAAACCTTAAGTGTTATTGCACACTAAAAATAATCCTTATATTATTCTCCCTCAGCTCCTATACGACAGCGACATCGTGGAAGAGAAGGCGATCCTGGAGTGGGCCAATAAGCCGTCGCGCAAGTACGCCAGCAAGGAGCTGCTGGCCGACGTGCGCAAGCGCGCGCAGCCCTTCCTGGACTGGCTCAACGACGCCGAGGAGGACTCCAGCGACGCCAACAGCGAGGAGGACATCGAGGTCAGTGCTACAGTGAACCTTATGTGTCTTGTTATAATGCTCATTTTCATATATACAGGAAACTAGCTTTCGCCCGCGGCTTCGCCCGCGTGAGTTTCCCACGGGAACTGTGTTTTTTCGCGGGATGAAAGGTACCCTACGTCCTTCTCCGTACTTCCAGCTATGTGTATGCGAAATTTCGGGAAGATTGGTTCAGTAGATAAAGCGTGAAGAGGTAACAAACAAACAAACTCACTTTCGCATTTATAATATTACTAGCTTTCGCTCGCGGCTTCGCCCGCGTGTATTTCCCACGGGAACCGTGCCTTTTCCCGCGATGAAAGGTACCCTATGTCCTTCTCCGTACTTCTAACTATGTGTATGCAAAATTTCAGGAAGATTGGTTCAGTACATGAAGCGTGAAGAGGTAACAAACAAACAAACAAACAAACAAACCAACCAACAAACAAACAAACAAACAAACTCACTTTCGCTTTTATAATATTAGTTAGGATTAGTTAGGATGGTGTTTACGAACCGATACGACATTGAATCCTTAAAAAAAACGAGTGTACATTTTCTTGAAAGGCCGGCAACACTATTGTGATACCCCTGGTGTTGCAATTGTCCGTGGGCAGCGGTGGTCGCTTACCATCAGGTGACGCTTGTTAATTTTGCCGCCCTATGTTATACAAAGAAAAATGTTAAGATTCATCTACAAATATGTAGCAATTTTAGACCATGAAGCCGTCTTGATCTAATTCTACTAATATTATAAATGCGAAAGTTTGGATGTGAGTTTGTGAAGATGTTTGTTATACAATTATGCAAAATCTACTGGTCGGATTTCGATGAAATTTGGTATACGCATAGAAAAATACCGGGAATAGCACATAGGGTACTTTTTATCCCGAAACTCATGGGAGTTTTTGAATAAAAAGTAAAAGGAGCGAAGCCCCGTGTTGCGGCTAGTATTCATTTATTGTATGTAACCTTTATTGTAGAAAAATCACAAAGTAAACGTACAATAGGAGGGCTTAATGCTAGAGCATTGTCTACCAACCAACCTTTTTTTCATATAAGTTGCTGGGATGCCTAGCGGGAATAAAGGAAAATAATATCCGTGAGACCTTACTTGACGTACAGACGCTTTATTGTAATGTGACATTTAATGGTAAGTCTATGGTGTCTATGGTTCAACAGAGAGTTTTAAGTATATGGTATGTCCTATGGCGTTGTGTTAACATAAGTACTATGCGATTTAAATGCTATCGGGTTTTGTAATTTCTGTCAAGTTGTCAGCTTGTCATTCAAAACCATTTCAAACCATTCGAAACTAACTTCACTACATGTAAATTTATATACATTTGTCAAAGTGTCAGAGTGAAGTTGTTATAGCCCAACCCAAGTTTAGATTCTAATCAGACTGTAACCACCAACATCGGGAATTCTGAAGAGGGACTGCATGACCTTTAGAATATCATATATTGCGATGTCCTCCAGGGCCGGATATGCCGATACCAGGAGGTCCAATCGCTTGTTTAATAGCAACACTAAAATAAGCATTGTGTTGGCAGATCCAATACGACGACCGCGCCAAAGCGACCCCCATCAAGGCGGTGAGCGCCGCGCCCGCGCGCGCGCACCACGACGACGACGACGGCGGCGATGTCGACATCGACGCCATCTAGCTCGTCTGGCCCATCTAGCACATCCTCCACAGCCATCTAACTCAACTCGTCGTATACCCACTTGAATGCTGCTATACTATATACGTCGAAATCGACGCCATCTTGTTCCGAGGGCTCATCTAGCACAGACTCCACAACCATCTAACTCAACTCGTCATAAAACTTGAATGCTACTATACTATATACGTCGACATCGACGACGTCGACGTATATAGATACGTCGACATCGACGCCATCTAGCTCGTCTAGCTCGCCACCGTGTCATATCTTCCGAACGGACTCCACAGCCATCTGAGCCATTTATCCCCTTTGTCTTGATCCGATAAAATTCAACATCAACGTCATCTAGGTCACACGCACCACGACACATTTACCGTACAGACTCCACAGCCATTGAAACCCCTCGTCATATACCCACTTGAATGCTACTGTACTATACACGTCGATATCTGCTCCATCTAGGTCACACAACAATGCATTCACCGTACAAACTCTACACCCATTTGACCCCGTTGCCAATACCCTGAATGCTATAAACTTCGACATCAACGCCATCTAGGTCACACACGCCACATTACGCATTCATCGTACAGACTCCATCGCCATCCAAACCTCGTCATATACAGTATACATGAATTGTACTCTTCCATAAATGACGATTTTGACGCCATCTAGTTCACAATATACACACCAAACGTTACCATAGTCAACAATACAACAAATACGTAGAACATTATGGCACAATAAAATTATATTCCGGTTGACTCTTGGTTAAAAGAAAATAGTTATAAATTCAGATCTCTGTTTAAAAAAAAAAGTCTTTTCCGCTGTAAATTCAGAAGTCTGCTTGGATTTTAACGACCTTAACCAAGATCTTCAATCGATTCAATAAACTTTGCGGCCAATTGTAAAAACTATATTGTATTTAATTGACGTTACATAGCAACACTCAATGAAACTTCAATTATAGTCAATAGTAAAATCATTTTCTATCTAATAGTTAAACATCTCAGAAATTTGCAACTATCTGGCTACAACAACTACTTATTGAAAATGATTTTACTTTGACGCCATTCCATAAAAAGTGACTTTTACTTTTTATCCTATAAATCTTTCTCAAGCCTAAATCTGTTTCAACTTTGCTTCTCATCATAACATATAAATTACATAATATAATCTGTAAAGTAAAAGTCCTTTTTTGTGGATAGAAAACCATAGATTTATAAACTGGATAGATGTTTAACTGAAAAACGTAATGACGTTTTTAAAAATCATGACAGGTTCCTAATTTAAAAATGTATGGACATTGATTTGCGCGCCTTTTATAACCTCAAAATAAATGAAATGTAAAATGTGTCGGTGTTAGATCTCCCATTGTAATGTTTATCCATAATTCAATGTAGTCTTAATTATATTTCTTAACGTATTTCTTGACGCTGGAGTAGAAAAACAGCCATTTGTTTCGGCCATCTTGGATTATATGCGCGGTAAATGTCAAAGATACGAGATAAACGTAATATTTTGTGAGTTAAATTGCTGGAGTAACAAATTATATGTGTCTATCAGTTCTTTCTGTCTCGTTTATGAAGTGGCGGAGTTTTGGTTAAAATGTATGGGGCAGTGACGAAATTTGTTGTAAATGCATTTTATTGGAAAATGAATTGTCTTTTCGAAACTATAAGCGCCAATTTAGAATAAACTTTGCTTATACGACACTTCTCTTTACAAACGGGGCAGTAATGTAGCAATCAATGGAGCGCCCTCTAGATTTAATGTAAGTAACTATTTCCCCCGTGATTCCATGTCAACGTACTAAATACATAAAAGTACTTAGGTCTACTATTTATTAGAGCATTTTTTCTTTTTATTTTCAACCATTTTGTTCCTATATATGTATAGATTTTTAATATTACTTTAATCATTTTTCCGATATATATTTTGGGATGCAATTTTGCTTCGGGCAATTTTGTGCGCCTCGGGATGTACGTCACAAAAGTGAAAAAAAAAAATGTAACGCGACAGCAATACGGTTGAGGTGCCGAGGTACTGGAGGCAATAGGCGTTTGTAAGGAATATTTAATATGGAATAGAAATTGATTTAGTATATAAATTTGTAAAATCTGGTAGTGCCCGCGCGCTTGCACGGACGGACGGAAAAACATGGAAAAATACAATTAACATGATAAACATGTTATATATTGTACCCAACTTTGTCTTAATAATCTATTGTTTGTGTCAATAAATTCACATTTTCCAAAACAGAAAAAAAAAGTTTGCAAGTTGGTAGCGAAGGTCATCTAATTGATTTTCATTCCTTCTAACAAAATTTAAAATTCTTGTCATGTCATATTTTTTAATTATTTTCAATAAATTTCAGGACAATTTTTTCCTATCAATTATTATGCAAAATGCACAGTAAAGTAACTCGATAGATCATTGCGTCCCCGTCCGTGCTGGCGCGCGCACGTGTATCGTAGGTTAAGTCGGCGCCCGTTGTAACATATAGTGATTATACGCGCATGGCGATCCTTACTATTAACTATTATTATAATAGAATATTTTAAAATTGCCACCTGACAATTTACTAGATTTGTTTTGTATTCAATACATTTGGATTCTGAAGATTTTTTGCCTTTTATTTTCTACCAGACTTACCACTTATTTTAAGTAAGCATTGTAAGTAAAATCTCGTTCGATGTCCTCAAATCTTGTGTTATTATTGGATCAATAGTGAATACATTTGAGAACGTATTTACTTACAATGATTTTTTTGTGGGTACATTCATATTTTTTAATTTGGCCAAAATTTCATTTTTTTTTTCAAATACGTACACCAAGCAGATACATAAGAGCAGAGAAAATAAAAAAAAACTAATTACTTTAGGTTATCTTTATTTACAGCATTTATACATTATTTACATAATAACAAATTACATTTTAAACAAATTTAATTCAATATGTCCAAATAGATATTTACTGAGTGGGACTAAATAAGTATATACAGTCTTATATCACAGTCTTGTCCGTTGATGGATGCGTGAGAAAGCAAGTGATTTTCTGTGATTTTCAAATTGAAATATGTGTAATACTACAAAAATCGAGATGAGTCGAGTAAAATGCACGGCGAGTTTTCGCTCTGAGCAATGAGATTGGCTTCCATATTGATTTGTTAAAGATTTTTGAAATCGAAATTCACTTGCAGATTTAGTTTTAACGGACTGATATTGAAATGCAATTATTTAAATTATTTCATAGTTGAGCATATTACTGAGGCTTTTGTATTTTCATAAGTACTTCATAAGTAATAAGTCATATATTCATAAGTCTTAATATAGGTTGTGTTGGTTGGTAACTGCTAGCGTAGACTTATATACTGGGGGCCGATTCCACTAATTACAAACGTCGATATCGCGTCTCAATTGTGTCTCACAAGCCAAAGAAATTTAAATAAAGTGACAAGATCTCTGTAAGACTTCTATGATTTATTACGATTTCTTTGGCTTTTGAGACACAACTGAGGCACGACATCTACGTTTGTATTTTGTAGAATCAAGGGCCTGGCGTACAGTATATAAAATCCATTTATTCTTACCAGTCCTATCATGTAAACAATCTTCACAGTACTTTTTGTTGAATTTTGTTGAAAATAAATCAAATATTAGTTCAAACCTAAACATTCTAAAGTAAAACATTTATTAACCACGAAAGTAATTTCCTAAAAAGTCTATTTTAATTTATATTGTTGTAAAATCATAAAAAACATGGTAAGATTGTTTACATAATAGGACTGGTAAGAATAAATGGAGTTTAATAAGTCTATGACTGCTAGTGATAGATACAGGTAATTTTTTATAGGTGTGTCCTGTGCACAGATGTTGACATCGCCCACTACACTACCAATGTCTCACTACGTGGAGAAATATCTAGCCTTGTCTTTTGATTTAAAACTGTGTTTTTTCTTCTAAATTAACTCTATAAGTAAAAAAGACTATCCTAATTTTTATGTAAGTACTTATAGTACATATTTTTTTTTATATAAAGCACCATATTGAGTTTCTATATCATGTTTATAACACAAATCACTGCATTCAATTCATATCATTAAAATAAAGACATTCTAAATATTTCAACGGTCAATCCTAACAAATCTTAACGCAGCACGTGAGTGACCCGTTAATGCATTGCATTCACTTAAAATTAATACATTTTCAAAAATATAAATTAAGAAGCAACTAACTTATAACTAAGGTTTTCATATACACACGAGATTCACATAATTACTTAGTTTTACAATTACAACAACAGTCGAACTATCCTTAATTAAAGTTGCATAAATGAAGAATCGCACTTATCTACTCTAAAAGAGTTTTGTTGCGAGATTCATCTATAGATAGATTTAGAATCAATAGACTACCCAGCCCAGCCTCTCCACTAAAAGTCGGCTGTGCTAACATTAAGTCAGGCCTGAATAAAACTTAAAACTGTAGTAGAATTACTACTGGTAATAAAAAACATACATACTTACATCGAAACATAAAACCTCCTTTATGGAAAGTCTGTTAAAAATGGTAGTAACACCGGTAGTAGAGGAACTGAAGACAAATGTTTTGTTCTTATATCATTAAAACATAACATAACCATAAAACATAGCATAATTACTTAATCATAACAGCACGCAAGTGATTTGACCATTTGTAGTAATTGAGCTAAACTAAACTGAAGATTGCCATTTATAATGAGGTTCATCAGGACTAGATGCAAGCACTTGATCAACTTACGAGTATAATTAGTTTATAACTGTTTTATTCAAGCCTCTAATACACTAGGCAACAAGTGACGCGCAACATATCATGTTATCTCACTCGCTTCTACTGACTAAAATGAAACAGCACATGGTGTAAACTCATGTAAATTGTACGGAGCGAGAAAGAATGGACATGTTTATTTATTTTATTTTAACATTTTGAAAGAAGTTGGAATAGATAGTGTAAACAAGAAAAAAGTCAATTAAAAATCTTCACAAATCGAAAAAAAGTAAAAAATAGAAAAACTCAAGCATATAGTGTCATAATAGCCAGAAGTTAAGTTCGAAGAAACACTAAAAATAGTGACAGAAACAGAAAATAAAAGAACTTATAAAGGAATTTAGCAAAAGTAATTATTGTTTAGATCACGCCGCATTTTACGCGGCAAAGTGTATTAGAGGCTTAAAGCACTGCTTAGCATTATTATCTATTAGCACATAGTAGTTAAAATTTAAGTAATCTGTGCTATTACTTTATTAATGACTATCCAGCCTGTTGGATCGGAGCAGGCAAAGCCCCCGCTAGCGCTGGGACAGTGTTAGGGGCTACGCTGAAGGCAGCTATGAAGACATTGACGATCGTGATGAGGAAGATGCCCAGAACTGTCATGTTGTTGATCTTGTCCGCTTTGCAGATATCTTTGTCGTCTTTTACGTTGTATCGGCTGTTTAGGATCAGGCCGATGCCCACTGCTATCTGTGGAATAGGGAAAGCTAGAAATATATTGTTATTGTGACACAGAGTAACTAATAACAACGTACAAACAAATTTAAAAATGCATCTGCCAAGGTTAGTCGTGGGTGGGTCGGTATCCAAGTTTGAATAAGAGCGATGATAAATTTTAGAAATGTAAAATATTTTTCTTTACGTTTATACAATGTTTATTTAAGTACTCTCATTAAAAATTACACGCACGTCTAATGCGTTTCAATAGAAATTGGATATGATGAAAATTTTCGATGAGCAGGATTGAAATGCGATAGCTCGGAAGAGCAAGGTCGTATAAAGACGTCGCAGGTTCAAGTCCTGCTCGCATGGAATTTTTTAACCATATCTAATTTCTATAAGAGAGTATTTAAGTACTAATTGTATCCGAGATGCTCAAAAATCCAAAAATAAATACAATGTTTATTGTTATACGAAGTAGGTAGGTACTCATTTTGTTTTTTACTCATTTTTTTCACAAATATCACCTATACGTACAGGCTACAGTTTTATTACAATGTCGTATATTTTATAGATTAGGTACGTCATAAGTAGGTAATCGCTGCCTGCAATCGGTTTCATGGAAGTATATTGCTATTGGTTTCACTATGTACCTACAGGCAGTACACCCCTTCCTAACTTTACAGACCTCAAAGGTTCTCTCTGTTTACCCCAAAAAGTCTGCCTATTGGGCAATAAACAAAAATAAATAAATGACAAACATACCTGCAAGAAGAGACTGAAACTGATGGAGACCAGGCTGAAGTAGTAGTACGGATGGTTGCTGGACGTCTCAATGACGTACCGCAGCTGGTTGGTGTTGGCCGTGAACAGAGCCAAGTCCATCATGCCCTGCGCTAAGTTCTTCTTCTGCTGGTACGTGTTCACGTCTGGTATCTGCAAATAATTTGTTTAGTTAGTTAAAAGTTGATGTACAGTTCTGCACAGAAATCTGACCGAATCCTAACTCGGGGGTCAGGTTTCTCTGCAGCTGAGTGTACACAGAAACAGGAAGACATTTAAGAGAAAGGGGACGCTCCGAATGTTACGTAGTTCAAGGAATATCCTTAGCGATACAAATCGTGGTTAGTACCTATAAGACGAACGCCTATGGGTCAAAAGGTATCAGGTTCGAATCGTGCCACATGAGTTTGCATACTAATCAATCTGACTCTTATATGTGAAGGAAAACATCGAAAAGAAAAACATCTTACTCAGATTTTGTGATTTTCCTATTTATATACATATTTCACTTTTGTGATTTTTCCTATTTAAGTATGTATTTCACCACATATGTGCTCTCTATAGCATATACTAGCTTTCGCCCGCGTGAATTTCCCACAGGAAGTGCTTTTTCCCGGGATGAAAGGTACCCTGAAGAAGAGAAGAGAATTAGGATTATATAACTTACCAAGCCTGGCAGAGGGGAGCCTACTCGATCGTCAATGTCGAATCTTGTGCCATCTGAAGATAGAGAAAGATATGAAATATAAGTAAATTCATTACAAATAAGTATATAAACAAATTGCTACGAATAGATTGGTAAATGCAACATGCTTACATGCACTGTGTGTAGTACTTATAAACCTACTCGTAAATCTACTTAAATACAAATATGTATTAATTAATAAATTCTACACAGTAGAAAGATGTTCATAACTAGCTGGGCCCGCGACTTCCCTTCCGTGGAAATTTCGGGATCCTTGTCTTTCTCATGAAAGTGGCATGTGGTGACTTACAGCTTTAAATTATTAATAGATTCCTTTCCTATATATATATATATAGATAGTTTTCTTAGTTTCTGGATAGAAAATTTGAACACGAAACACCCCATAAACGATATCTACTGTGCTGTGACGTTATGCTGGTTGCATCATTCGAATGTGGGATAAAGTTAATTTTAAACTGTTTTTTTTTTATTTTTAATCCTAGTGTTCTAAATAAAATTTGAGTTAAATTAAAGACGTCAAATTCAAAGTTACATTCACATTTTACATTTAAAAGTTACCTAAGTAACTATATAGGTAGGTAGTTGTCATTCCGCACTATACGTAAGTTTTCATATTCAATTATGTGTTTAATTTATAATGCTAAGTTTATTTTTAAACGTTAGTCATTTACCAAGACGAAGGCTGGTATCATCGTCAATTAACTGCACCTTGAATACTAAATCACTTATAACAAATACTATGTAAACTGCCGGGTATAAGATACAATCATATCATCAAGATAACAAGACACTTGCAAGCCATGCAACCAGAGAATTCTGAATAATATAAAACATGCAACACTATCATGCGAACGCCTAACCACTTGTTAGTTCTATTGTGCATTCTTCATTATTTCAAAAATCAATCCAAAAGATTTCTCGTGCCTTGAAAACCAATCGTGTATCCCAGAATAATTTATAAAAAAAATTGCCCTGAATTTTGAATATGTGACAATTTCCAATATGCTTCGGTCGGTGAAGGAAGATTTTGAAGCCAGGGTCTTATCGCAGCCGAAATGCAGCTCGGTTAATCCGAGGTGTGTGCAACATTACGATAAATAGATTTTAATAGATGCTTTGGACAACTTTTAAACATTGACTTAGAACGCGTGAACTTTTTCGTTTTTTTAATGAAGTGGCTCTCATACTCATATCATATCGTCGTCTCATCTGATGACAAACGACCGTTGCAAACCTTGCCGAAAAATGCATCATCACTCATAGAGCATCGTGGCACGAGACGTACGAGTATCATAACATTTTCCGTCATGGCATTCATGACGATTTTACTACGTAGCAACGCTAACAGATGTTAAACATCAAAAGATATGCTACGTATGAATAATGCAACAAGAGATAATGAAATTGCATTAATCATAGGTCGTCGCACTCGCGCTGCGCTGGAGCGCGCTTCGCATAGACCTTCAAAATCTGTGGTTTAAAAGTTGTCCCGAAACATAAATGTTCATCGAGTGCCAGCGAATTTGGATAGTGGAGAATGAAACATGGAGTGAAGTGTGGATTAGAGCAGTCACCATAAGCAAAGTCGGCCTCGTCGAGCCCCCACAGATTACCGTCTTCGGTGCCGGTGCCTTCGTCGTGTGTCGGGACTGCCAGCTCCTTGTCTACGTCGCCGTCTGAAAAAAAAAACCAAAAAATACTTTTTTTTTATATAAAAGATGGGTTTGCTCTTGACCACAATCTTGCCTGAGGACAGATGAGGTCTACGATGTAGCGAGCTAACCCAGAAGCAGTCTATAGATTCACTCTGGTTTTGAAGAGAGTCAGTTGTATGTGATCGAGAATACAGACGCAGGCAGGGAGTTCCATTCCTTCGCTGTGCGCATTATGAATGTTGTCGAAAAGCGCTGGCGCGAGGGGAATATCAAATCAACCAAGAAGGAATGATGAGGGAGGATAGCCCGCAGTGCGTCTGGATTTCAGATTGTAAAAAGGTGCAGGCGGTATGAGCTCATACAGCTCGAGCACACACCCTAAAGTACAATATAGGAAACAGACAGACAGGCAACTTTTCGTTGATGAGCTAGGCTGTGAAGCTAAGTGTTCGTCAATTTTTCATCGCCGATTATTTTATTGGCTCTGCGTTTCACCGAATCCAAACTGATCAGTTGGTATTCAATAGTTTCAGGATTGATTGATTGAAAGGTTGGGATGACACTACCAGAATTTCCACCAGTACAGTGGGGGCGGCCAACGCAATATCTGGAAATAGTGAACAATGCTAAAGTTCTCGTAGAACTATAGTTTGGTTCGTTTTGGGTTCATTTTGGCAGACAACGCAGAAATTCTATTTTTCGTAAGCGTTATCCCCCACGAGTGTGTTTGCAAACAACAGTATTTTTTTCATAACGCTTTGTTAGATTTTCATTTTTTTGTTTGATGATTATTTTAAGCTTAGTCAACGCCCAAATTCTACGCATGAGTCTTTTAAAAAGTTGCTGTATGGGCGTTGATGAATGAGTCATTACATTTATGATGTCGTTTATGGTTGCCGGGCCTCATATCTCGTGTTTACCAATAATTAAGTACACTGATATTAGAGTCTGTAGTTTTCCGAAACAATTTTTTTTTTAAATTTGGATTCTGTCAAAGACAGTATGAAGAAGACACTGCCAATCTCACTTAAAAAGTGGTAAGGATACTGTTTGGTTAAAAAAATATTTTCTGGTAAGAATATAGAACTTTTTGCACATGGAGACTAAGGTTCCTAAGGAGCTTCCTAGATAAAAAAAACAATATCTTACATTGAGATATATCTTATATGTAAAAATCTCGTGTCACAGTGTTACTGGTCGAACTCCTCCAAGACAGCTCGATCAATTCAAATTATGATTTTTTTATGTGTATGAGGTAGTATCTTTACAAATTAATCCAGAACTTATATAGTTAAAATATCATCACAATCAGCTCAGCTGAAATAGACAATGTCATCATCATTATACCTTAAATGAACCACCTAAGTAGCTCAGAAGTTATCGGCAAATAATTTATAATTATTTATCAGTGCAACCACATCCCTTGTTGGTCGTCAGCCATCCGATAACCATTGGCCTAGAAGTTAACTTTTGTGATAAGACAGATATTACTGTTATTTGCTTCCAATTAGCATTAAAAGAACCAATACTGATTTCATTACCTTTGTTCATATAACAAAGATAACGAAATCAGTTAAGTATAACTAATTAACGATTGTATTCCCATATATCAATTCAACGAAAACGTAACATTTAACAATCGATAAGTCACGTTAAAAAACTGGGTTCTTTTGATAAAACAAATACAACCTTTATGCTGTATGGGCTGTTATTAAGGCTGTTTATTGGCTGTTATTAAATAAGACTTCCTTCATCTTCTCCATTTCATTCCATTTCATTCCACCATTTCCCACTTTTATGTGGGGTCGGTACAGTATGTTAATTTCCTCCAGTTCGATCTGTCGTTTGCCATCTCATGTGATAATCCTTTCCTAGTTCCTACCCATGCTCTCCCTGACACAATCCATCCATCTTTTCTCGGGTCTTCCTCTGTTTCTTTGTTAATACTTACCATTATAAGTTTATTTGAATGTAATTGAATGTGTAAAGAATTTTGTGCTTATGTAAATTTTTAAATAGGTACCTTTACAAATTTATATGGACAAGTCAGCTCCTCTTCGATTGCTGCGCCCGAAAGGGTCCTTAATTGTCACAATTAAATATAAGAATATGACCTGTTACTAATATTAAGGATGCAATGAAGTATTGAGTATTACTAAGTAAGACTTACTTGTAAGTAAAATAATATTCAACTCACGAATTCGTTTTTTGTTTCGCGGAGTAGACAATGTTCACATGCTAGTGTCAGAAGTTTATTTGACAGCTGGTATCTGCGAAGCGGTGGTGGCCGAGTGGTAGGGCCTGTGGCTGCAAAGGTCCTTGGTTCGAATCCTGCCCGAGCTA
This sequence comes from Ephestia elutella, assembly GCA_018467065.1. NCBI lineage: Eukaryota > Metazoa > Arthropoda > Insecta > Lepidoptera > Pyralidae > Ephestia > Ephestia elutella. The sequence goes on from CM031581.1 coordinate 18,336,909, forward strand.
CATAAGTTTGTGTACCAATCTAACTCATGTACCTATGTTAGTTTTCATAGACCCATTTGCTTCCAGTGAAGGAAAACATCGTGAGGAAACCTACACTCTGCTTAATGATTTTAGCTAGTGTGTGAAATGGAGAAGGCAATTGCAAATCACTCCATAAATAATGCCAAGAGAGTCGTTGTGTGTGTTTTATTCCATATAATGACCACGATCCTCAGTCATGAGGAAATACGACTAAAGAAATCTCCGAATCATGTTGGAGTTTAGCTCCCATCAATTACCTTCATCGTGTGATCCTGTATTCGTCTTATCATCAGGGTCCAGCAGTCCGTCGTCGATGCCCGGGTACGGCTTGCTTTTGGTGACCTCTCGCTTCTCCTCGTCCAGGTCGTCGATCTCTGGTCCTGGAAGCGCAGAAGTAATCTATAAATCAGTTTTAGGAGCAAAGAATGTAAATAAAAAATACTAAGCTTTTTACTTCGGCTTTGATGAAATTTGAAGGTGCAACTGCAACATTAGACAGTTGCAAAAGAGACAAAGAGGCAGCTCCAATTGTGAATTAACTGTCGGGACATACGAGTAAGTATAGCTTGAAGGACACGAGACCGGTCGAATTAATTAAAAAAAAAAAACTAGCTTTTCTGGTTAGATGGAAGCGATTATCTTTTTGGATTTGGGATACTATAATTTAATACCTACCGATCAAATTATACACCTTGTAATGTAAAAAAATAGTCTACCACTACGCTGACTTCGCTACTCCTAATAGATACCTAACTCCTTCACTTTTTATAGGTACCTACTTGTATGGGTCTTATATAGTTCTGGGGAAATGAAGTACCTATATAAAGGGACTAAACATTTGTTCATAACCATTCAGAGAAATTATGAACAAAATCCAAAATCCCTTAAGGGATGGAGATGTATGTACAAAATCCAATCTTTGAACTTGAAAATGACAAACAGAACTTAGAAACTTTATGGGAAAGTGAGTGATAACTATAAGTAATCCTGTTATTGAGGAGTTTGTTTGTTTGAACGGGCTTATCTCTAGAACTACCGGTTATTAATGAGGAAGGCTATATGGAATCCTGAAATTCGGAAGAGAAGCCAAAAAAATTTAACCGACTGCAATACTACTTACAATTAAAATTGAGAAATAATAAAGCTACCTACTGCTTGAGTAGAAGTCGGTGCCATGCCAATACCATACCCGTTAATAGGAAAATTAGTCCCCGGGTCGAGATCCAGGCTGGGACAAGTCTGACCCTAACTCTAAAATACAGCCGACTTGAGAACCTCCTCTTTTTTGAAGTCAGTTGATAAATCCTACTATCCTACTAATATTATAAATGCGAAAGTTTGGATGCGAGTTTGTGAATTTGTGAGGATTTTTGTTATTCAATCACGCAAAATCTACCGGACGGACTTCGATGAAAATTGGTATACGGGTAGAAAAATACCGGGAATGGCACATAGGGTACTTTTTATCCTGAAATACCCACGGGAGCGAAGCCCCGGGGCACGGCTAGTAAATAATATAAAGTACCAGCGAGAGGCGGTGCCTGCTTCCCCCTGTCCGGCTCCAACAGCGGCTGGTTGGCTGGTGGAGACTCCTGGCCTCCTGTACCTGTCGCATTGCTCACAGGATTCTGGAAAATTAACATTATAAGTTGTGAATACATAAATAAACTTCAGATAAAAATGTTAGATTGGTTAACTTGATCTGGTTCCCGCAAACTATATCATTATTGGTAAGTCTCGACTCATCTTTAAGAAAACTTGGTCCATGTTAATCAAACGCTCTACAAGCTCTAAACTTGCTCTACACTGCCACTTTCGAAACGAAACGAATTCTTTAAATTTTGAAGCTGTTACCGGGACATCCATGAGGAATTAGTTCTAAAGTCTAAATCCTTCTTGTTTAGAACTTCTAAATAAAGTTTTCAAAATGTCAATACATCCGAAACAGTCATAGGTATATTTCTTTACAGACATTGTATAAATTAGCTACATCCCGATTTTCCGCTCCTGTAGGAATTCTGATTCCTACGTACGAGTAGGTAGAATGCTTATAAACGTTCTACCAAGAGAACTGATAGTTTTTAGATTTAGGGAACAGCGCTTAACAAACAAGTTATACCAGCTTGATACATAAGTATCTATATGTTGTCTATATTCGGTAAATGAATGCAAACGACATCGATAAACCTGATCTATAAGGGACTGACTTCCGCTCCAAGTCCAACAACCCAATACATCATAGTGACGTCACGACGGAAAACATCGCGTCATCAAATACGAGATATTCTTGCAAATAAACTTAAAGCTTTTACATAATTTATATTCATTAAAATTCTGGGGAATTTAAAGTTTAACGACCTCCAACTATTTCTGTATAGTAGTTATATTTCATTTATTTATTTGGCAACTCCTTTTTAAATTTTTAAAATAATATATGTCAAAAATAAGAGACATTTAAAAATATAAAAAGGGGAACCCATCGGTAGCGGGGCAAAGACCCAAGCTATCGGTGGTCAGGGCTCCAGCAGCGAGAATAATCTCCTCACAACGCGGGCCGTGCCCAAAAGTACCGTCTCCTGAATCTGACTCTTGACTTTACAAAACTGGCGAGCGAGAGTCTCTTTAGTTAGATGACCGTTCACACTAACGACTATCGGAATAATCGTTGAGCCAACGTGCCACATAGAACCCCGTGGATTAAGTCCAAGTACTGCGAAAGTTTATTTTCTAGTAGGTAGTTATATTTTATTAATTAACTAGCTTTTGCCCGCGGCTTCGCTCGCGTGGATTTCCCACGGGAACAGTGCTTTTTTCCGGGATGAAAGGTACCCTATGTCCTTCTCCGTACTTCCAGGGGCCCTATTTTTGAAAGTATGACATACCGCTGAAAACGAATAGACTATTATGTCGCACTCGTCCTACTATGTCACTAAAAACATAAAAGCCGTATTTTTGAAATCACTCGTCTAACAATGTTGCCAGTGAATGAAAATAATGCGAGAAATAATTTCTGCCCCATTCTACGCAACGAAAACCGAATCGGTAACGAATCGTAAAAAAAATGTTCGTAAATTTTCAATCAAAGAGAACGTAAGCGTTAAACGGAACGCAAAAATGAAAATTCTAATATACTCCATCTATATCCGTATCCGGTTGTCTATGTCATTCATGATTTTGACGTAAAAAACGTTCGACCACCAAATCATACGAAAACGAGTGATCTAGACCACTCGTTGCGAATTATTCGACATAGACAATTCAAAAATACGGAATAATTGATATCGAATGAAAAATCATTCGGCTCACGCTTTTTTGGTGAGTCATACTTTCAAAAATAGGGCCCCAGCTATGTGTATGCGAAATTTCAGGAAGATTGGTTCAGTAGATAAAGCGTGAAGAGGTAACAAACAAACAAACAAACAAACTCACTTTCGCATTTATAATATTAGTTAGTATAGTTAGGATTAAATACAGCGAAGGAATACCATAAGCTTTATGGCACATTTGCGTCATGTGCGACATCAGCAGAACTTAAATCCCAACATTGCAGAATTGCGACAACAGTCTTTAAAAGTGTGGGTAGTGGTTTTCCCCACAGTGAGTAGTGGTAGTGATGACTAATCAGGTAGAGAATGGTAATAATTGCATCCGCTGGATGCCCCAAATTGCAGCTGAGTGCAACGATGCATTGCGTGCGTTGCGTGCAGACAAAGACTTGTGGGATAATTAAATTGTTTTTTACGAAACTGAATGACAATTTGAGTGACTAAGATGAGGAAAACTAAAAATGTTACAAACAAGGAGGCGGTGAAAAAAGAGCAGGTTCAAGGTCGTGACGGCGGTAACGGCCGAAAAATAAACAACACTAATTATAAAGTTAGAAGTTCTATGTTTATGGTGTATATTGCTTTACATGTATTGTTGACATTTGACATGAACTTTGTATATGATTAACTTGTTGTTCACATGCAAAGTGTGATAAAGTAATATCCTACACTTCTTCTCTCAACCGAAATACGTCCACTGTTGGACAAAAGGCCTGCCCGAAGGATTTCATCCATGGAGGGTTTTGCCGTAATCGCCACGCTTGGCAGGCGGGTTGGCGATCGCAGTGTGATGGCATAGTACTGCTGCCCATCCTCCGGTGTTTTAAATCCCTTAGTCGCCTCTTACGACACCCACGGGAAGAGATGGATTGGTGCTATTCTAGGGCCACACCACAGGCCAATCCTACACTTACAGCAAGCTAATTATTTAAAAATAAAACACGACTGACAACTTACATAGCCTGCCACTTGGAGGAATGGAAAGAATCTAACAATACCTCTCACATCAAAATATGTTAAGCCGTTCAGGACTTATGGTGGAATAAGGAACTTACATACATACATGAACCCTGAAAACATAACACTCCTTTTTTGGTCAGTCGTGTAAAAAATAAATACAAAGATAGGTATTATCGATCGTACTGATGTTACCCTCGTAAAAATAAAAAAAAAACTGCCTAAATACTCAATTCTTTTGACAAAACTTAGATATTTATTTATTTAATATTGAGGCTAATGGACATAATGATATGACTTGAGTGACATTGTCCCACTAACCGTCATTAAAACTGGAACTGTTTACTCCAAGTCAGACCGATATCAGATTTGCAGCTAACTAAATGAGTCGCCTAGTTCCCACAGTTAAATTAATTGGTTTCCTCATTTATTATTTTCCAGGATTTCACGTCAGCCAAAATTACGCTAATGACTGTGTAATGAGTCCCCACAAACATCCAAATTCAAAAAGTGTAGGTACCTACACATTATATTCCTTAATCACTAAGTAGAGCCCCTCGGTTACGAAGTAACTATTTAGTGATCTGTGCCCTCGGCTACTCTGATTTACCTCCTCTAACAAATCCGCATTGAGTAACAAACGTCCATCCAGTTGTACACACGTCCAAATTTTCGCATCTATAATTTTCGAAGAAGTAGATATAAAAATAATAAGTGGATGCCTAGGTCTTTATGGTCCTTCGAGCTAGATGTATTGAATGCGGAAGGTGTATAGGAAGACATGCTTTGCTTAGTATGCTTACTGCCATTTATGTGGCATATAAAGATTCATTAAAGTAAATAATTATCAACTAACAGAACAACAACGTAAAATGAGATGATTCTATTTATGCTATGTATCTAAGCACGTGTTTTAAAATTAATCTTACGTGCATGTTACATAAATGAATTCGTAATTAAAAAACGTATATTTCTATTGTATTTCACCCCTTGTCTCTCATTGGCGACAGCAAGGAAAAATTAATTAAATTTTTACAAAATTTTCTTAAGTTGCAATTTGAGACTTTTTTCCTTCCTTTTCGTGAAAATCTACAATTTTCCTGTGTGAGTTTGTCTTCATAAGTCACGGCCACAGATTATTTACATTATATGAAAAGTCACAATTCATGATCTATGAATAGTCGCAAGAACATCTGCCAAATTATGAAGTGTTCTTAGAATTATTTCTCGTCTGCATTTCCTCTGAAACTTTTCCCGAAAAATAATTTTTGATGCATCTTTTCCTCTAATTATCTAATTATACAGGGTTATTTTTAAACTACTGGCCAAATTATTACAATATGCTCAGTATTTGGAATACAACTACGTCCGAAAGAAATTTATAGTAAAAGAGTAACATAAAATTTCAACTTTCCATACTAAGTCCCATCAGCTGATCGACCAATTTGTATGGGAAGCAAAAAAATTTTTTTCATTTTCTAATATAGTTTTTTTGGAAACCTGCTCAATTTCATCAACCAAATCTGCTGCGAAAATTTGGCTAATGGTTTCATAATAACCCTGTATTAGGGCTGGTCTCCCTTCACCAGGGCGGAGATGAGAGGGGAAGTGTTTAAATCACACTTACAGTAACGAAGTTAGAAAAACAAAATTATTTATTGGTCTAACTTGTTAATTTTTATACTTTGTGTATTGTTGTTTATACATACAGCCAACGTATTTAACGCTGGTGTTAACTTAGATGTAGTATTCATACTACATCTAATCTCAGTCATGCGATGATGCGATCAGGCAGTCAGGATGCAATTTTTGCATAATTATGCAACTATGTGCATAAATGTTTTGTAACGGACATGCCAAATATATTGAATCAGCCATTATGTTATTGATGTAGCATTAAATGTAGTTTTATCTCTAATTCTATTCTTAGGCGCAAAGTCTGGTTAATTCGTTCCAGACACGGACATTTTAATTGATACATGTCCACTTGACGAATGCAACAACATAATTGAACTATTACGTCATAGTTCGAGGTCTCCTTTGTTATAATTGCAGTTTAGCCAGAAGATAGGGATACAACCATAGAAATTGCAATAATAACTCCATATAATATAAATCTCATCACGCAAAAAGGGGCCAAATTGCGAAAGCGGAACATAGTCCTTGGCAAAAGTAAGAACCATAGAAGGGACACGTATAAACGTATTAAACGAGCATTTAAACTGGATAAATGTAACGTAAACTAGGAAAACCGAATTAATTACTAAAAAGATACAAAATTTACAAAATTAACTAGCAAACACTGTGCGTGCGTTCACATCAGGTTTCCCGTAACTATCTGACTCACAGATTTCTACGCTCGCGATGAAAACCCAGTTTTCACCTGAACGAACAGATGATATTTCATCGTTTTTCATAGAAGTTAGGATGCAGCCGACATTTTTTAGCATGTACGAATTTTTATTACAAGCATAATACATGATTGCAAACTAATTGGAGAAAATTATACAACTGAAATACCAGGCAATGGTATTGTAGTACTTTTATTATTTGCATTAATAGTACCCATTTCCTCCTCCTCCTCACATCGTATAACTATTTACTGAGGGTCGTGACTCCTCGTTAAATCACCTTCTCTCTGACTACTTCCCTCCATACCTGCTTCGATCTTTCGCTTTGTGGAAGGCCTTGTGAAGATTGGTGTCTAGAAGATCGGATTTTGTCCGACTATCTCGTAGGGCTATTCTACCATCACGCATTTATAAAGCTGTGCCCCACTCCGCTCCCGTGGAAATTCTGGGACTTTTTTTATCCCGATACATTCCAGCTTTTATTCAACCCGTGTAAAATACTTACATATTACAAAACAATTTCAGTAGCTGGGTAATAGAATGGAATCACAGAGATGAGGCCATGTATGGAGGCTGTATCAATACAATGCCAAAATTCAAGGCTACCGTGACGTTAAGCATTTGAGTCAACAGCGAGGCAGGGTCGATGACCTGCCAGTACTGGTACAATAACTTGCTTCAGATAGTCATATGATCTCACTTGTGGCATTGATTATTCATTATCATTGCTTTGGGTCTTGCATAACTTGGGACAAGTTTGAAATTTTCTGCTACAATGGAGCAAAAATTATTTCTGTGCCATGGAGAGATCACGCGCGAAATCGGTTAGATATTTCTAATTCAATGGTTAGACACAAGACCCACATTAGGTACCCCAAGGCGTTTTGTATGCCATACAAACTTTTTATTCATGAGAAACGTTTTTTAAGATCAGAGACATCACCCGGTTCCATCATCAGATCAGCTTTATAGTAAGGTATTGTATTGCCATAATGTCATCCGATTTACTGGGTTAATGCAATTGACATTAATAATATTGACTAATTTAATTTACTTAGTTATTATTTTTCTTCGACCCTTACATACGCATGGATACAGTCAGTCACAGAACAGGTGAAAATACCGAATTTGTTGAAATAAAACATAACGTTTATTCAAAGGTCCAAAATCTCGCAGATTTCACTTTTCTGGTTTATTTTAGCAACATTCATTTAAAATGCAGGAATGCCTTGACCATGTTTAGCCGTGGAACAGGTTTTGAACTTCTGATTACTGACGTCATCACTCACATTATAATTCTGCCAATATGATACTCTGCATTTAAAATTCCTCGGCGAGTTTATTTATTTTTACTTCCCCATTAAGTTCTGGAATAACTCACGATCGTCTGTAGTTGTTCGTTAGTTAATAGCTCGAGAATTACCGGCACGAAATCCTTGTTATATTTAATTTTCCAGGTTCTTCACCTGTAGGAACTTCTCGGTCTATTATAAATAAATTCTTTAAATAAATAAATTCTTTATTTGCTCCAAAAAACGTGAATTGTTATTTAGTTATAGGAGGCCGGGGAACTCTTTTAAGCAAAAAGCCTGTGCCAGAGCTCCCCGCTCTTTCCTGATGACTGCTAGAAACAGAATTTATTTAACTAAAGTTTAATTCTAGTTACATACCATAACCAGAAATGCCATTATAGTTTTGAAAACAAGATTCTAATTGTTATTTTTTTGCAAACATCTAAGTAAGTTTTGCACAGATATAGGTACCTACCTATCTATAATATTTTACTTTACCAATACTTATCATGTCTAGTATGATTAGAATATTAGAATTTCCTATCTAAACCGAATTCCGAGCCTAGTGCCAATTCAGTATGTTAGTATTTCTAGGTTAGAACTATCCCACTAGACTTTGAGTGCATCTGTTTCCATATAAGTTAGTTTACAAGCATGAGAGAAAGAACCATTTCATCTCCTCCCAAAAAGTTGAAATCTTTGTTTTAATTTAGACTATAGAGTAGTTTTATGATAAGCAACTTGATTTTACACTAAGGATGGCCCCAGGCTAACGAACTCTTCAACGATCAACAGCATACGCAATGTTATATTAGAGCTAAACTTCAGAACTCTGAATGAAATAAAATTTTAGATTTATATGGGCTAAGCAAAATATCAGGTCTGTATCTTTGTAGCTCAGCAATGATTGTTCCGAAATGCTAGTAATTTGTAGTTTTGAGAATTTATAAAGTAGTGTCTATGAAGGTCTAAGTATGATCTAAGGAATAAATTAATTTTATTTGAATTTGCGCTTCATAGATTATTATTTAAAAAGAATTAGAAACAAATTTTATTACTTAGTATAACTTGGTTATAATAATCAAATTTTATTAAATAAGAAGCTATCTATTAATCTTTACTGACCAATGCATTATTTCTCCTCTCATTGACGACCATATGAACAGTCTCGCTTGTCCCGCCATCAGCTGGTGGTTTGCCGAAAATCATCTCCACATCTGACATATTGAGATTAAAAGGCTTCACTTCTCTTTTGTCGTCATTCAAATTTATTCTTCCGTTTACACTAGCCATGATATCACTCACTTTATTAACAGTTGTTTTATTATCTTTATCACAAAAATTACCGCGGTTTATGTCAACAAAACTTTTAAAAACTTTAGAAATACCGGTTACGTGCGCGCGCCTCCGAATCTGTATAGAAACTGAACGGAACCAAGTATAATTAACTACTATATCGCAGTAACTATACTATACGATGCTTGCTCTTGACTTCCAAACTAGTTGCCGGGTTTTCTGCTTTTACTGTTGACATTATGTACATTATAATTACTGCCAACTTTGTTAGTCACCCGTGAATCCAATACGTCATTACTACTGGGGAGATATTCCTTGGAGTAGGCGGCTCTACAGTTTATGTCCCAAATATGCGTCACGACAATTTTTTGTTTGTCCCGTATACCGAAGTCAGTTTATTCAGCAGTAAGACTTTCAGAGCCCGTCTATCGTCAATTTCTTTCAGCTGAAAACTATTAATATTTCGGAACAACCACTACTAAGACTTCGAGCAACAAGGACTTCCGCGCGCGGCACCTCCATGTTGCTCTTTTTGCTGAGAAGATAAGTATTACCACAGATAATATTTATTTATTATTATATTTATTATTTAATTTTTATTTGTTATTTAATTTTTTTATTTTTTATATTTTTTAAGGGTCATGATGGAATGAAATTTCCACGACTTTCTTTTCAATCTTATCCTTCTATTATTTCTGCCACACACTCAGAGCACACACACACACATAACACTGATGTCCGATTTTTCCTAAAAGCATCTCACAGGACTTGACAATTAGCGCCATATAGCGGCGTTATCGTATACACCCTAGGTAGTACTAATATTAATTCCGTGACACTAGTAAACCAAACAGTCTGCTAGTGTGCAGGGTTCCTCACGATATTTCCCTTCACCAGGATCAAGTGGTGGTTTATGAAAACTACCATACTGAGTCAGTTTGGAATGCAAACGCATGTTGCACGAGTAGGATTTGAACCTGGGTCCTTTCGAATACAGGCTCTCGACATATGTTCTGTGCTCTCGACCAACACCGCTTCACTGGCTGATGAAAGCAACATATATGGAATCCCTCAAGATTTGTTTTAACCAGAAGCTAGTGATATCGTCTACTAACTCACGTCACGATCACGTCGAGTAGGATTTGAACGTGTGACTTTGGACCACCTCGCCCTTGTAACCACTTAACCACTCGAACACTGTTCTAGTAAAAACGTAAAATAAAATCACATCTAATGTGAAAAGCAATAAATTATTTGATTTGAATTAATATTAATAAAGGCTAAACTGTGTTTGTTTGTTTGTTACATCTTCACGCTTTATTTATTGAACCGATTTTCCTGAAATTAATTATGTGACATCAGTACGATAGTTAGAAGGGCATGCATGGGTAACTTTCATTCCGGCAAAAAGCACTGTTCCCGTGGGAAATTCACGCGGGTGAAGCTAGTATTATATATAAAATGTATTGTTATGTAAAAAGGTGAAATGAGTGATTTTTACAAAATACAAAACGCCTGGCATATTTATAAAACGATAAAATGTCTATCTGTAACATTGCCTTACAATTTATTATATCATTCGTCACTATAGTACCTACGTAGTACTAAGGTAGTACTTATATTAATTCTGTGACTATAGGTAACTTAAATAAAATCCTCCGCCATATTCGTCTGTCTGTTTGCACGATGAACTCAAAAACTAAGCCAAAAATGATGGACTGAAACTTTATAACGTAAATTATAAGTGATGCGTACAAAGGATTAAGGAAGATTTTCGAGTTCAATTTACGCAGGGAAAGTCATTCCGTAACAAAAAATAAAACCTGCCAAGTGCGAGTCTCATCCATCATAAGTTTGTAATGATAAATTCACTTTTTTCCAGTTTTCAACTATATATTTACAGTTTTCAGATAATACCTGTACAAGTAATGTAAGATCTTGTTTCTTGCCTAATTCCATGATACTAGATCAACGGGAAGTTAGTACCTCATAGATTTTGATTTGATTCCCTTCTGAAATTGCAAAGTAACTTTTATAACGACGACGAAGTAACTTATGACGTACTTATAAGTTTTACAGCTGAAAGACCCGAGTATTTGAAATGAATTTCAACTTAATACGGAATGTCTGGCACTCTGGCTATGCCGGTTTTGATTATTTTATTGCTGAAAGAGATCGTGGATCCGAGTAATTGAAATGAATTTCAACTTGATATCTTTAAGCTTTCTATAGGAAAAAAAAGGTTTGATAGAGAAGACGAACAGACGGACAGACGGACAACAAAGTGATCTATTAGGGGTTTCGTTTTTGCCTTTTGAGGTAGGGAACCCTAAAAAGTAGGAAAGTGGACCCTGGGCGCGTATGCGTAGGATGCAACCGGGAAAACGCTCAGATGAAAGAGAAAGTCCTTTATGTATTCCTGGGAAAAAATATTATTGACAGACAGACGGACAATAAAGTGATCCTATAATATAATTTTCACTTTTAAAGGTACGGAACCCTAAAAATAGATGCATATTGAAAACCAAACAAAACATGAAACTATAAAACGCCAGGATATGATTAAATATTATTTTATTTTCCTTTGAAACCGTGTTGTTCCATGATATTAATAAAGTTTGAATAAAGTACAGTGTGCGGGTGCGGTTGCCGCCATATCAGTTGGTAACCAACATCGAACGCACTCACGCGCCTATTTTTGAAATCCTATTTTTCCTCCTCATTCCTATTTTAAAAAAAATATGAAGCTCAAAATCGGGTGTGGTGAATTCCTTGTGAAATACATACTTTTCTTCACCAATTTATTATTTGCTGTAAGTCTTTATATTCTCTAAGTATTAAAGTTTTCCAACTTTGATGATATTACTGAAACACAAAATATTACAATGAAAACGTATTAAATAAACATTTTAAATTAACAACATTATCATTTAGTGTATTTTTAACGTAGGTAATCATAATCATAACATAACATATCATAAACAAAGTCTCCCGCAGCGCGGCGTCTGTCTATTCGCGATAAACTCCAAAACGACTGAACGGATATTCATTCAGTTTTCACTAATAGATAGAGTGATTCATGAGGAAGGTTTAGGTGTATAATTTGTCAAGGCTTTGTTTTTGTTGATTAGTTGAAATATGACGATCGGAAAAAATTACGCTGCCCGGTTGTAATATTGCTGTGAAAATTGTGAAATAATTAAGAATGAAAATGAAACTAATTCCACTGACTATTGTGTGTGGCGCAGCGACCTTAATAAAATGAGTCTTGGCTTCCAATAGGATCTCCATTTGGATCTGTCTGTGTCTTATGAATGTTATTCTAACTCCAGTTGGCAGGCCTTGCACTGCTGGGCGTGGGCATCGCCCTCCAACTCAACGTGACCGTCATCACCAACCAGATCGATGTGAACCTTCAGCTCGGCCCCATCACCACCATCGTGGTCGGGGCGATTGTCTTCCTCGTCGCCTTCTACGGTTCCTGCGGTGCTATTAGAGAGAGCTACTGCATGCTTGTAACGGTAAGTTATTTTTAGTTTCACTAGAGGAATTTTCCAAATTGATGAGGTAGCGAAATTTTTACCATACCTATGGTAGATTAATAAAAGACAAATAGAAGATTTATGGTACTAATCATTTATGTATGTAAAGCAGAGATCTAGGTCTGGTCCCTTCACCTTAGAGGACACGATTAGAGTAGTTCAGGGATTACAATTGCCTGCCTAGCCTTACAGATACAGTTCAAGTTAAACAAGTACTTGATGGAATTAAACAAGTACGGAAAACATTTAGGTGTTGAGGTTGCGACTTTTTACATTATTGAGTTCCTAAACTGCTTCATCTCCATGTGATAATTTCGACTAAATCTGAAAAGGAAAAGTCACTCTGTGAGTCTTTTACTTGCAACCATCGAGACATTATGTTTTTGCAACATTTTATTACAGGCGACTTTAGTCGCCAAACTTAGAGAGGTAGGTAGGTACTTTACCTAATTCAGAAAAAGGTATGCAATAACGTTTTATGGTTTAAATTTATTCTATTGCAATTTGAGTAGGTTCACAAAAAAAAAATCATTTCATATGAGTATCAATTTTTTTTAAATAGTAGTATGTACCTATATTTACTGCACACAACAGTATTACAGCATTAGTATATCCATTCCTCATAAGGCATACTATGCTCGCTCGCACTATGCTCGGAGTTTCCCTGCGTGATCAAATCAGAAATGAGGAGATCCGTAGGAGAACTAAAGTAACCGACATAGCCCGCAGAATGTGGCAGTGGGCGGGGCACATAGCTCGTAGAACAGATAGCCGTTGGGGCAGAAAAGTTCTCGAGTGGCGACCACGAACCGGAAATCGTAGTGTTGGCAGGCCTCCCACTGGACCCAGGTGGACCGACGACCTGGTGAAGGTCGCGGGATGAGCATGGATGCGGGCAGCGCAGGACCGGTCGTTGTGGAAATCCTTGGGGGAGGCCTTTGTCCAGCTGTGGACGTCTTTTGGCTGAGAGAGAGATATGGATATCTCTCTCTCAGCCAAAAGACGTCCACTGCTCTCACACAACATTCACAATCTACATCTAAGCATACCAAAGTAAGTACCTCCAGTTTGCGAGCCAAATAAATAAAACACATACGAGCGTAAAGCATTCAATCAAGACTGTCTTGCATAAATATGGTAAATACGTTTTTAACCACAAACTATTTGTATTACAGTACTCGATCTTCATGATCGTGCTGATGATCGCCAAGATTGCGCTGGCCACCTTCATCTTCGTCAACATGTCGCAGCTGACGCGCGAGGTCCAAAGGCACTTCTCACAGCTTTTCAAGTACGATCCCTCTGCCTTCCATGAGATTGAAACTGATGTAAGTACCTACTTCTATACATCATCATTATCGTATGGAGTGCCTTGGATAAGCCAAATATCAATATCTAATTGGCGCAGAAAATAATGTGCATCATCAGCATGTAGCAGTCCACTGCTGGACAAAGGCCTCTCCCAAAGTGCGCCATTGCCGCCGGTTTTGCGTTTTACGCATCCAGTTGTTCCCTGCAATCTTGCGCAGGTTGTCACACCATCACGCCCGGGGGTGTCCTGATATAAATACGCACATTCTAGGTTAACCGGTGTACACATTTTAAACATTAATGAATTAAATACTACTATACTAATACTACCTATAAATAAATACTATATATTAAAAATCTAACTCTAAATTTGGTGTCGTTGGCAAGGTGCCCATCACACAGGCAGCATTCCCGCGCTGAATAGCAATAGCTAATCGCTGCGCGAGAAAGCTGCCCGCACGAGGGTCACCTGTTGCCTCCCTCAGGCGTTTACTGAGCTCCCTGTGGAGCCCCCGTGCGCCACTGCCCCATGAGCCTAGAGTCTCGACGCCAAAAGCCACAAACTGGTATTGTGCGCCGAGACAACTATATTTGTTGGTCTTTAAGCGTTCTCGGGCATCTGCCGCCGCCCCGGCCTGTCTGCTTGTTGCGGGGAGGTAGGATGCAGCCAGGGTATCTGCGCAAGTGGCATCCCAGACTAGCGCTCTACCCATATTCCATGGGATTAAAGACATCCCATCGGGGCGCTTACCATCGTCCCGTGCAATCCGGGGCTCGAGAGCTACGGGGACTTTGGCACTGACGAGCGCCCTTCTGAGGATGTCATTCAGGGCAGCATGACGGGACTGACGGCCGGCGCCCGAGGAACAGGCGAGTCCGTGGTGACCAAGACCATCAACGGCAGCACCACAGGAAGCACAGTTGTGACTTACTTACTTACTTTATTTTTTGGTTAACCGGTATGGCCTAGGCCTAGTCTATACATTATAGGATACCTAGAAAGCCATTATAGGGTCTCTAATTAGCAGGTATATAATAAATTGCCTATATATATATGTTTTTACCTTAACTTTGCCTACTTGTAAATTACGTTCCCGTGTAAGACATGCCTATTTTACAGATAACAGGTGGCCCGTGTATTCGTATCTTCAGCTAGTTGCATGCCAAATCAAAACTCAGTCTATCTATATTATACTAGCGGGCCCGGCTTTGCACGGATGGACATAATTTTGTTTAACATTTGTTTTTTGTATGTTATTTACGTTTTTATCTACCTTCTTCGCCCGCTCAAGGCCCTTAGGCGTCCTTGCATCTTCGCTTGCGTTTAGGTTAGGTTGCTTCGAGGCGCATTGCCGTTCTTTAGATAATTCGTATCATTTAGTTGCCTATTGATCCAAATTATATGCAGTAAAAAGGACGATAGGCATGTATTCAAAAATTGAAAATTGTATTTTAATTGATGATATTAACAACAATCTATTAATCCTTATCAAATTTATTTTGATAAGGATTAATAAATTGTTGTCAATATCACCAGTCAAAAAATAATTAAAATCGTTAGTGTTTTTAACTGGTGATATTAACAAAAATTTATTAATTCTAATCAAATTAATTTCAATAGGGATTACAGTTAAAAAAACACCTATCGATTTTAATTATTTAAAAAAAATAAAAGTAGTTTTTGTGGCTGAAATATAAAAGCTGATAATATGTTATCGCGGAGTTTTTAATAGGTTTTTTTTTTTAATAGGTCTCTTTAGGTTTAGGTCTTTGTCTTGTCTGGACACTTGCTCCCGTTGCTCCCCAAGGAAAGGTGGTTTGAATAAAACTCCAGGAGAGGATGCAATTGAGCATATAATGATTCTAAACTGTTACAGTAGTATGTAAAAAAAGTATATATAAATAGTACTTATATGACGCGGACTCCTTCGCTTCTTGATGTGGAGTGCCGTAGGGCCACGAGGACGACGCCTTATAAGGAAGATCGCGAGCTCCTATGTGGAATATAAGTGAAGGTTCTGTAGAATGACATTGCTCATGTCAGGCGCCCGAACAGTCTTTTTCTTTTGTGTATTTATAATATTAGTTAGGAAAAGAAAAAATTTACACTGTTACTCACTATGTAATCTTTACTCGTTAACGTGTACCAGATGATAAACCTACAAAATCGATTTTAGTATGAAAAATATTCGTATTGTCCAGCCCGTAAGGGATAAAAACGTGATTCTATGTATGTATGTATGTAAATATTCATAGGAACAATTTTCATTGAATACTTATGATGGTTATGTATGGTCATTACTTATATAAAATGGGAGAATTTGTACAAGGTTCGGAAATCAAATCAACCTTCGGAATCTTACATTGAGCGTGGCCCGACACGCCGATATGCACTTGACAAATTATTTATGTTTGATGACTTTATGATTATGAATGCTTCCAGTTTTCGTGTTGCGGTCCCTATGGCCGCATCTCCTACGGGCACCCGTCAATTCTCCCGAACTCTTGCTGTGCCTCTCCGCCGCCGTGCACCTACATGTATGCCTATGATGAAGGCTGTAATATCAGGGTCGAGGGTCTCATGAAGAAGTACGGCAGGGCTATTGGCATCGTCGCCTCTGTTGTCGCTGCCATTGAAGTGAGTGTGTGTGTGTCCGACCGATTTCGGTCATGGCAACCACTTCAAGAATTAAGGGCTCTCTTGTGAGCCCGCATGTGGCTTATGTAGCCAATCTTATTGGAGAAGATCCTCGCATACTGCGGGCATGTGAGCACAGCATTAATATAATTATATTGAGTGAGCACAGGTGGTAAGGCTTTTAACTCATCGCGCTTGGTGTCGAGCTCAGCGCGTCGTTGGATTTCAAAGTCGAGGACTTTGGTTTTAACCAAATTCCTCCATTCCGGTCATTGGGCGGCTTGCTCCTCCCACTGAGAGAGCAGTAGTCACAATCACTATTTCACGAGCCTCAACTGGACTAAGGTCCTTCTTATAAACTCCTCACTTTTATTTATGACACACTCAGATTTTTCTCAAGTCGCCTAAAGGCATCTGACATGGCTTGATGACTACCATAACAGTTTGCCTGTGTAGGTAGGTACATGTTTTCTCATGTATTTCATTGCTAGAAGCTGGAAGTGGTCAAATAAAGTGACCGCAAAAGCCATTTTTGTCCGTGCTCACTGCATAAACCTAGCAGGTTTGAATCCCAGATGCGCGCGAGCCGACAGTACCACTGAGTGTGTATTAACATAGTATTAACCGATACGATCTTTGAGTTTTTACACGACTGACCAAAAAAGTAGTGTTATGTTTTTAGGGTTCATGTATGTAAGTTTCTTTATTCCACCATAAGTCCTGAACGGCTGAACCTATGGGCTGAACAGATATTATGAGAGAGGTATTTTTAGATTCCTTGCATTCTTCCGAGTGACATAGGCTATGTAAGTTGTCAGTCGTTTTTTTTTATTTTTTAATAATTAGCTTGTTAGATCAAATTGACTCATGTTTAACGATCACCAGTAGGTTCACCAGTACTGTAATAAGGATGCTGTCCGACCCCTGCTAAGATAATACATAGACCTCATACATGAGGTCGTTGTCTACCTGGGCCCTTGATTCTACAAATTACAAACGTAGATATCGTGTCTCAGTGTCTCAGTTGTGTCTCAAAAGCCAAACAGAGAGTCTTACAGAGATCTTGTCACTTTATTTTAATTTCTTTGGCTTTGA
Organism: Ephestia elutella; assembly: GCA_018467065.1. Classification (NCBI taxonomy): domain Eukaryota; kingdom Metazoa; phylum Arthropoda; class Insecta; order Lepidoptera; family Pyralidae; genus Ephestia; species Ephestia elutella. The sequence goes on from CM031581.1 coordinate 18,354,738, forward strand.
GACAATTGAGACACGACATTTACGTTTGTTATTAGTAGAATCGGCCCTCTGGAGTAGATTAGACATACTACTTTGCGTACGTTAGGTACTACTTGACGAGTTTATAAAAATCGTGCTTTTTTTTTCCAGCTGGTCGGCGCGGTTTTCGGACTGCGCCTGGCAAACCACGCCCGCAACAAGGCGCTTCATGGCCAGAAGATCTAATTATTAAGTTATTACCATCATTATTTAGTTGTAAACCATTTAAGATTTAGTCTTATTTTCATACATTTATCTACTACTAGCTGGCGCCGGCGGCTTCGCTCGCGTTGATCCTTTCTTAGCGAATGCCTACGTCCAGTGGTTTGGGCTGTGCGTTGAGATCACAATGTCGGTCAGTCAGTCAGTCACCTTTGAGTAATATCTATACATATAATAAAACAGTAAAAATATTTTGTCTGTACATTTAATATTTTTGACTGAAATGGATAGAGGGAGACCTAAAAAGGACAATAGAAAGCAAAAAAAATTTTTTGGAATTTCTTGTCTGTCTGTCTGTCTGTCTGTCTGTCTGTCTGTCTGTCTGTCTGTCTGTCAGTCTGTCTGTCTGTATGTATGTACGCGTTTCACGCAAAAACTACTGGACGGATTTGAATGAAACTTTTTTTGTTGTATAGCTATTAAGCCTGGGCAACATATAGGCTATAATTCATTTTGAAAACTGGAACACCTGATGAATAACCATAACGGAACAGCTAAACTATAAGTAATATGGAAATGGTGCCTTAACAAAAATCGTTCAACCTGATGAGCATTTTCTGCCGACGTATAAAAATTGAAGATCTGGAACATCTGATGAAAAGCTCCAAGAGACCAGCTACACTATAACATATATGGAAATGGCGCCTTAGCAAAAATCGTTCAACCTGATGAGCATTATCTGCTGACGTATAAAAATTGAAGATCTGGAACATCTGATGAAAAGCTCCAAGAGAGATTTTTCATCTAACCGAAACTCACGCGGGCGAAGCCGCGGGCGACAGCTAGTATATATATATAGGTAGTCATTGTGATTTTATTTTCGCGTTAGTTTTAATCAAATTATCTTATCTATTCATAGATTTTAGGACAAGCACAAAAACGGAACTTTTCAAAATAGTTTATTAGTATCGCCTCCAGAGATTCAGTATTTAGCACATTTATGTTTTGTACATAGTTTTTAAGAAATATTTCATGGGATTGTACAAATTGACAGTAAATGTATTATTTTACAACATCTATCTAAAAGTTGGAGAAAAATTTAGATAGATGTTGTAGAATAATACAAGGTCGCAGTGGTGGAAGTACCTACCTAATTCTTGATCTTGGTAGACTAGCTTATCATTACATTACAAGAATGGCTGTTCGTTTACTTGGTTAGGTACTTGTATCGTAACAACTATATATCCCAACACTTCCTCTCAAGGAACCATATGTTACATAGCAAATAACAATCTACATACCTACCGCACACTATCAACCAACCAAACAACAACATTTTTATTCAACAAAATTGTATGTAATAAATCTGCCCCAGGGGTCGTTTTCGACCCAATGAAAAAACACACTCCCCCACCCCCCCTTAAATTTTCATTTAGTGTCTTCATAAGGACTCTTTAGGTATTATCATATCTGAAAATGAAAGACATCAGAGACCAAAAATAGTTCCGGGCTGATATGGGTTAGGGTTATATTGATGCTGGAGAAATCATTACGTCAAAATCTATATATATATATATATACATATATATATAGCGTTGATAGATCACTATGTCAGTCAGTCACCTTTGGGATATATATATATATATATATATATATATATATATATATATATATATATATATATATATATATATATATATATATCCCAAAGGTGACTGACTGACATAGTGATCTATCAACGCACAGCCCAAACCACTGGACGGATCGGGCTGAAATTTGGCATGCAGGTAGATGTTATGACGTAGGCATCCGCTAAGAAAGGATTAACGCGAGCGAAGCCGCGGGCGCCAGCTAGTAAAAAATAAAACCGGCCAAGTGCGAGTCTAAAGTGTATAATGATAAATTCGCTTTTTTTTAGTTTTTTTTCAACTAAGTAACTATACATATATTTACAGTTTTCAGATATTCCTGTACAAGTACTGTAAGACCTTGCTTCTCGCCAAATTCCATGAATTTCATTGATTTCCATGACATAGACCAACGGAAAGTACCTCATAGTGTTAGATTTTGAATACTAATTATAATAATTCAGTTGACGCATTACTTATCTCATAATGTAAACTTGCATTAAATACTATTTAATTGAAACTAATATTTTAATAATTGAAATTATTATGTAACGCGAAACTGGGCAAACGAAGCGATGATGAGCTGAGGGTGGGGAATTTTGGATATGGAAGGAGGAATGCACGTGGTCATCTGCTGGCCGGCTTTATGGAGAAGGAGGGCCTCTTTATGATGAACTCCTTCTTCAAAAAGCCAAAACAGCGAAAGTGGACATGGTTGCATCCTAATGGCGTTACAAAAAATGAGATTGACTTCATCTTGTCGACGAAGAGGCACATATTCAATGATGTCTCTGTGATCAATGCCGTAAAAACAGGAAGCGATCACCGATTGGTAAGAGGCACATTGAATCTTAGAATAAAACTCGAAAGGTGTCGACTGATGAAGTCTACGCTCCGACCAGCGCCTATCCAGCTCCAAAACCCCGAGAGCTTTCAGCTCGAATTGCAGAATCGCTTCGAATGCCTGGGAGACTGCGAAAATCTGGACGATTATAATGACAGGTTTGTGCAAATTGTCCAAACAGCTGGGTCTAAGGCTTTCAAAACCCGCCGTTCAAAAGGAACCAAAAAGATCTCGGACCTCACCAACAAACTCATGGAAGAAAGACGAAACTTGGTTCTGCAGTCCTCTGACGATGCTGCTCAGTATCGGCGTCTAAACAGACAGATCTCCAAGTCCTTAACTCGTGATTTACGCCAATTCAATACTGACCGTATTGAAGAGGCGATCAAGCGAAATAAGGGCTCAAAAGTGTTTGCAAGGGATCTGTCTGTTGGTCAAAGCCAACTGACCAAGCTAAAGACTGAGGATGGCAGAATCATTTCGTCGAAGCCAGAGCTGTTGGAAGAGGTTGAGAAGTTCTACGGACAATTATACACCAGCGTACGCACACCTGTCAGTAATCTGGCCAAAGATCCAAGAGCCAGATTGACCCGACACTACACCGAAGATATCCCGGACGTCAGCCTATACGAGATTAGAATGGCTCTCAAACAGTTAAAAAACAATAAGGCACCGGGTGATGATGGAATCACGGCTGAGCTTCTGAAAGCAGGTGGAACGCCGGTATTAAGAGCTCTTCAGAAGCTATTTGATTCCGTCATACTCGAGGGACAAACGCCTACGGCATGGCACAGAAGTGTGGTGGTACTTTTCTTCAAAAAAGGTGACAAAACCCTATTGAAGAATTATAGGCCTATCTCACTTCTGAGCCATGTCTACAAACTGTTTTCGAGAGTCATTACGAATCGTCTCGCTCGCAGGTTTGACGACTTCCAGCCTCCCGAACAAGCCGGTTTCCGAAAAGGCTTTAGTACCGTAGACCACATACATACGCTGCGGCAGATTATACAGAAGACTGAGGAGTATAATCAGCCATTATGTTTGGCGTTTGTGGACTACGAGAAAGCCTTCGATTCGATCGAGACCTGGGCTGTGCTACAGTCTCTCCAACGGTGCCAAATTGACTATCGATATATCGAAGCGCTGAAGTGTTTGTACGAAAACGCCACCATGTCGGTCCGTCTCCAGGATCAAGGCTCCAAACCTATCCAGTTGCAGCGAGGGGTGAGACAGGGAGACGTGATATCTCCAAAACTGTTCACCGCCGCCCTGGAAGATGTTTTCAAGCTTCTGGACTGGAGCGGACTCGGCATCAATATCAACGGCGAGTACCTCACTCACCTTCGATTCGCTGACGATATCGTAGTCATGGCTGAGACCTTGGAAGACCTAGGCACAATGCTCGATGGCCTCTGTAGAGCCTCTCAACAAGTGGGTCTAAAAATGAACATGGACAAGACGAAAATTATGTTTAATATCCGTGTCGCACCCACTCCTCTGAAGGTTGGAGACTCTACACTCGAAGTTGTTGACAATTATCTATACTTGGGACAAACAGTTCAGTTAGGCAAGTCCAACTTCGAGAAAGAGGTCAACCGTCGAATCCAACTCGGCTGGGCAGCGTTCGGGAAGCTTCGCGATATCTTCTCGTCCAAAATACCGCAGTGTCTCAAGACTAAGGTCTTTGACCAGTGTGTGTTGCCAGTAATGACATACGGAACAGAGACGTGGTCGCTTACTATGGGCCTCATAAGAAGGCTCAAGGTCACCCAAAGGGCGATGGAGCGCGCTATGCTCGGAGTTTCTCTGCGTGATCGAATCAGAAATGAGGAGATCCGTAGGAGAACTAAAGTAACCGACATAGCCCGCAGAATCGCGAAACTTAAGTGGCAGTGGGCGGGGCACATAGCTCGTAGAACAGATAGCCGTTGGGGCAGAAAAGTTCTCGAGTGGCGACCACGAACCGGAAAACGTAGTGTTGGCAGGCCTCCCACTCGGTGGACCGACGACCTGGTGAAGGTCGCGGGATGCGCATGGATGCGGGCAGCGCAGGACCGGTCGTTATGGAAATCCTTGGGGGAGGCCTTTGTCCAGCAGTGGACGTCTTTCGGCTGAGAGAGAGATTATGTAACGATAATTATAAAATACATATTTTAGATTAATTTTAACTAAGCATTTATTGTAAAATAAAATGTAATTTTTGTATTTTGCATTGATTCTTACTATAATGTACTGGTGGGGATGAATTCAAAACAACTGTCATATGATTTTTTAATTCATCCCTATCGCAACTGCCACACTGTGCCTATCAATAAAACAAATAAAGATTCTGTGTTTTTCAAATACCTCCTGCTCCTTGCTCCTTGAACCTGAAGGTTTTGATTTAATTCCCTTCTGAAATCAACATTTACGGTTATCTTTTGATCGCGTTGACGTTAAGTTTGACTTTACAGCTGAAAGACAGTAGACCCGAGTATTTGATATGAATTTAAACATAACAGGTTTTATTTTACCTAATTAAAATAAGTCTAGAAATAATAAGTTTCTAAGCTACAAAACTAAATTTCAACTTGATACCTGCCTTGATGCGGCAAGCCACTTAGGGAACAAATGTCTGGCCATACCGCCACCCCGGTCCTGGCCTGGCTGAAGAGGAAAACCAAAGAGGAGCTGGCTTGATGTCGTCAAAGAGGATATATGAGTGCCAATGGTCTCACAGCTAAGAATGCCGAAGACCGTGCGAAGTGGAGAAGATAAAGAGGAAAGCGGACCCTGGGCGGTCCTACGCGTATGCTGAGGATGCAACCGGGAAAACGCTCAGATGAGAGAGAGAGACCTTATGAGTTTCTGGGAAAAATATTCTTGACAAACAGACAACAAAGTGTTCTTTTTTTACACGACTGACCAAAAAAGGAGTGTTATGTTTTCAGGGTTCATGTATGTAAATATGAATGTATGTAAGTTTTGTTATTCACCATAAGTCCTGAACGGCTTAACAGATTTTGATGTGTGAGGTATTGTTAGATTCCTTGCATTCCTCCGAGTGACATAGGCTATGTAAGTTGTCAGTCGTATTTTTTTTTTCAAATAATTAGCTTGTTACCTTTAGAGGTACGGAATCCTAAAAATAGATGCATATTGAAAAGCAGAGATTAGGGAAACTATGAAACGCCAGGATATGATTAAATATTTTTCTTGTGAAACCGTGTTGTTTGTCACAACACCTAGTTATTCCATGATATTGATAAGTATAGTGTGCGGTGCGGTGTGCCATATCAGTTGATAACCAACATCGGTCGCACTCACGCGCCTATTTTCGCGATAAAAATAATAATATTGTACTCAAAATGGGGTGTGGTGAATTCCTTGTGAAATACATTCTTTTCTTCACCAATTTATTCTTTGCTGTAAGTCTTTTTTGTTGTTTTATTTTTTTGGATTAAGTACCTTTATGAAATCTTATCGATTTTAATCTAGGTGATATGATAGACCCATGCCATGTAGCTATAGCTTACTAATCATCATACTATACCTACATACATAAGTAGGTATCTATCATGCTTGTTTCCTATAGGAGAAGACAGAGTCTATGGATTTCTACTTGCTAGGTCTCTTACGCTTCCTCTGCAGTCATCACTCTCTTTATACAAGCCTCAAAATATCGTACCTAGTATGAAAATATGACATGTTGCAATTTTGTTTTATAGTAAGCATAGTAATAAGATACTATAAAGACAGCTAGGGCTGCCGACAAGCAAGACTAATAAAAATATAAATTACGTTGTTTTTGTGAATTATGTTATCAAAGTATCTAAAACTACCCTCTTATTTCGCTTTTTGTGTTGGAATGTTTGTATTAATTAGGTATAATAAGATCCATGTAGTTCACAGAATTATCGAATTCAATTTTGAAAACTTCGATTCGATTGAGTCTGTGATATTCTAGGAGTAAATAATAATACATTTAGATAGTACCAGGCAAACGACGGGATTACGAAAATACTAACCGGTTTATTGTTCCATTTTCTCCTTATAACAATAACAAATATGCTGTCATCACATCATACTCATAACTAAAGATTTTCCTTCCTCAACAATAATATTTTTCTCTGTCGCGATGCATTAACAGATCACCCAAGCAAAAAAAAAAGAAAAACACATTACTAGACAAGATTACCTAGTGCCAATCCTACATGGCTATTTTGTGCCGCAGATAAAGAGATAAGATACGATTCCAGGACAAAGATAAACGTATCTTTAGTGATACCTATGTAAAGTATACAATATAGACCAATATAGCGACGCTATCGCATGCAAACTATGAACTTTTTCTAGAATTCCAAGATCAGTTATAAAAATCATATTTTAATCGTAAATAAGTTTTATTGAAGACTAGCGTTCGCGCGACTAATTTTTTTCCGGGATGAAAGGTACCCTATGTCCTTTTTAGTACTTCGCGAAATTTCAAGAAGATTGGTTCAGTAGATAAAGCGTGAAGAGGTAACAAACAAGAGATGATGCGGTGAAACAAAAAATAATTTCACAAATTCTATCGAATAACTAATGCGAAGTGACCTCATATTAGTCTTGGACTCGGATAGAATCTCCATTTAATGATTTTTTTTTTATTTGTGTGTCTAACGAATGTTATTTTCAAACTCCAGTTGGCAGGCCTAGCACTGCTGGGCGTGGGCATCGCCCTCCAGCTCAACGTGACCGTCATCACCAACCAGATCGATGTGAACCTTCAGCTCGGCCCCATCACCACCATCGTGGTCGGGGCGATTGTCTTCCTCGTCGCCTTCTACGGCTGCTGCGGCGCTATTAGGGAAAGCAACTGCATGCTTGTCACGGTATGTTGTTTTTTGTTTTACTTTGATTGGTAATTAGATAGTCCCAGGTTCTAGTTTCAGAGAAGGCGTAGCCTTACAGCTGTACAGTTCAAGATAACAACAAGTATGTTGTTCGCAAAATTTGCTTTTTTGTTAGCTTTGATGGACGGAACACGTGTAAAATGCTAGATTTTTGTCAAGAAGAATCACCACAGATTTCACATCAGACAGGTTATGACTTTTTACATTACTGAGTTCCTAAAGGCAAATGCTTTATTAGCAGATCAGCTCTATGTAATAAATTCTGCTGAATCTGAAAAGGAAAAGTGAGTCAAATTTCACTTGCAAAACAGACGACTAATTTAGTCGCCAAACTTTGAGTACCTAATTCACGAAACCTTTATTCGAAAGTATTCTTTAGAAAAAGATTTACAATAACGTTCTATATTTTTCTATTGCAATAATTTGAGTTCACATATTGGTAATAAATCCAATCTACATAACTGAATATGTATTGTTTCAACCAGTTTGCGGGCCAAATGAATAAAACACCTACTGAATACGTAATGTAGGAGCGCAAAGCGTCAATCAAGTTATGTTTTTAACCACAAAATATTTGTATTCCAGTACTCGATCTTCATGATCGTGCTGATGATCGCCAAGATTGCGCTGGCCACCTTCATCTTCGTCAACATGTCGCAGCTGACGGACGAGGTCAAGAATCACTTCACACAGCTCTTCCAGGATAAACCTACTGCCTTCCACGAGATTGAAACTGCTGTGAGTACTTCTTCTTCGTCTTCATCAATAACATATAGCGCGCCTTGGATACAGTATCTAGTTGACGCAGCCAATCATGTGCATCAGGATAGGTGGAGTTGTGACAATCCCCTTTGGCCACTTTAGAGTTTCGAAAACAGTTTCGAATAATCCACTATGGTGCACTTGTTTCTTGTTCTAACGCGTCGACTCAGAGGTCAAGTTTGTGAGGACCTATAACTAGGATATACACCATTCGAGGTAACATAAACATAGATAGACTTCTATGTTTTGTAGAAGTCTATGTTTATGACATAAATCCTTAGTCTCCATAGAAATAATTTTGGTCTCTAATTCAGAGGTAAAGAACAATAGCCTACGTTTTATGCTTAACGATCAAAAGTAGATTGCCTTGATTTTGCCTACTTGAAAATTACGTTCCCGTGCAAACCTATTTTAACGATAACAGTTGGTCCGTGTCTGTGATCTTCAACTATTTGCATGCTAAATTTAGTCAAATCGATTACCTATATTATTAGTATGTCATGAAAGCTCAGGCTATGTTTTTATCCTATGTCAATATTATTTAAAAACTTCCAGTTCTCGTGTTGTGGTCCCTCTGGCCCCATCTCCTACGGAACCTCGATCTTGTCTCTCCCGGACTCCTGCTGCACCACTCCCCCGTGTGACCTCATCAACGCCTATGGAGGCTGCAACGCCAGGGTCGAGGGTCTCATGCAGACGTACGGCATGGCTATTGGTGTCGTCGCCATTGTTGTCGTTGCCATTGAGGTGAGTTAATTAACATTTTGCGGGGCGGTATAAGGCTGTAGCAGCAAGATTAATTTTACTTCTTCTGTCTAGTTTACCTCCCCGTAAATTGTAAATATTACCTACTTTCTTTCTTATCGAGTGTCTGATAACATTGGTGTCAGGGTAAGTCGCCTAAAGGCAACGATCTAATATAAGTTCGTTGCCATCTAACATGATAATAACCGCTGTCTAGTGGCAATACCTAGTCAGTCGTATGTATACACACTACTAAACTTCCTTAACTTTTGCCAGTGTCCAGGTTTTCTCATGATGTTTTCCGTTGCTACAAGCTGGAAGTTGTCAAAGAAAATGACCATACATGCCATTTGTTGTCCGTGCTCCTATTGCGTAGTCCTAGAATGTTTGCATCCCAGACACGACCCGACAGTACCACTGAGTTTTTAGATCAATTTGACATGTTAATCGATCACCAGTACTGTAATAAGGATGCTGTCCCCTAAGATAACACATGGACCCCATACATGAGTGTCTCCGATTAGATACAACAGATGTTGGGTTTATCTAAATCGTGCTATTTCTTTTTCCAGCTGGTCGCTGTTGTGTTCGGTCTGTGCCTGGCAAACCACGCCCGCAATAAGGCCAGAAGATCTCATTATTAAGTCATTACCATCATTACTTAGTTGTAAACCTTTTACGTTAAGTTTGTAGTCTTATTTCATACATTTATCTATTATGGATTATAGGACAAGCACAAAATAGATTCTATATTTTTTTTGCCTCCAGTGATTCAGCATTTAGTACAAAGATGTTTTGTACATAGTTTTTAAGAAATATTTCATGGGTTTGTACAAATAATCACAAAAAGTACCTTCTTATAAGCGGGATTTTTGTTTACTGTACTGTGACATATCTTATTCATAATTTGTTTTCGTAATCTTTGGTAATATTGGACCAGATTTATTTTTATCGTGAATGTTCTCCTATAGGTACTCTAAACAGGAAGTCGGGAAGTTTTTTTTTTATATTTCTTCGTCAGTGTTGTTTGTAAGTAAATAAATGTTACTTATATGAATTTTGTTTTTTGTACTTTCTTATTAAAATTGATGAGTTACCTACCCGATATGTCGGCCTGAAAGATTACCTACTTCGGGTTTGTGATAATTAAATTATATCTATCACATCACGTCGCATAGATATCCTTCTTTAGTGATATGATTGAAACAAATTTTCGTGAAAATACCCATTAATAGCAGCGTTTTACCTGAAATAAAACGCATATTAAATACTTACCTTATTCAAAGCTTAGTATTGAGATACGCGCTTCCGTTTCCCGTCAACTTTTACCAGTTTTCGTACTCTTTTTACCCCTTCTACTAGTACTTCCGGCTCATCACCAGGTGGTGGCGCCCTCTGTGTTTAGCTTAGCGACAGAGCGCGCCATTTTGGCTCATTGCTTCGAAATACACCAGGCAGAATTAAAATGTAAGCTTTGAATAAGGTAAGTATTTAATATGCGTTTTATTTCAGGTAAAACGCTGCTATTAAATCCTTGACCATTATTCAAAGCTTAGTATTGAGAGATGTTTGTTATCGCCTGGTGACGATGACGATGAGGAAGTACCTATTAGGATGCCAATGTGAATAAAACAATAAGTTAAGAAAATCAGGGTTTCGTATATTTGTACTAACAAATGTTTAACAAATTTTAAACAATTTCGTAATTATGATCGCTATGAATCAGTTTGATATGAATTAAGTATGAAATCACATTCAATTATAAACTTTAATTTAAACAACAGGACTAAATAAATAAGCAACATGTGGTGATTGATTAGAAGGCATTACTTCTCGCCTGTAATATTTCTGAAATGTATTTTCAGAGCGCCAATTTCCGCGCGCTAAAATTTCTTCTACGGGGTAATTTTTAATCCAGTTCTTCGAAGCCACCGCTGCACAGTAGGACGACTAGTATGGAAAGACGTTCAAAAATGATAAAACCTAAACTATTTAAGATAGGTTTATGATTTTTACATATGTTGATGAATATGCGTAGTTCTACGAATTATGACCCGAAAATTCAAATTAAACCCGGCCAAGTTCTTGTCAGACACTAGCAACCAATGTTCCTTATATGAGCGTTATTTGGTTAGGGTCACAAGAAGATTATGAGCACATGTGTAAATAATATACACGCTCATATTTTCCTAAAGTAATATATTTAAACATAAAAATATGTAAATAAAATATTTATTAATATTACTCTGAATTTGAAGTCTGGTTAATTTGTTGATTATCTGAAGAACCCAAAGGGTACTGATGTGGATCCAGAATACGTATGATACTTTCACGGACCTGTAAAAAGGTTTGACATAGGAAATGATATCATTTCTTTACCTATAATACATTATTGTTACCAAATAAGGATCTGACGTTATCAACAAATCATTCAATAAATTCATATTAGTGTTAACTCTAGAATTTGGCTTTCCACAAGCCAAGACAAACTTACAAGTGGTGTTCTTTGGGTCTCCAAATACTGTTTGACTCGCTGCGGAATGATAAAATTATCCTCTAGCCATTTTTTGTTTTTATTAAACATTCAAATGCGTGTATAACTAGAATCTTGCTATTTGTGGCGAAAACTGAAGACACAATATTCTTACACTGCTTTAGGCAGCTTAAAATATAGCCACGATAGTCGTGTAGCATCAAGCACTCTTTTAAATGGTCCATCACTGCAGTAATTTTATTTTTCTTAGTGCTATTCAACCATATCTTAAACAAGTCCATTATTTTAACATAGGGAGCTGTACCTGAAATAAGCCAATATTGATGAAGGTGGCAGATTGGGGCAGAATGTCTCTATGGATTCTATATCTAGAGGGGTTTGACTACATAATATAGTAATTTACAGAACTCAAATGTGCTCACATTTTTTTAAAAGTCAAATTGAATTTTTAAATTAGGCCAACATATTATGGTTTTCAATTATTATTTGTATAGGTAAATATATTACAAATTAAGTCAATCTGTTTATGCATATACCTTGTCCAACATCTGCCATTGCTAATAAAATTAACAGTTTATAATAAATACAAGTAATTTTTCTCAAAACTGGATTCAAACAAACAATAAATTAATCTGATAATCAGTGCAGCAATATCTTTGCGCAGCTTTGAGGTGTTCAATATAATTTTGTTGAAGGTAAATTTACAAAAAATTGTTTGAATAGTATGCTTTGGAATGTCCTTAACACATTCCAATATTTTTTCGTACAATATTGGGTAAGTCGAAATTTTATTTTTGAGTACCAGTCGTCCTACTGTGCGCTGATCGTACGCTACCTGGAGTACCTGCAATATTAGCCTCGTTTAATAAGGTCTTTAACCAGCCTGCTATTACTGTTCGAGTCGCCGCTTTCGGGGCACCATTAAGCGTCACAAACAAATTAAAGGTTTTTGAAGCATTCCTTCTATTATTTAATAATAATATTGTTTTTTCTACCCAAAATACAGGATCAAGTTTATAGTTGTCGTGATTGGACAATAGTTTCCAACCAGACTGCCGATAATCACTGCTATCGGTTTTAGAGCCAAATTGTGGCCAAAGTATAATATTGTTTTCAGATTTCGTATAATATTCCGGATCGACTCTGAGTAATGTCAGGTCATGTACCCGGCGTCCTGAACATAAGAGAAGTAACATTGCTGTATGTCTTACTGTCTGGAAAGTGTTATTTATATTTACTTCATAATCAGAAATAAAAGAAACAAGTTTGCTAACATCCCATATAGGAGGTTTTGTGACTTTAGGATTTTTAAGAGAAATAGATTTAAGAATATGTTTTCCTAAAACATGTGAGCTCAAATGACTAGAACTTTCTGCATTACATAAGGTTGATACCACAGATTTATGTAAAAGAATTGTGCTGTATGACAAATTATGCAATAAATGTAAATCTGCTAGGAACTGAGCTAAATTACTACCAGTGGGGTTTACAGGATCTACATTATTAGTGTGCGCCCAATCGATCCACCGCTTCCAGGCAACCCTATAGGTCATCTGCGTAGATGGTCGCCAAGAATTTTTCAACAAGGAGCGTTGCCTATCGGTCCACTTTTCTACTACCTCACCCCCACATTTCCATACTTCTAACGTTAGTTCCTCTACCTTCGGGGGTGAGAGACCTGTTGTCGTGTCCACTAGAACCTGGTGAAGGTTCCACAGTGTGAACGGGGCTTCTAGGGATCGAGCTTTGAGATCTGCTCGCCAGAATACTTTCTCCCAACGGGGAACTACTAACAGGCATATCCCTGTCGATTTGTTCAGGTGAGCTAGCACCTTGGGTATTAGAAATGGCGGTGGGAATATCCAGGCTAGAGGGTAATGCCAAGGGGTGCTGAATGCATCGTAAAACATCGCTTGAGGGTCCGTTTGATCGAGACTCACGTAATTGCTCACCACGTGGGCTTTGCTGGACGCAAACAGGTCTATCACAGGCACACCCCATTTGGCAAATACCTTTTCTGCACCTTCTGGTAGGAGATGCCATTCCGGTGGTAAACGATGCCTCGATAGATGGTCTGCGTGAGTGTTGTATTTGCCCGGTATGTAGTGGATTGTAAATGTTATTCGAGATTTGTCTAACAAGAGAAGAATTTGGTACACTATCTCTAGGAGTTGCGGCAACCTTGTCCCGCCTTCTTTTCTCAGATATGTTACAGCCGTTTTGTTGTCGCTCTGTATAAGAATACAACTGTGATTCATTAGGTGAGCATGAGCTTGAAGTGCCCGTAATATCGCAAGCAATTCTTTTTGATTGCTGTGTAACTTTTTCTCCGCTTGAGACCACAACCCAGACAGGGTAAGATTGTTCAGTTGGGCCCCCCAAGCAATGTCCGACGCGTCCGTTCTTAAAAACAGCGTTGGCGGAGGTTGATGCAATGGAGTTGAAAGATGACTGTGGTGAACCCACCAATTCATTTCGATCTGAACACTTTGTGGTAAAGGAAACTTGCGTATGGGATCGTCTGGCAATGAGTTTATGAATATTTGCAGTTGCCGATGGTTGAGTCGGCCTCGTGGCACAACAAAACTTGCAAAACTCATTAAGCCCACCAGTTTCTGTAGCTCTTTTACAGTTGCATGACCTTTTTGCAACACCTGAGTGACCTTGTTTACGATGTTGGTAACCTTCTCTGTGGGTAGACTTTTTGAATTTTGCCAAGGATTCCACAGTATTCCCAAAAAAACAATGCTTTTTTGAGGGACTATTACGGACTTTTTGACATTTATCTGCCATCCCAGAAATGTTAACAAGTCGAGTGTTTTTGTCACGTAACTTTTGAGAACCTCGATATCCTGGTGAACCAGTATAAAATCGTCTAAATATACAGCAATTCTGATATTTTGTTCCCTTAATGTCTGGGCTACCCAATTCGTGAGAATAGAGAATGTTTTGGGTGCTGTGCTTAGACCGAAGGGCAGGCACGTCAATTCCAACAGTTCTCTGTTGTATATGAGCCGAAGGAACCGCCTGTGAGACTTTGAAATTTTGAGGTGAAAGTAAGCCTGTAAAAGGTCGATTTTGCATAGCCAGTCTTGTGGCTGTAGAAAATCGGGGATCCGATACATGTTTATTTAATGGAATGTTTCGGTAATCACATATTCGTTTAGAGATTTCAAATTGAAAATGGGGCGTGCCGTCCCGTCGGATTTTGGGACAAGAAACATCGGGGAAATGTAACTTGGTGACAGTGGAACTTTCCTTAAAATCCCTTGCTCTATCATGTCGTTTATAATTTTTGTCATTTCGTTGGAAGCAGGAGTTTGAAAGGGGCACTTTTCTACATTTGGGTACACTAGTGGTGGTTTCTGATAAAAGGGTATTCGATACCCCTGAATCATTTTTAATAGGAGCTGTGGAGCCCCCATTCGTTCCCACTGGTTGTGAAAAAGTGCTAACTGACCTGCCTGAAATGTCCTCGCGTCACCGCCGATACTGCTTCTTCGCCTCTCCTTTATAGGTAGCAGGAGATGCTGCTCGCTTATGGTGACCTCTCTGCTGTCCTCGTGCTGGCCTCGAGCCACGGGATTGAAATGACCCTCTTCTTGATGTAGACGGTTGGTCGTGATGCCAGTCCTCAGGTTGTTCTCGGTGAGAACAATGATGATTTCTGTAATCACCCCTCGAGGGTGTGTTTTTGCACTGCGAGTGTAATGGGCACGATCCGCACGGGTTTTGTTGAGCGCCACGGAATGGTGCTCCAGCTCTTTTTTGGCTCGTCCCCTGCGAGGGATGGCACAGAGCTTTATTTTGAGCTGATTGTGTAGACAGATCAGCTTTAGTTGGATAAAATGATTTCCGAATACCGCCAGCTTTTTCCAGGGCAGACGTAAATAAATCCGCATCAAAAATATGTGTAGTAGACGGGGGTATCTTTTTCAAGGCAGTTTTAACCAGAGGGTCTCGAACTTTACTTAAGATGGCATCCCTGCGTATTTCAATTGCTTCGGCTCTGTGGCCACACACTATTTGTAATAGATCTGTTGAGATTTTATGCAAGTCCCCTTTAAGAAAAATTTGCTCGGTTTTCTCAGCCAAGTCATTCAAGTTTCCGTCCGTAGATTTTGCCCAAGCGATCAGTTCACGTATTCCACTTTGTAACGCTTCTTTTTGTTTTAAGATACAAAAGGTTAATGCGGCATATGATTTTTCTTCATTTGAGACATGACGTAAGGAGTCATATTTTTGTACCTCCTCATTTGTCTCTAAATTTACATAACCAGGGGTATGGTTGTATAGCTTCTGTGTCTCAGCATATCTAATATCTGACCAGGTCTTGTTACCCAGACGCTGAATATCATCTAGCTTTTTCAAAAAACTATCGGGAGTGTTTGGTATGGATGGCTCCTTTACTTTTGTCTCAATTTCAAAAACGAACTCGTTATTCACAGGAATATCACCAGATTCAACTTCGTCATAAAGTTCGCCGCTAACCCCTGAATAAATAGAGACAGTATCCTGGCAAGGAGCCTCGATATTGCTATTGATATTTGAAAAATGACTACGGATCTCACCCATCTCCTTAAAAAGTTGCTCCATCATTTGCTCAGATCGCCTTTTACGCTTTTCCTTAGGCTGGCGGCGCCGTTGTGTACGTTTCCGTTTAGGACCCGAAGACGAGCTAGAGCTCGAGCTGCTCGATGAGCTGCTGCTGCTGCTCCGTGGCCGACGCCTTTTCGTCGGACGACGTTCACTCGTTCCAGCGTTTTTATCGACATTTTTACTATTATCACTCATTCTGAAAGAACAGCGCTTATTAGCAAAATATATTTAGAAACAAAAACTGGTACCTTTCAAATAATTTTTTAAAACAAAATTCGAACGGAAAATCCGTTAAAAAATTCAAATATTAAACCGTTAAATTTCAAATATTAGTATGAAAATTTTACCTTATAAATGTTTTGTGCTCATGAAATAAGCACAATAAATCTTAACGAAAATTATTTTTTTTAGGAAAATTTAAAATTATTTTCTATGGAAAATAATTTGAGGGTATAAAATGAATTTTGCTCACGTGTTGACGATGCGGGAAACAAAAAGCCAATGAGCCAAAATGGCGCGCTCTGTCGCTAAGCTAAACACAGAGGGCGCCACCACCTGGTGATGAGCCGGAAGTACTAGTAGAAGGGGTAAAAAGAGTACGAAAACTGGTAAAAGTTGATGGGAAACGGAAGCGCGTATCTCAATACTAAGCTTTGAATAACGGTCAAGGATTTAATTTATTATTTTTCATATTTTTTTATCAAATTGGATAGATTTCTTTTTACCATCTTCTGTAAACTAGATAATCATTTAAAACTGATACAAACACGAGTGCAACTTTCACACGTGTATGTGTCCGTGTCATCTAGCTCCCAAACTTAGTCAAAAAACTTCTCTGTCGAAATAGCTCTTAGCTCAGTATGATCTATGAGAACCAGTACATTTATTGTAGCAATAATTATTTTGTGTGATTATTTGTAGAGGCGTAGTTACTTAGTAGCTACCGCCGCCATATCACCCATATCAATTATACTAGGCCCCCCGCCCCATACCAGCGTAACAAGGGGTGGTCCCTCAGGTAGGTTCCAGTCGGAAATTGCAGCCTTTCATTGGTCCTCATCAGGCATCGGGTGGAGGACTTTGTTCGTCATCGTGTGGCCTCCCAGTGGGGAGATAGAGCCCTAGCTGATGAATTTTCCACAGGGCCTTGGTACCTGCACTCACTACGACTACAGCAACGCCACTGTATTTGAAGAACAATCTAGCTGTTGCCCAATGCTTCACTCCCATGAGAATTTTATAATCTCTGCGCCCGCGATGAGCTAAGATTAATATTATACATATTCAACAAAATAAATATCAGCTGTTCCATACATGTTACAATACCTACTCGCCCAAAATGTATGGAACAGCAGTTTTTTTTGAGATTTCAGAGTCGGTCCCATACAAAAAGTTGCACATATTCATGAGTACTGTCACCCCTAGAGAGGTTGCAGGTGTTTACCTAAACACCCTGTATTTTTCAGAGATCAAAAAAAAAAAAAAAAAAAAAAAAAAAGGTTTGTTCTACCGTATTTCTAGATGTAGCGCAAGCTTTCGACAGAGTATGGCATGAAGGCCTTGTAATAAAACTGAAAAGAATTCTTCCCAAACACTATACCGATATACTAACTATACCGATATACTAACATCCTACATATCGGATAGAGCATTCAGAGTACGACATGAAGATGCATATTCTGAAGTTAAGGAAATTAATGCTGGAGTACCTCAGGGAAGTGTATTGGGTCCGGTCCTGTACTTATTATACACCTCTGATATTCCTAATGTAGATAACAATACAATCGCAACCTTTGCCGACGACACAGCTATTATGGCAGTTGCTAACACTCATGCAGAAGCGGCAGAAAAGATCCAAATGGCTGTAAATAAAGTTCAAGACTGGACAAAGAGATGGCGTATTGAGCTTAACGAATCAAAATCGATCCACGTTAACTTTACAAATAAGCGCGAAGATTATCATCCAATATATATCAACGAAAATCAAATCCCGTACGGAAATACAGCAAAGTACTTAGGTATGACGCTCGACACGAAGCTTCGCTGGAAAGCTCACGTTAAGAAGAAACGACAGGAACTAGATCTCAAATTTCACAAAATGTACTGGCTTATCGGTAGACAGTCTACATTGTCGGTACCCAACAAATTACTTTTATACAAACAAGTCCTTATGCCAGTATGGACTTATGGCATACAGCTGTGGGGCTGTACCAAAAAGAGCAATATTGACATCATTCAACGTTTTCAAAATAAAGTGCTGCGAGCCATTGTCAATGCGCCGTGGTACGTAAGAAATGACAACCTGCACCGGGACCTTAACATGCAGTACGTTCGTGACGTAATACAAAAATATGCAGAAGCACATGAACACAGGCTGCTTCATCATGTGAATGTTGAGGCTATCCAGCTCCTCGACAACACGGACATAGTGCGAAGACTAAAAAGAACTAAACCGATAGATTTAGTGTAGTGATAATACAAACAGATCAATAGTGATAGTGATAAAATAGTGCAAATAAAAAGACACATGATCAAAGTGCCTTCCCTTAATAGAGACAGTAAGAAAAGTGCCGATGGACACATTCTTAATTCTATGGACTTTATAAAACTAGGTCAATATAAAATTACACATTAGCCTGTAAATAGGCTAGATCGTAATAATATTAGCGTATTTAATTATATTAAAGTATGTTAAAAAAAAGAAAAAAAAAAAAAAGGGCCATTTTACATTCCTCGAAAAGCAATTATTTATATGTATCTGTCTGATAAAGCTGATGAGTCACACACACACACACATTCAATATCGTAGAATTAGCTGTACCCGGGGCTTCGCTCCGGTGGGATTTTCGGGATAAAAAGTACCTACTTTATGTGCTATCTATCGACCTATCACCCAAACCAATTTTTTTCAAAATATCGAAACATATCACAAACATCTTCGCTTTCACATTGACTTCGTGGCTTTGCTCCCGTAGGACTATGCTATTCAAGGTCTTATTCTACCTGTGTACCAAATTTCATCAAAGATCTCTTAGCGGTTCAGGCATGACTATAAAAAATATCGTCAAATGCGGGATCCAATAAACATGCTCAATCCAAATTTTCGCATATATAATATTACCTATCTTACTAGGATAGGAAGAACGAAAAGTATGATAGGGTAAAGTCCTTGTAGGATGAACAGCAAAACCTGCTTAATACGAATTGCCGCATAAACCATTTTACATCAATCCAACTATCGAGGACCACTAACTAAGTAACAGTTGCTGAGAGCATTCATTCAGTACCTTCTAATAATTTCTCGGCTAATAAGGTGAAGCGGTGATGGCCAAGTGGTAGGGCGCCCGCCTGTGGATGCAAAATCCCAGGTTCGAATCCTGCCCGGGCCACCTAAGTTTGTACACCAATCTGACTCATGTAGTTTTCATCGACCACCACTTGCTTCCGGTGAAGAAAACATCGTGAGGAAACCTGCACTCTGGTTGATGATTATCAGCTAGTGTGTGAAATGGAGAAGGCAATGGCAAACCACTCCATTAAAATTGCCAAGAGAGTTGTTGTGTGTGTTTCATTCCATATAATGACCACGACCCTCAGTCATGAGGAAATACGACTAAAGAAAGAGAATAATTTCTCACTTTATTACCGTAGCCTACATATCGCAAAGGTACGGTCAACATCACACACAAATGAAAATTACCTAAGTACTATTACCATCTCATAAAAGTTAATATGAAGCCACAGGGCGGGCGCTTCATAGAAACGGCGCGTCAAATATGCCTACTACTACTACAAATGAAACTGTATATCCGTGAACACGTCAGTAACACGTCAATGTATGCGTTTTCATAGTCGAACGTCCCACAGTTACACAAGAACGGGGAAGAAGTGCGGAAGGAGCGGGGGTGCCATATTGCGGGAGGGGCAGGGTTTCCTTTCTGTATGTAGTACTAATATTAATTCTGTGGTGAAGCATGATAATCATATTGTTGTGACGCTGACTGTACTAACCCACCCACGAAAACTAACCTACACTGATCCTCCGTGCACTGATCGTTACAGGTATTTCCATAAAAATACAAAAAATTGCGTTGATAAAAAATGTAGATATCATCATCCATTATCGTTTTATCTATAGATTGTGGAAAACTTAATACTAGTGTTGTAAAAATGAGCGCTGAGATTCGAGCGTTGAGCGCTGAGTCGACGCTTTTGAGCGTTGAAGACTTGAGTGTTAAACGCTCGCGAGCGTTAAGGCTCACGACTTTAACGCTCGAGTTTCCAGCTCAAGCGTCGAAGCGTTCGTAATAATTTTTCATTGTAGGTAGTGCAGTGAAACTTGGGTTTCAAAATAAAAGAATCACTGCTTAAAACACGAGTATAATTTTTGAACAAAAAAAATTTGACCAATGTCCTTTAACAAAAAATTATTTGGACACACCAAAGAAATAAAAATAAAAGAAAGGAAAATTAACAACAGGAAAGGAATATTAACAGGTAAAATAAGAAATACATGAATTTGCTTGTTATTTTAAAAAAGAAAATTAAATGAGTGAAAGAAATGGATGAAATGATGTATAAAAATTCCAAATCAAAACCGAAACAAAAATTACCCCGACAAAAGGGAGGCTTTTAGAATTTAGAGGAAAAAGTTATCACAATATGTTTAAAAAGTCTATCTTAAAAGAACCACAGGCGCCACGGTTACAAACTAAACATTTCGTCGTTCTGTGACTCATTCTCAGGTGCAGGCCGACTTTGTCCACACTCGTCTAATAAACAGTCCATACAATACATACATGAAATATTTCAGTGCCACTTCATATAATCCCTCTGGTTTTTTTGACAACTAGATTCAACTTCGTGCCATCTTTAATAGGATACTCCTGAACGGTCTGATCGTCAGCTAATGTTCTTCCCAATAATAGCAACTTTTGATCTTCAATTGGAATCTTCAGATGTGAAGAAATCTGTCGTTTGATATCCAAAATAGATGTCGTTGGGAAAGCCTCTATTGTGCATTCCCCACCCTGAAGTTTTTTACCATAAACTTCATTGCTAGAGATCGATACTTGTATGTTAAGAATAATAAAAGCACATTAAAGATTTAATTCTGAATCGATATAGTACAAAGTAGAAATTGAGATAAAAACATGAAAAAGAAAAATCAACTCTCTAAAAAATCTCCATTTTTTCACTCCCTTTTCCAGTCAGCCAAAAAAATCGAACCACCAGAATTTCAATTTCAAAAACCTTATCATAAAGAAAGAACAAAGAAAAAAGTTTGCGTAGAAATAGAATCACAAACTAAAATAGACTTGACTTTGTAGCGGTGTAACGCTACAGCAGGTGGTAACCCCGTTCGCACACGAGCAGTAAGAGTTGGAGTTGCGTCAGAGCGTCGCGTTTTACTTTTGACGTTGGCGTGCCGTTATGACTTGCGGTGTTCTGCACACGAGCCGTCGCGTAGCCGTCGATCTCACAAGGTTTCAATGGTGCCAGACGTTTTTATGTTTTCTTCAAATGAAGAGGATTTTATATGACTTCGTTTCAATCCTTATGTGTATATTATAAAATCAAGTCCCTCTCTTCGTTTGTCTGTCTGTATGCAATACTCAGAAACTACTGAACGCATTTTCATGCGGTTATCGCCAATACATTGGGTAGGGTGAATACATACATGAGAAAGGTTTTGGTGTATAATTTATGCGGGCAAAGCCGCGGACAACAGCTAGTATTGAAAAAATAAATAATCTAAATATTTTTCACGCGAGGATTTTCACGCCAGGTCGCAACGCCTGCCGTTATGACAGCTGCCGTTATTAAAATCCTCATACGCAACGCCGCCTCAACTCGTCTTGTTTGAAAATGTACGTACGTGGCCGTTGCGCTGTCGATCGACGCGCGTGCAACTCAACACCAACTCAACGGCTACGTGTGCGAAGTGCCTAAGTGGGTATATTTTATAAATCATTTATTATTTTACCCTCCATATAATTTATGTTGACTGTTAGAATATTGTGACAGTAACTTTTTGCAAGCCTAGTGTATTAGCATTTGTAAGTTCTCAGAACATTTAATACCATACTAGCTGTTACCCGCGGCTTCGCCCGCGTGATTAGATGAAAAGTCTCTTTGTGTTCCAAACTGTTTCAGATGTTTCGGATCTTCAATTTTAATACGTCTACAGAAAATGCTCATCAGATTAATCAAGATTTGCTAAGGCGCCATTTCCATATACGTTATAGTGTAGCTGGTCTCTTGGAGTTATTCATCAGATGTTCCAGATCTTCAATTTTTATACGTCAGCAGAAAATTCTCATTAGGTTGAACGACTTTTACTAAAGCGCCATTTCCATATATTTTATAGTGAAGCTGGTCTCTTGCAGTTCTTCATCAGATGTTCCAGATCTTCAATTTTTATACATCAGCAGAAAATGCTCATCAGGTTGAACCACTTTTGTTAAGGCACCATTTCCATATTTCTTATAGTTTAGCTGTTCTGTTATGTTTCTTCATCAGGTGTTCCAGTTTTCAAAATCAATTATAGCCTATATGTTGCCCAGACTTAATAGCTATACAACAAAAAAGTTTCATTCAAATCCGTCCAGTAGTTTTTGCGTGAAACGCGTACATACATACAGACAGACAGACAGACAAGAAATTCCAAAAATATTTTTTTGCTTTCTATTGTTCTTTTTAAGTGTCCCTCTGTCCATTTTAGTCAAAAATACTAAATGTACAGACAAAATATTTTTACTGTTTTATTATATGTATAGATTTCCTATTAGTTATCATTGCGTATTCGCTATTATTGTATTTGCAATGTCGAGTACCTATTTCTCATAATGTAGAAAATTATTATAGTGATATTATTAGAAAAATAATAAAAATTAAAAATTTTATTACATTTTTTCTTTCTCGTGATTTCTCTCTACAGTTCGCTCTGCGTAAATAATATGTATATCTATACCAAATTGTAGATTTCTAGTAGCAATAGTCTCTGAGCAAAGCCTAAGACAGACGGACAGACAGACTGACAACATGACAGACTGACAGACTGACGAGTGACAGACTGACTGACAGACGGGCAGACAGGCAGACATAACGAAACTATAAGAGTTTCTTGTTTACTTCGGAACCCTAAAAAGGAAAGATTTTTGTGTTTGCGTTTTTGTTTGTACTTAATGGGTAAACTCATAAACTACTTACTCGACCGATTTCAAAAGTTCATTCACGATAAGAATGCTACGTTTCCCCTGAGTAACATAACATTTACGTGAACGAAGTCTCAGAAAAACAGCTAGTATAACCTAAATATTAAAAAATCTCTTTTTAAAATTACTCGTATGCTTGAAGCTCGCGCCGAGCGTCGAAGCGTCGAGTTTAGACGCTCTGAATGTGCTTTTTTCTAAAACGCTCAAGCCACTGCTCGAGTCGGAGCTTAAACGCTCAAGCCGACTCAAGCGTTTGCAAACTGCTCGAGCGCCGACTCGAGCGTTTAAGCGCCGACTCGAGCGTTTTTACAACACCACTAAATACAGGCACAAATAATGTGAATATATTGTGCAGTGTTTAATTATTACTATCTAAGTAAGTAGTGTATTGTAGTTTTGTAAGGGTTGTATGACTAAATAATCAAGATGTGTTTAACATTTATAGTGAAGTATATATTGTTTTTTGTGAATCTGGTGTTTGCTGTAAGTATACCACTGTTTTTTTTTTTTACAACTTGAATTAAGCTATAGTAAATTTAATAGGTTTAGAAATATGATAAATATTTCAGTTTGGCATAGTTTAGATGGCTTTGTATCAATTTTTTGCAAAAACTTAAATTTGATCTTAGTTTCGTTACACTTTTAAATTAATCAGGGGTTTTAATGTAAACTCTCCATATAAATTTCAACAGCACGTTGCTAAAGCATCTAGGCTAATTAGTTAGTAAGAATTCCTTATATTCGTAATTAATTTATATATACAATCAGGGGGCACGCCAAGTCGAGCGCGAAGCAAACACTGCCGTACCATCCTTTACTGGAACAATTAAGCCGCATTTTCAGGCCCCTATTTGAGAATCTCTGGTTAAGACCAGATAGCAGAAATTTTCGTTATCCAATAAACTATAATCGAATACTTCAAATCCAAAATTTCAAGTCTATAGGTCATTTAGTTCCGAAGTTAAGCGAAAGCAAAGTTTCGCATTTATGACACTCACTCATGAATACTCATGATCATCAAAATAGAACTAGTACTTCCCATAAACTCAGAGAGCTGAAATTCCACATAAAGGTAAAACTATAAAAACTAGGATAATCTAAGATCTGGAGTACCTGGTGACCCTGATTAGAAAACACAAGAGCCCAACCAAACTATTAGAGGTCGACATACCGCTTTTACAAAAAATATTCAACTTGGTGGTCATTTGATATCAAAAATCGAAGGTCTGAAGTATCTGATGAAGAACCCTCAGCTGTATTAGAAATATGGTAATGCCCCCTTCTTCTATTGGTATATAAAAAAATCGACTGTCATTGCAAAAACCCAGCGTAGTGGAACACATCTTCTAACCTTTGCCCTCGCATTTCCAATAACCTTCTTTAGGTTAATGGAAATAGCACAATGCTTGAGGGACTTACCAGAAGATACTGTTTGTTTACTACCGACTAGAAATATGTGTATGCAGTTAAATAATGCTATGTTAAAAGCGCACACCCCGAGATTAAGTTAGTTGCTAACGATTCCTTGGATTGTTCAAAATGTATGATAATGAAAGCCCGGGCGTGTTTACAAAAATATGAAAATGATGCGTCGATGACTCATTAAAGAGGGAGCTAAAGTAATGCTTAGGAGAAACATTGATGTTATTTTAAGTTTAGTGAATGGGTCGATAGGCGTTGAACAAAAAGTGAGGTGGGACCCGGAAGACCAAACAAAGTCTAAACAATAAAAACTAAAAGTCTAAACTAGTAAAATTCGCTAATAATTTGATTCACGAATTATTTCCCCAAGCAAAAGTGTACAGAGAACAATTCCCAATCTGTGTGTGTAATTCACAAGAGCCAAGGTCTAACTCAAAAAAGCCCTTATGGACATTGGCACCTCCATCTTCTCTTGTGGCCAAGCCTACGTGGCGCTTTCACGATTAACCAATCTTCATGGGGTGCACCTCATAAATGTTGACTTCAAGCTCAAGCTTCAGCGATCACCGAATACAACCGGCCTAGGCGTAAATACCGCGCCGATCTTTCGCGCCGAAATTTAACCGTCTAAATAGTCTAAAACAATAAATAATGAACGCGAATGGGCAAACTAGCCAAGTCTTGATGGAGCTGCTTGTTTATCTCTAAAAAGTAATGAAATCTAGACAAAGTCGTGCCAAGTCTAAGGTTCCTTACTGCGATTTCTTTATTATTATAGTAAATGTTGTGTGACTTGGTCGTTGAACATTCTTTAAACGTTAGTGGATTTATCAAGCCTACAATTGACTGGTTACTGAATTAACGTTTTCCAAGTGGCAATTTTCCATCGTCAATGGGTAGCGGTTCTGGCGCCAGATTGGTTCAATAGTGTTATGGAGCACCTGGTTTTGTACCCTTGTGTACCCTTCAACGGCCAAGTCACGGGAGCAGGGCTTTTTTCCGAGATGAAAGGTACCCTATGTCCTTTACTTCTAACTATGTGTATACGAAATTTTACGAAGATTGGTTCAGTCGATAAAGCGTGAAGGGGTAACAAACAAACAAATAAAATAAACTAACAAACTCTCTTTTGCATTTATAATATTATTATTGGATTTGTTAAGATAGGATTAGGATAGGATAGTTAGAATTACTGATGATACTGAAACACAAAAATAATAAGAACAAAAAAAAAAATATTAAGAAATTTAATAAACAATACATGAAATTGTATACATGTGTAGTGTATTTTGAACGTAAAACAAGATAAAAATGCGTGATGGGAAATGAGTGAAGTTCGTGACTTTTTCCGTAAAATTACTTTAAATTTTATAAGTAAAAGTATTAGTAAATCTACTTTAGACTCACAGATTGAGATGATGCAGTGCCACGAAGTCCACTGTTTCCTCATTGCTGTGCTGTCATGCGTCATGTAGTGAAACGAAACTAATTCCACAACTAACGAACAACTAACTATTGCCTAAAATATATATATTTTTTTATTTATTTAAAATTTTATTGCACAAAATTTAAAAAAAAATGTACAAATGGTGGACTTAAAGCCAGATGTCTTGGACTCCGATGGGATCTCCACTCCATTAAAATTTAAAAAAAAATGTACAAATGGTGGACTTAAAGCCAGATGTCTTGGATTGGACTCCGATAGGTAGATCTGTAAGTGTCTCACAAATGTTATTCTCAAACTCCAGAAATCAGATCAGAAATAATTATTTATTGAAATGTATCCTTCAAAGAAGGCTCTTTTTCACGTCGGTTAATAATCAAAGTGTATTATGTCTTGAAGCTACAAACTACTAGCATTTCGGAACGACCACTGCTGAGAAGAAATGCCGAAAGAAACTCATGAAACAGTCTTTCTATTTAGACCTATCTGTGCCTAACGAATGTTTTCTCAAACTCCAGTTGGCAGGCCTTGCACTGCTGGGCGTGGGCATCGCCCTCCAGCTCAACGTGACCGTCATCACCAACCAGATCGATGTGAACCTTCAGCTCGGCCCCATCACCACCATCGTGGTCGGGGCGATTGTCTTCCTCGTCGCCTTCTACGGCTGCTGCGGCGCTATTAGGGAAAGCAACTGCATGCTTGTCACGGTATGTTGTTTTTTGTTTTACTTTGATTGGTGATGCGGTAGTCCCAGGTTCTAGTTTTAGAGAAGGCGTAGGTAAGCTACAGTTCAAGATAAAAACAAGTATGTATTTCGCAAAATTAGCTTTCTTGATGGACCGAACACGTGTAAAATGAAAGCTAGATTTCTTGTCAAGAAGAATCACTACAGATAAAAAACACAATACAACAAAAAATAAAAATACAAAAATAGATAGTGAAGTTGCAACTTTTTACATCACAGCCAAATGCTTAATTAGCACATCCATGTGATAATTTCGGCAAAATCTGAAAAGGAAAAGTGAATCAAATTTCACTTTAGCCGCTAAACTTAGACTACCTAATTCACGAAATATTTAAGTATTCTTTAGCAAAAGATACAAAAAGGTTTATATTGCACTAATTTGAGTTCACATTGCATTCACACATTGGTATATCCAATCTACATAACTAAGCACCAAAGTATATGGCCAAATACTGGTCGAAAAATCTAATTTGTGCCATTTCGACTCGAGATGATGATGATGATGAGCACCAAAGTATGTAGGTATTTTTATTGTTTCAACCAGTTTGCGGAACAAAGCGTCAATTAAGTTATACGTTTTTAAGCACAAAATATTTGTTTTCCAGTACTCGATCTTCATGATCGTGCTGATGATCGCCAAGATTGCGCTGGCCACCTTCATCTTCGTCAACATGTCGCAGCTGACGGCCGAAGTCAAGAGGCACTTCACACAGCTCTTCCAGGACAGACCTACAGCCTTCCACAACATTGAAACTGCTGTGAGCACTTCTATATTCTTCTTCGTCATCACGCGCCTTGGATACAGTTAAATTTATATCAATAGTTGACGCAGCCTACTATGAGCGTTAGGATAGGTGAAATTGTGACAATCCTCCTTCGGACACAGTTTCAAAACCAGTTTCGAATAATCTACCAGGAAAGCATCTTAGTGGCAGTAGATTTTTCTTAGTGCGTCGACTCGGGCGGTCAAGTTTGTGAGGACCTATAACAAGGATATAGAACCATTCGAGGTGACATAAATATAAGACAGACTTCTATGTTTGTGTAGAAGTCTAACGATGTTTATGACATGAACATTGTCCTTGGTCTCTAATTCAGAGGTAAAGAACAATAGCCTACGCTTTATGCTTTACGATCAAAAGTAGATTGCCTTGACTTTGCCTACTTGAAAATTACGTTCCCGTGCAAACCATGCATATTTTAACGATAACGGTTTTTCTGTGTCTTTGATCTTCAACTATTTGCATGCCAAATTTTAGCCAAATCGATTACCTATGTAGTATCGTTATGAAAGCTCAGTCTATATTTTTATCCTATGTCAATATTACTATGAGCGAGGTTGCACTTGCCAACCCACTAGATAAAACTTTTGTTGTGGGCTTTACCTTTGCTGACAACGTAACTTGGTCCTCTACCGGTGACAGTTTAGAATTGACCCCAACAAATATTCAAGGGAGCCATTTAACAGATTTTTTATTGATGTTCTCAATATTTGTAGTCTTAGCCAGTATAATTCAGAGAATTATTTTAGAGGAAGATTGCTCGATTTGGTACTCTCTAACTCACCGGTGAGGGTAAGGTCATGCGTCCGGCCGCTGGTTCCGGAGGACACGAATCATAAGGCTTTATGTATTCAAGCTGACTTTGTAAGTATCAATGAGCTCGAATATAACACGGTGCGTAGGTATATGTATAATCGCGGCGACTACGAAGCCATTCGTGCGAAATTAGATGAGTCAGACTGGCCTGGGCAGCTCGGTGAGGGAGATATTGACCACGCTGTTTCGACTTTCTATAATGTCCTATATGAAGCCAGAGATATGCACATACCTGTTAAAACTTATCGATTTCATCATTACCCGTCTTGGTACAGTCGTGCTCTAATTAAAGCTTTAAAAGAGTCACACTTTACACTATTATTATTACACTCCTATCACAACAAGTTCAAGGTGTATGGTAATAAATCTGACTATGAAACATTTTCCCTGCTACGTAGTCGAGCTGAAAAGTTAGAAAGCCAATGTTTTTCCTCGTATATGGAACATGTCGAGTCATCTATTATTAATATCCAAAAGCATTTTGGGCGTATGTCAAAAATAGAAATAAAACAAATAGTTATCCCATCGCATGAAATACGGTAATGTTACTGCTAATTTGGGTGAGTCAATAAGTAGCCTTTTCTCAGATTATTTTCATTCTACTTATCTTCCGAGAGGTCTTGATTGCCCCGGTACATCTTCCAGTGCAAACGAGCGGGAACCTCAGCTGACCGTTTGTGATATAGGCACTATCAAGATCGCGCCCGAGGAGATATACAAATTGCTGAAGGGTTTGGATCCTACTTGTGGAGGTCCAGATAGTATACTTCCATTATTCATTGTCCAATATATGTCCAGCCTGGTAAAACCTATATACATACTCTTCAAAAGGTGCATTTCTGAGAGAGCCATGCCCACTGTATGGAAGTCGGCTTTTGTTACGCCAGTTCACAAAAAAGGTGACAAAATGGATGTTTTAAGTATTATTGTCAATTTCTAAATGTTTTTATATTTCATATAAGTGCGCGGATTAATGGCACTCTGCTCAAACTTCTATATATTATGTGTGTGAAGGAACATCAGTGAGTTTGTTGTGTTGTGATGTACATTGCGTGCGAAGGCGGGACG
The DNA here is from genome assembly GCA_018467065.1 of Ephestia elutella. NCBI lineage: Eukaryota > Metazoa > Arthropoda > Insecta > Lepidoptera > Pyralidae > Ephestia > Ephestia elutella. The sequence continues at coordinate 18,384,357 of CM031581.1, forward strand.
CGTAACATAGCCGTATGAGGTACACTACATTTTTTCCATTACATCTAATTTGTCATTACATGGCGCTTTAATTAAATACTTGCCTTTAGTTCTCACGGCCTGTCACGAGATGGCACTTTACAGCGGACAAGTTCTTTCAATATTTTTTCGCGAAGAATGTTCTTTCGAGTAATATTTTTATAAATGTTTATGTATACCATATAGTGTAGCGAAAACAGAATCGCCACAGAATAGTAAGTAGTACTAACGTACATATAGGTCACTCACCGCCCCGAACTCACTTCAAATACCGCACCCCACCCCACCCCGCCTCGCACCTCGCGTTTAGATGCAATTGGTTCAAAGTTCCAAAAAATGTCCAATTCGCGGTTGGTCTAAAAATAAACAATGTTTTCGAAATTGTGAATTATTTGAGTGTTAAACTTTGTATATTAAGAAGCTAAGATTATATAGTAGTAGTTAGGTTTAGGTTTTTTTTTAGACCGCCCAGAAAGACTTTGAGGGCGGAAACGAAGTTAGGTTCAGGTTATATTTTTTTTATTACTGCCCGGAGAGATTTGAAGGCAGAAAATAAGTTAGGTTCAGGTTACTCTTTATGACCACCCGAAAAGACTTTGAGGGCGGAAAAGAAGTTAGGTTCAGGGGCCCTATTTTTGAAAGTGTGACATACCGCCGAAAACGAATAGACTATTATGTCGCACTCGTCCTACTATGTCACTAAAAACATAAAAGCCGTATTTTTGAAATCACTCGTCTAGCAATGTTGCCAGTGCTAATAATAATAATAATTTCTGCTACATTTTACGCAACGAAAACCAAATCGGATCCGAAGAGTAAAAAAAAATGTTCGTAAATTTTCAATCAAAGAGAACGTAAGCGTTAAACGGAACGTAAAAATGAAAATTGTAATAGACCCCATCTATATTCGTATCCGGTTGTCTATGTCATTCAACATTTTGACGTAAAAATCGTTCGACTACCAAATCATACGAAAACGAGCGGTCTAGACCACTCGTTGCGACTTATTCGACATAGACAATTCAAAAATACGGAATAATTGATATCGAATGAAAAATCATTCGGCTCACGCTTTTTTGGTGAGTCACACTTTTAAAAATAGGGCCCCAGGTTATTTTTTTTTTATTACCGCCCGGAAAGACTTCAAGGCAGAAAATAAGTTATGTTCAGGTTACTTTTTATGACACGCACGGCACGTTTTTTTTTATTATTTTATATCTTTATCAATATATCTATCTATACGCTGTACGGTAACGATGAAATTTTCGCGCCATTTTGATTGAAAATCACGACACGCACGCAAGCAGCCTTACTAAATTTCATGCACAAATATATACTCGTATGTGAGTGTATAAACGGTATATGCCTATGAATTTGTAATTTTGCCTATTTGCTATTTTACCTATTTTCAACTCGCTCCATTGTGAATAAAGTGCTAACTCGCGCTCAAGCAATCGTTTCACAGGGGCGGGATAATGAATAATCCTTTTTTGCCGCGGGCGAAGCCGCGGGTAACAGCTAGTAAAATAAATAAAAAAATATTTAAATATTTCCAGTTCTCGTGTTGTGGTCCCGCTGGCCCCATCTCCTACGGCACCTTGATCGGGACTCTCCCGAACTCTTGCTGCGCCACTCCCCCGTGCAGCCTCATCAATGCCTATGGAGGCTGCAACACCAGGGTCGAGGGTCTCATGCAGACGTACTTCATAGCTATTGGTGTCGTCGCCATTGTTGTCGTTGCCATTGAGGTGAGTTGGGCGGTATACGGCTGTAGCAGTAAGATCAATTAAACTTCTTGCCACGTACGACCAAACTGTGGAATCAGCTTCCTGCGGCGGTGTTTTTTTTCTCTTTATTTGGGTGAACAAACAATGACATAATAAGGCTAGGTACTTATCTAAATATCTTACTTAAAAGTAAGATTTAGATAAGTACCTGAATGCCAACAACATACGATACGACATTGGAACCCAAAAAACGAGCCTACATCTTTTTAAAAGGCCGGCAACACTCCTGCGATACCCCTGGTGTTGTGGTTGTCCATGGGCAGCGGTGATTACTTACCCGGTGACCCGCTTGCTCGTTTGCCGCCCTATATTATAAAAAAAACTTCTTTTATCTCGTTTATCGCCTCGTAAATTGTAAATATTACCTACTTTCTTTCTTATCGAGTGTCTGATAACATTGGTGTCAGAGTAAGTCGCCTAAAGGCAACGATCTAATATAAGTTGCCTGAAGGCATCTGACATGATGATAACCGCTGTCTAGTGGCAGTACCTAGTCAGTCGTATGTATACACACTACTAAACGGAACATTTTGCCAGTGTCCAGGTTTTCCCACGATGTTTTCCATTGCTACAAGCTGGAAGTGGTCAAAGAAAGTGACCATACATGCCATTTATTGTTCGTGCTCTTACTGCGTAGTCCTAGCTAGCAGCCTAGCAGGTTTTCCAAACACGACCCGACAGTACCACTGAGTTTTTAGATCAATTTGACTCATGTCAATCGATCACCAGTACTGTAATAAGGATGCTGTCCCCTAAGATAACACATGGACCATACCTGGAGTAGATTAGATATACCATACGTTGGATTTATCTAAATCGTGCTATTTCTTTTTCCAGCTGGTGTTCGGTCTCTGCCTGGCAAACCACGCCCGCAACAAGGCCAAAAGATCTCATTATTAAGTCATTACCATCATTACTTAGTAGTAATTGTTGTAAACCTTTTAAGTTAAGTATTTAGTCTTATTTTCTACATTTATCTATTATAGATTGTAGGACAAGCACAAAAACGAAACCTTTCAAAATAGATCCTATCATTTTCGCCTCCAGTGATTCAGCATTTAGTACAAACATGTTTTGTACATAGTTTTTAAGACATATTTCATGGGTTTGTACAAATAGACACAAAAAGTACTTATACGTGGGAATATTGTTTACTGTGTATGACATATCATATTCAATTAAATAGCTATATTCATCATTTGTTTTCGTAACCTTTGGTAATATTGGACCAGATTTATTTTTATTGTGAATGTTCTCCTATAGGTACTCTAAACAGGAAGTCGGGAAGTTTCTTTTAGGGTTCCGTAGTCCAACAAGGAGCCCTTATAAGATCGTTCAGTCCGTCCGTCCTAGTCTGTCACAGCAGAATATCTTCTACGTTTATGGACTGATTTGCATGTAACGTGGTTCGAGGATACTTCACATATAGATCTCATTTTTTAAAATACAAAAAATTAAAATTACCCCTTTTTAAGGGTACCTCCGCATACATGTAAAGGGGGGGATAAATTATTTTTTTGAGTGCACCCCCTTGTGTGGGGTATTGTTAAAAAGGACTATGAAAATAAGGTAGGGTTTCCATAGAACACTTTTTATCAGCTTTACCATTTGCGAGATATAGCCCGCCGAAAGTCGTTTACACGGTGTCCCCCCCCCCCCTGTAATTTCTAAAGTATTGGACCAATAAACTTCAAATCACTCAAGTAAAGAAACAGGCGCAGAAACTCTTATTTAAAATTGTTTCGGGTATCCTGTGATGAATACTTTTGAAATTATAAATAAAATAAAAATATATACTTTTTTTTTGCAAGAAATGCAAAACAGCGCGGTGCCAAAAATGACTACGGAACCCTACTTTATGCGTGGTCCGACACGCACTTGGCCGGTTTTTATATTTCTTTGTCAGTATTGTTTGTAAGTATAAAAATTATATATAACTATAAAAAAACACAATGGACCACATTCATGCCTTGGAACAAGTCATGGAAAAGTATACAGAATTCAATAAAACCCTGTACATGGGTTTTATCGACTACACTAAAGCATTTGACAGTATATGTGCCCAGAATTTGTTCCAGCTGGATGTTATTCGCCTGTTTATCTCGTTTACACCACAGCTCTATATGGCAAGCTCTACACGAATGCAACATAAATACAACAATCACAGCAGTGATAAAAAACATCTATGAGAACAGTGTGAGCAGAGTCAAACTGGAAACCAGAGGAGACGAGTTTAAAGTGGAGCGAGGCGTAAGACAGGGAGATCCGTTGTCCCCCAAGCTTTTCATAGCAATCCTGCAACGCATTTTCAATAAACTAAGCTGGACCTCTGAAGGTATCCAGATCAACAACACAAGTCTCAGTCATCTTAGATTTGCAGATGATATTGTAGTCTTTGCTGAAACCCATCAAAAGTTGGAGAAAATGATGTATCAACTCGATGAAGAGAGCAAACTTGTTGGACTACATATGAACCTGAGTAAAACGAAGATAATGATTAACAGTAGGAAACCGGGCAAAGTTAAACTCAACAACGTGGAGCTAGAATATGTTGATCATTATGTGTATTTGGGCAAGCAAGTATCGTTCCAAAAATCAAACAACGAAGATGAGATAAACAGGCGAATAACATCCAGCTGGAACAAATTCTGGGCACATAAGGTAATACTGAAAGGAAATTACGACCTAGATATGAAGAAAACTGTAATGGACACCTGTATCTTGCCATGCTTAACTTACGGTTCCCAGACCTGGACCTTCACAGGAAAAATAAAAAGAAAAGTAATAAGTTGTCAACGTGCGATGGAAAGAAGCATCCTGAAACTAAGAAAAATCCAAAAAGTAAGAAGCCAAGAAATTAGAATAATTGGTCAAGTGCGTGTCGGGCCACGAACAATGTAGGGTTCCGAAGGTACCTATCCTGTAGAAATGCGGACACATGAACTTATATTTACTTCTACGTTTATATAACTAATGAAAATAACCTAAGTATATACCATCATATAGAATGAAAATTGTTCCTACGAATATTTTTCATACTAAAATCAATTTTGTAAGTTTATCGTCTATTACTCATTAACGTGTAAAGTCTACATAGCCGTGATAATTTTCCTTTTAAATTCATTATATTTGCTGGTTATTATAATTTGTTTCATGTGTCCACCCCCCACCATTTTCCTGTTCGAGGGGGGGGACACTTGACTCTAACAAAATTTATCACTTTAAAGTTAAATATTTCGCACACGGATCCCTAAATCAAAAAATGTTCTTCAGACACTCATAATATTTTTAAAAGACCTATCAAATGATACCCCACACGATGGTATAATCGAGAGAAAAAAAAATCATCCCCACTTTAGGTGTAGGGGAGGCCCCCTAAAAAAATATATTTTTAATAATTTTATTCTACAGTTCGCTCCGCGTAATAAATATGTATATCTCTACCAAATTACAGTTTTCTAGTACTAGTAGTCTCTGAGATTAGCCGCAGACAGACGGACGGACGGACGGACAGACATGACGAAATTATAAGGGTTCCTTGTTTACTTCGGAACCCTAAAAAGACTAAGCTTACAGATGCGTTACAACCATGTTACAACAAGCCCTAAAACTGAAGTGGAACTGGGCCGGTCATGTAGCGAGATACACTGACCAACGCTGGACTCTTAAGACTACCAAATGGAATGGCCCACTTTCGGACAACCTAGGAAAAGATGGGTAGATGAAATAAAAAGGCTGCAGGAGGGAACTGGCTAGAGACAGCAAAATATAGGAAAAACTTGAAGAAATTGGAGGATTATACCCAAAAAGGGTTTCTATAAAGTTTAATTTAATTAATAAAATTATTGTATAGTTTATGTTAGTTGTAAATATTTATAGAAAATAAAGAGGCTTTATTATTATTATATTATTATTGTTTGTAAGTAAATAAATGTTACTTTTGTTAATTTTGATAATAAATGTTAATTTTGTTTTTTATACTTTCTTATTAAAATTGATGATTTACCAAGGATTTACCTAACCGAAATGTCGCCATAAAAGATTACCTACTTCGGGTTTTAGATAATTATATCTATATCTATCACATCACGTCGCATAGATATCCTTCCTTAGTGATATGATTGAAACAAATTTTCGTGAAAATACCCATTAATTTATTATCTTCCATATTTTTTTTATCAAATTGGATAGGTTTCTTTTTACCATCTTCTGTAAACTAGATAATCATTTAAAACTGATACAAACACGAGTGCAACTTTCACACGTGTATGTGTCCGTGTCATCTAGCTACCAAACTTAGTCGAAAAACTTCTCTGTTGAAATGGTTATAGCTCAGTATGTTTGATGAAAATCATTACTGCTGTTAGTTTAGCATTTTCTCTTTCAACAACTACCTATTTGTTGTTTTCAAAACCACGAAAACAGGTGGATTGCCACTGGAGCAAAGATTTTGTTAAACTAAACAATTAAAAAGTTTTTTTAAGGCAATCTTAATGAATCAATAATTTGCTGCTATGTCACAGTTATTGGTCCTCATCATGCATCGGGTGGACGACCTTATTCTCGTCATGTGAGGCACTGGGAGGCAGAGCCCAAGCTGATGAATTTGCCACAGGGCCCTGAAAGGTACACTCACTACGACTACAGCTACGCCACTGCACTTGAAGAGCAATCTACTTAGCTGTTGCCCAATGTTTCACTCCCATGAGAATTTTATAAGCTCTGCGCCCGCGACGACCTATATGATTAATATTATAATCAACATTATTTCTATATATCTTTCAGAGATCAGGGCCAATTTACTTACTCCTCGAAAAGCCATTATATGTAGATATCTGATAAAGCTGATGAGTCACTCGTAACATTATTCAATATCGTAGAATCGATTGTTTTAATCATGTTTAAAATACTTTTATGATATTGACTAATTGTCGCTATGTAGATAAAAATTTTAAATATTGTAAGTACCGTATAGATAGTAGATAGATAGGTCGATGACTGGAATAGGATGGCCCAGGCCCTATTTTTGAAAGTGTCACTCATTAAAAAACCGTGAGCCGAATAATTTTTGATTCGATATTAATGAGGGATTTTCCGAGACCCAAATTAAAAAAAAAAAAGTTCTATATGACTTCATAGATGGCGCTTAAGTAAAGGCGAGAGAAAAAGTTCCATACAAAAAGCAAAAATTCACGGGATTGCCTTTTAAAAAAAAAAGAATTAGTAAAAAAACATCTAAAAAGTATCAATATTTTGATTTGTGCAACTGTCAAACTGTTAGGTGATTTTTTTTATGCCTCTGGTTGACAGGAAAAAGCGCACCATATAGGTTCAGCCATTATTACGACTCGGCTTTCATAAAACGCTATCTGTTGAGACTTTTTAATACTATTTGTGGCGTACTAGCGGACCGGCTAGTTCCCCGCTACCCGCACTGACTGAGGTGTGACTCATTATATCCAGATACGTCTCGGTGTACGGACGGTTGTCCGAGTGCACGGGCTGTTGTCATTCTCAGTTACTGTCAAGTCGCTCTGTACCAACTTTTATCCGTTGTCACATGTAAGCAATAGTCAGGAATAGTCAGGATACGGAGGAGCGCCAAATCCCTGATCCGCTTAAGCCATTATTTTCCATCGTTCATTGACAAGTTAGCAATGAATCACTTAGTTGTAATGACAACACAATGTTTATTTGAAAATAGAGTACTTAATATCCAACAATATTTTAATTCTTTTGTTTATGAATTCATATTAGGGATCGATAAATCAGCATTAAAACGACCTCAGCAATATTATAGTCATCATTGAATTGCTAAAGTTACCTTTGTGAATCAAAGTATAAATTTAAATAAATCAATATTATGGATCGTTAAACCAGCATTAATTTTTCTCAGAATGTGCAATTAAATCCCTCAGAGTCAGCATGAAATTGCTAAAGTTACCCAATATTAACCGAATAAATAATAAATATTGATGTGCATTTTGTGCTACGAAAAAATGTTTTTACAATTAGGTATTTAAGTTTTTATCTAATTGGGAATATCCAATATGTGTGTTGTTTGAAATAAAATATGTGTAAGGACGATGATGACCTCCGTGTGCGGTACCGGGATAAATTCTCGGTCAGGTCAAATGATCTTTGTGAATCGGCCTGGGTCTAGTAGTGTGCCATTCTATACACAAGCGACTGTTAACAGCAATAATTCACAAAGGTAAGTAACTCATAAGTAATTAATGTGTAAGGACAATAACGACAACCTCCTTGTGTGGTCCCGGGTTAATTTCTCGGTCAGGTCAAATGGTTTTTTTAAACGGCCTGGGTCTATTGGTATGCTATCCTATACAAAAGATTTCTACTGTTAACAGCTAATCCGTAAAGGGTAATTTTAACGGATTAAGTAACGACTGTTTTTAATTTAACAGCTATTCCACAAAGGTGGATAAAAATAATTATGGTGGTCTAGCGCCTATAATAAGTATTGGCGAGACATTCAGTCTTAGAAAATCCAAGTTGTTGGGTTATAATTAAAATATAATGTATATTAGAAAAGTATAATGCAGATCACAAAAAAACTCTATTTATATGCTGAACCTGCTACAGGCAAGTTACGAAATCGTATTAGTAAATTTAGTTTGGTGGAAAAATACAGAATAGTCACTTCTAAGTCAATACACAAATAAAAAATACAACAAATATGTATTCTCATAAACTAATGTAGGTACATTACATACAATTTAATAATAGAATTATATTAATAGAGTATATTAATTAAAATTTACACTAAGATTAAACCAAAATAGATGTAATGGATTGGATGTCGTACAGTCCTGACAAGATGTTGCCTCGCCCGTAAGGTGCCCAGAAGTCTGACAGCTTTGCCTCGTTGAATGGCAATGCTAATCGTTTAATCAGTACCTACATAAAACTAAAAAATAAAATAAAAAAATACATATATATCATTGTTATATAGATTTCCAATTAGTTGTTTCTGAAACTGATTTTACTTATAAACAACTTATGTTTTATAAATAGCAAATCCCTATCCGTATAGGATTTTATAGAGATAATCTAGATATGTGCTGTTCCGGCTAAGTTTAGATCCACAATTTACGCCAAGCAATGGCATCGTGTCTACTTCATGACCAAAATAAATAATATTATTTCTGACATTTCTTTCAAGTCATTGACACATTTTAACAGTTATCATTGTTCATCTTTCAACTGTAGTAATTATTATAAAATACAAATTCTACAAACATTGAACCGAGTTGGTCCAACTAAAAATAATAAAAATATGATCATAATACAAATAAATAAATGAAATATTACGAACATGTAGTTGTCAAAAATTTTACAATTCGGTTAACCGAAAACCAAGTATCAACCTTTGACATCATAGGAATTTTTAGTATGAAAACGAAAAAAAAAAAAAAAAAAAAAAAAAAAAAGAAAAGGAAAAAGAATTCGTATATGATGCGTGCAGGCAACAATTTTAATAACATATCTCGCAGTCTTGATATAGATTTATTTCTAAGCGACTTTTGTCAGAACACCTACAGGTTTAATACTTGTTTCTGTAATTTTAATATTCATACTCACTGTATTTGTTTTAAGCCTGCATCACACGTTTTTAGCCAAAACAGGCGTTACTGAATTGACCCTGGTGCCAAAACTAGATCATTATTGATAATAAAAATAGTACTATAGGCTTCTCAAATAACTGCTACTACTTATACGAGACAGATAAAAATATTTTGCCTTTTATTTTTGCGTAAATACCTTCCAGAAAACACGAAAAATACGAAAAACATGGTTCACGGCTTTAACGAAATCATTATGTAAAACACAAATTATAATTTCTACATAATGTTAAATCGCGAGTTTATTAAACTAGCTACAAGTTGCTCGTTTTAGATTTTTGAAAAATAACTCGAAAAAAATATTATATATCGTAACAATTCACTAAGAAATTCCCCATACATTTTTTGTATGGCAATGCCATCGCTCAATATATACGAGTTCCAAGCCCACGAAAAATCAGTCTGCCGGTAAGAGTCAAGGGGAATCCACGTCGCTCTGCTGCTCGGGAGGCATTTAATTTTCGCGTGTTCATGTATTCACAGACAGCAGAGAGTAATGTAGATCAGAATTACATATTTATTACTTTTAATCGTTTTAAAATTTATATAGGTACCATTTTCATACTCATGAATGATGGCCGACAATTTTTGATGAAATAGAAATCGTAATAAATCGCAATCATAGAAATCGTAATAGATCGAAATCATAGAAATCGAAATCATAAAAATCAAAATAAATCTAAATCAAGATCCAAGATGGCGGACAACTTTTATTTTTTAATTTTGCGATATGTATATCGTTTCACAAGTTTTTCAGTGCGCTGATAACGAAAATAACATTTATTTTGAGATCCAAGATGGCGGACAACTTTTTTTTCAATTTTACAATATGGGTATGTTTTTATAGGTTTTTCGGTGCGCTAATGACAAAAATAACATTTATTTTGAGATCCAAGATGGAGGGCAGTTTTTTTTTTTCAAGTTTACAATATGGGTATGGTTATATAGGTTTTTGGGGACGCTGATGACGAAAATAACATTTATTTTGAGATCCAAGATGGCTGACAGTTTTTTTATTATTTTACAATATGGGTATCGTTTAATAGGTTTTCGGGGACGCTGATCTTAAAATAAATGTTATTTTTGTCATCAGCGCACCGAAATACCTATATAACCATACCCATATTGTAAACTTGAAAAAAAGTTGTCCGCCATCTTGGATCTCAAAATAAATGTTATTTTTGTCATCAGCGCACCGAAATACCTATGTAACCATACCCATATTGTAAACTTGAAAAAAAAGTTGTCCGCCATCTTGGATCTCAAAATAAATGTTATTTTTGTCATCAGAGCACCGAAATACCTATATAACTATACCCATATATAAACGTGAAAAAAAAGTTGTCCGCCATCTTGGATCTCAAAATAAATGTTATTTTTGTCATCAGCGCACCGAAATACCTATATAACCATACCCATATTGTAAACTTGAAAAAAATTGTCCGCCATCTTGGATCTCAAAATAAATGTTATTTTTGTCATCAGCGCACCGAAATACCTATATAACCATACCTATATTGTAAACGTTAAAAAAAAGTTGTCCGCCATCTTGGATCTCAAAATAAATGTTATTTTTGTCATCAGCGCACCGAAATACCTAATAACCATACCCATATTGTAAACGTGAAAAAAAAGTTGTCCGCCATCTTGGATTCCAAAATAAATGTTATTTTCGTAATCAGCGCACTGAAACACTTATAAAACGATAACCATATTGCAAAATTAAAAAAAAGTTGTCCGCCATCTTGGATCCAAAAATACTATTTTTGTAAACCTCATCCCGAAAAATTGGCCTTCATGGGATGCCAGGCAGATGTTTAACATCTTAGCATCCTGGCACGACGGTCATGCTATTTTCTGTCGCGGCATTCGTGTCCATTTTACTGCCAAGTCGCGCCAAGTATGTTTTACATAAGAAAATGGTCGTAATTTTATTTTTAGTATTCATTACCGTAAAGCAAGAAAAAAAAATTATATAGGTACCAACAAATCCTTTGCCGGATCCCTGTCACTTATTACTTCGGGTTGGCGGCAATCTCACGTCGATGTGTGCGTGTGACTTGCACACAGCCAGCTGCGGTCTATCAAATACCTAAACTCGGTCGGGCGCGCGGACGTGATACACTCTTAAGTAGTGTAAAAAAAAATGTTCAACTTCATTGTTACCTATTTAATATTTTTTCTATTTGTGAGGACCTATAATTGGCTTCTTTAGTTCTTAAGTGTTAACCTATTGTTGTATAAATGGCTGTTGATCTTCCTAATAAATAAAATAAAATAAATAAATAAGTGACCGATGTTGGGAAAGTGGACATGTTGATTGATAATTTAAACTTTGTCAGTTATGATAAGATTGAAATCTGTTACATAAGTGACTTTCGGTAAAGGAAATGCCGCTGAATATTTTAATGATCCCGATTTGCGAGATGAGAATCGAATTTATTGATGCAGATATTTATATGATTCCTATAAGATTGTTTACGTTCTTTCGACCATGCACATATTGCACATGATTAAAAGTAAAATCTTTAGAAAAAACATATAAAAATAAAAAATAGAAAGCATGTCATGTCAGAATGACATAATAAGGACCAATACTGTAATGAGTTTCTTTCGGCGTTTCTTCTCAGCGGTGGTCATTCCGAAACGCTGGTAGTTTGCAGCTTTAAGAGTTGTGATGCTATATAATTTAAAATTTAATGTAAAAGGTTAATTTTAATTTCTTGATTTTGATTTCATACTAGTGGTAAATAAAATTATTGACAACCTTTGTCTGTATTAAAATCATCAAAAGAAAGGAGGGATGTGGCGTACTAGCGGACCGGCTAGTTCCCCGCTACCCGCACTGACTGAGGTGTGACTCATTATATCCAGATATGTCTCGGTGTGCGGACGGTTGCCCGAGTGCACGGGCTGTTGTCATTCTCAGTTACTGTCAAGTCGCTCTGTACCAACTTTTATCCGTTGTCACATGTAAGCAATAGTCAGGAATAGTCAGGATACGGAGGAGCCCCAAATCCCTGATCCGCTTAAGCCCCGGGTCCGGTTGTGCTGTCGGGTACTTGACGTGCGGGGTTGGGTGACACTATGCCGTATAATATCAGTGACAACGGCACACTATTTTTTTTTCTTAATTAGCTGTCAGAAAATTCGCTCATTATTCCGTATTCTTGAATTGTCTATGTCGAATAATTCGAAACGAGTGGTCTAGAACAATCGTTTTCGTATGATTTTGTAGTCGAATGTTTTTTTTATGTCAAAATCTTAAATGACATAGACAACCGGATACGGATATAGATGGAGTCTATTAAAATTGTAATTTTTGCGTTCCATTTAACGCTTACGTTCTCTTTGATTGAAAATTTACGAACATTTTTTTTACGCATCGTTACCGAATCGGTTTTCGTTGCGTAGAATGGAGCAGAAATTGTTTCTCGCATTATTTTCATATCATTGGCAACCTTGCTAGATGAGTGATTTCAAAAATACGGCTTTTATGTTTTTAGTGACATAATAGGACGAGTGCGACATAATAGTCTATTTGTTTTTGGCGGTATGTCACACTTTCAAAAATAGGGCCCCAGGACCAAGAAGCTTGGCGTAGACAGAACAGCCACAGAGAGGCCTACTATACCTAGCAGTGGGTCACGGAAGGCTGTGGATGATGAAATACCCTATATTGAGTACCTACCTATGTGAAAGTAAAAATAATCATGCATTTCTTAGCAGTTTTATTTTCCAATAGCTGTACCCTGGGCTTCGTTCCGGTTCCGGATTTTCGGGATAAAAAGTACCTACTTTATGTGCTATCCTATCACCCAAACCAATTTTTTTCGAAATATCAAAACATATACCTATCACACACATCTTCACTTTCGCATAGACAATATTAGCACCGCTTCGTGGCTTTGCTCCCGTAGGATTTTTAGGGTGAATATATATACTATTCAAGGTCTTATTCTACCAGTGCACTAAATTCCATAAGATCGCTTAGCGGTTCAGGCATGGCTATAAAAAAATATTGCATTCCGCCAACCATCCCGCGGGATCGTCAAATGCGGGATCCAACGAACATGGACTGACTGACATGGATGACTGAGGTAGACTGGTAGAAAATGCTGTGGCATTAAGTCCGCCCATTGTACTGTAACATATGTTTATGTGCAATAAAGTTTAAATAAATAAACATGCTCAATGCTCACACACATCCAAATTTTCGCATTCATAAAATTACCTCCTACTAGGATAGGAAGAGTGAGAAGTGGGATAGGGGTACGTAGGAATCCTTGTACGATGAACAGCAAAACCTGCTTAGTACGAATTGCCGCATAAACCATTTTACATCAATCCAGCCATCGAGGACCACTAATTAAGTAACAGTTGCTGAGAGCATTCATTCAGTACCTTCTAATAATTTCTCACTTTGTTACCGTAGCCTACATTTCGTAAAGGTACGGTCAACATCTACACGATACAAATGAAAATTACCTACTATTACCATCTCATAAAGGTTAATGTGAAGCATGAGAAGCATCTAGTTGTGACGGTGACTGTACTAACCCACCCACGAAAACTAACCTACACTGATCGTTACAGGTATTTCCATAAAAATACAAAAAAAATGCGTTGATAAGAAATGTAGATAGCATTATCAATTTCCGTTTTATCTATAGATTGTGGAAAACTAAATACAGCCATAAATAATGTGAAAACAGTTGTGCAGTGTTTTATAATTACTACCTAAGAAAGTAGTGTATTGTAGTTTTGTAAGCGTTAATTTATTACTAAATAATCAAGATGTGTTTAACTTTTATAGTGAAGTATATATTGTTTTTTGTGAATCTGGTGTTTGCTGTAAGTATATACCTCTGTTTTATTTTAAACTGTACAATTTAAATTAAGCTGTAGTAAATTTTATATGTTTAGAAACATGATAAATACTTCAATTTCGCATAGTTTGGGTGGCTTTGTACAAATTTTCGTAAAAGCTTACATTTGATCTCAGTTTTATTACTTTGTTACACTTTTAAATTAGAATACTCTCCATATAAATTTCACGACAGCATCTTGCTGAAGCATCTAGGCTTTAGTTAGTAAGAATTCCTTATATTCGCAATTAATTAATATACAATATAGTTTACTTCGTATGTAGAAAAGTGAGAAGCTCAGTTATATTTAAATCCTTCTCGTTAATAAATAGCAAAGATACAACAATATTTTTTTGCTTTTTTCAGTTTGCAGGCGCTGGTCTTGTGGTTGTGGGCATTGTCGTACTACTCCAAGTATCTGATATCCTAGATCAGATCCCGATCAACCTGAATGCAATTCCTATCACGATCATCATATTAGGTTGCATAGTGTTTGCCATAGGGTTCTGTGGCTGCTACGGCGCTATTCGCCAGTCGAAATGGCTGCTAACTATGGTGAGTATTTTTTGAGTGATCAAAAGTTATAAAATTTTTTGACAATCAGACCAATCTATTTCCCTTTAGTTCCCGTGGTCCACCTCGTAGACCACCCAGGTGTCATCTAAATCATAGTATGTAGTGTATATTTTAAGTATGTAATAAATCCATGACTAAATAGAGACAAAATGGTTGAAGCTTAGAAACACGTCGACAATTAAAATTAGGTTTTAGTTAGCTTAAACTATGCTAATTTTTATTAACTTTATTAATATTACGTTTACGTCAGTATTATCATACCTATATGGATTCTATCTAATACGTATATATATTTACTCTGTATACACATATATATATATACCTATTTACTCCGTATATTTACAGTATGCAGTCGTAATGGGCGTGCTAGCTGCAGTCAAGTTATACGTTGCCATCATCCTGTTCCAAGGGTTAAGCAACATCCGGGAGACCACTGAGGGATGGGTCGTCGACGCCTTCGGAAACCTGGATCTGTTCCCCGCGATAGAATACGCTGTGAGTGAATATTATCATTAAATGCAAAGCGATTTCTTCTACGCTGGTCTAGGAGTGAAGAAACAACATTGAACTCTTCTTTAAAAGTCAATCAAGAAAAAAAGGGCTTTTTACGGCTTTTTTAAGTATGTAATGGACTAACAACCAGTCGCTATATGTCTTTGAAAAAAAAAACAAAAAAGCATGTGCAAAAGCACAAGTCCCAAAAAAGGACATTGGACAGATTTGTAAAATCCTTCTGAAGTTATGACGTGACTGAGGGTAAAAAAGAGGAATTATTATATTTTTGTATATTGTAGATTGAAAATAGATTTATTTACTTGAGAGAATTTCGATTATATAAACCTTTCTTCCTTATATTCCAGTTCAGCTGCTGCGGTACCACAGGCCCTTCATCCTACGACGGAATCTTCAATGTCTTACCTCCCACCTGCTGTCGCAACCCGTCCTCCACCGACGTGTGCCAACCGGGTGACGCGTTCACCGAGGGCTGTGTCAGCCGACTGGGGAGCTACTTCGAGGTGTTCGGAGACGCTATCGCCGGGGTTCTCATTGTCATCATCGCTGCTGAGGTTAGTCTTAGGAATATCCCTGGTTTCAATCCAATAGTCAATATGTAAAATTCTTCCGTTACTGACTGACAGACAACGCACAGCCAAAACTACTGGGCGTATGAAGCTGAAATTTTGCGTGTAGGTTCCTTAGGGAGTGCAGGGGAGCACTAAGAGAGGATTTTCCGAAATTCTCACTGGAACAAAGTCTCGGGCCCATGCTAGTCCTACTAATATTATAAACTAGCTTTTGCCCGCGGCTTCGCCCGCGTGAATTCCCCCACGGGAACAGTGCTTTTTCCCGGGATAAAAAGTAGCCTATGTGCTATTCCAGGTCATTATCTACCTCTGTACCAAATTTCATCGAAATCCGTCCAGTAGATTTTGCGTGATTGAGTAACAAACATCCTCACAAACTCACAAACTCACATCCAAACATTCGCATTTATAATATTAGTATGGATGCGAAAGTTTGGATGTGAGTTTGTGAGTCTGTGAGTTTGTGAGGATGTTTGTTACTTAATGACGCAAAATCTACTAGACGGATTTCGATGAAATTTGGTATACGCGTAGAAAAATACCGGGAATAGCACATAGGGTACTTTTATCCCGAAATTCCCACGGGAGCGAAGCCCCGGGGCACAGCTAGTAGACCATATATTTCTTATTGGTGAAGAATCTCCCAACACCTTAGTCTGTTTAACCTTGGACCTTTTCTTGGGACCGTGGGACCTATTCGTCTGGATGATCAGCCGATTGCTGTGGGAACCATATATTTCCACTGGTTTTTCCGGGCTTACTTTTTCCACGCCAATAAATCTGGGCTTAATGAAGCTTTTGCAACTTTTTAGGTATATATGGATGGTATGATAAGACCTCAGTAGCTTCAATAAATAGTCCATGACTAGACTTGCTTCCGATGAACTCATTTCTTCCCCTGATCAGCTGCCCATACTTCCCCCACTAGTTTTACGGAAACTCCCTTTCTTATGACCTAAAAAATCTGAAACATTATCAATACGTTATGTAAGAAATATATTTATTTATAAGTATTCCCTTTTCAGGTGGTGGGGATGGTGTTCAGTGTGTTCCTGTGCTGTACTGCTAACAAGAAACGATGAATAATGTGATGTTCCTATAATATTTATTTGTTATTTTAAGAATTAAATATTTGCAATACTTTGTAATTATTTTCAAACTTTTGTTTAGTTTTTCCAGCCTATTTGTCTGGTAATCTTAATTTTTTGCATTTATAAACTACGATGCCCTAAAATAGCCACATGTATTGATAAACTAACCTGTCCTAAATTTATTTATTAATTATTTACCACTGAAAGTATAGCAAGAGTTCCGAAGCACTGCTGCTAGTCTTTCTTCTCTCTTATTGAGTAGTATACACCTATAACAGGAGAGTCAGATTTTACTCAAATCGCGGGCGTCTTAAATAAATCAATCACCAATCTTGGAGATACTGGTTCGCTATTTCCTGCTTGTACCACTGCCAAATCCGGCACTGTAGTAAAACTTGACGGACGGTCCGAGAGGTAACGGCACCATGACCGGTCGGCGCCGGCGCAGACTCGCACGACTCGCAAAACAAATGATGAGTGGAAATGAACCGGAATGTGAATGTGACGGATAGGATGCGGCTATCATTAGTTACCTAGATTCAGCTTTTCAACCCCTTTTCACGAGACAATATGAATGTACAGTCAGATGCAGAGAAACCTGACCCTCCTGGGGCCCTATTTTTGAAAGTGTGACTCACCAAAAAAGCGTGAGCCGAATGATTTTTCTCTCGATATCAATTATTCCGTATTTATTAATTGTCTATGTCGAATAATTCGCAACGAGTGGTCTAGACCACTCGTTTTCGTATGATTTGGTAGTCGAACGATTTTTACGTCAAAATCTTAAATGACATAGACAACCGGATACGGATATAGATGGAGTCTATTAGAATTTTCATTTTAGCGTTCCGGTAACGCCTACAGAACGTAGGCGTTAAATTGATTGAAAATTTACGAACATTTTTTAACGATTCAGATTATGATAGATGGAGCAGAAATTGTTTCTCGCATTATTTTCATATCACTGGCAACATTGCTAGACGAGTGATATCAAAAATACGGCTTTTATGATTTAGTGACATAATAGGACGAGTGCGACATAATAGTCTATTCGCTTTCGGCGTTTTGTCACACATTCAAAAACAGGGCTCCAGAGCTGCGGTAAGATTCTGTGAGATAGGAATGAAGGAGGCTTCTTCGGGGAAGACCTCCTTTTCAGCGCTAAAAGTACCTAACATATTTGTTTTTACTTTCATACTAGTAGGATGTTATCCGGCTGTAGATTCAACGACAGTGATCATCAAAGCCGTACCAACGGATCATCCGTCTCCCAACGAAACTGGGTAAGGTTTATTCTCGGGCATTTCTTTTCAGCAATTGTCGTTCCGAAATGCTAGTAGTTTGTAGCTTTAAGATTTATAATACACTATCAATATATTATTAGTTTTCGACATGAAAAAATGCCAGAAGGCCAAGTTTCAATAAATAATTTTTTATTTTGAGTTTGTCTTGTGTGCTACAAGTACCCGTTGGGAGTCACTCTAATGATGTTGTTCCTAGATAATACCAACATTCTTGGCACTGAACCCAATATTGCACACGTGAGTGATGCAACTGTTCTTTTCAATCCTAGTTTGTCTCATGTGGCACGAGTAGGATTTGATCCTTCCTGGGCCCTTCAACCACAGACAGACACAAACAAAAAATATTTGCGAAAAAGGAAATTAATTCGTCCAATGTACAAATGATGTTGAATCCGAATATTATGTACAGCCGCTGAACGGTCCATCCCGCGAGATCGGATGCTGGCGCCATCCGCGTGCGATCATTCGTAAATACATAAAACGATCAATTGAAAAACTCGTCCGAATGTAACGGGAGTCGAAACGATGGGCCGGCTGCACCGGGGTCGGCGACCTGTAGGAAAACATTAACCGCATTGCAATTTGAGTAGTTAATTATTACCTATTCCTGTTGACAGCTTGCAAGTTGTTTTGCGAAAATTGAGCGACTCACGCTAGGGAACTTTGTGAAAAATGTATTTGCGACCCTATTAACAAGCCTTCTTGTCACGTGTTTGCAAAACTTTGAAATTTTTAGATTTTCCTTCGAAATTGCCCCCTTCGAGCAACACGGACTTCCGCATACGGTCCGGAAGGACGTCCAAGGTGCTCTATGGTTTTCCGACATTGAAATAAAACAAAAAAATATTTATTTAAAAAAACTTATTTGGGGTCCAAGTATACATACAAAAGACATCAACGCGTTTGTGACCTGCGAATTCAAACTTTGGGTCTGTTAATTGGCTTTCAATTTGGGACTGGTACTCTCACATACTTTAACTTGTACTTGCCTGTGTGTGTATAAGACATTGAGGTTAACTAACACAAAGTAATCAATCTCAATACCATGTGTGCAATCTACCAGTAGCATTAGGTATGTAACAATGGGATACCTCAGTAAGTATTAGTAATATAATGTATTTCTAGGGAGGACTATCAAAATACGCTGAGACTCAAAATTCTCCCCTCCTCTGCACAGCATATTACTTACTAGCTTTTGCCCGCGGCTTCACCCGCGTGAATTTCCCATGGGAATGGTTGTTTTTTCCTGGAATGAAAGGTACCCTATGTCCTTCTCAGTACTTCTAACTATGTGTATGCGAAGTTTCAGGAAGATTGGTTCGGTAGCCAATGCGTGAAGAGGTAACAAACAAACTCACTTTCGCATTAATAATAGTTAGGATTAGGACTAGGATTGACTGGAGAACACAAAAGCTTGCTAATGTGATAAAATAGAAAATCAGTTGGTCATTGACACCCAAACTGGTTAACGTGCGATTTTAATTATTATTGGTTTAGATGTATTCAAATGTATGCAGAGTATGCGAGGCCGTGAAATGCTAATATTTGGAATAACTGGAACCCCAGAAATGTGTAAGTAGGTAGATGCGGGACCGTTATAGGAAGTTCGAGGAGATTAGCTGGCAAAGAATTTTTAAACATGTCAATCAATCACACTTACCATAAACTATGGCACACTTATTCTCTTGCCCTGTGTATTCTACAGGTCCTGCACATTGAAACACCTATACTACCTCTGAATGACCCCACCCGACACATAATATTGTAACAGTTGCTTCGTATCAATAAAAGTTGAAGGGAAGAAGAGGTCTAGGGAGACCGAGGAAGAGTTAGTAAGCCAACTGAAAGAGAAGCCAGGCGTCGTGTCGTGTCGCGTATCAAGACCATAAATACATGTATAAAACCGAGAATAAAGAGGTGTGGCGTATACTCTACGGAAAAGTGTACAGCTCTTAAATAATGAGAAGAAGAATGGGCTTCGTATGATTCTCATAAATTCGATCACGCCACTTTTGCCAGTCGGCTCTTTGGAGGGCTTAAAAGTCACCCTGTATATGATGAAACAATATCACCCTCTATATCAATATAATTCTTGTTTGAATTCTAATCTGCTACCTCTGGCCATAAAGCAATAACCATGGACGCAGTTCATTTTAATTAACAGTCGAGCAATATAAATACTTACAGTTATTTTTGTAACTCAGGTTATTTACCTTACGACTTTAAAATAACAGTAAATTTTAAAATTCTTGAATATTAGCTAATAAGAAAGCCGCATTACCTGGATGGCATTGCGTCATTTGGCTGTAACATTTCCAAAAACAAATAATTTCGCTTTTCTTCTGACGTAAGCAGGGGTGCTATTTTTTAACTCACAAAAAACAGATTAGGAGTGATTTTCATTCGCCATTGAGATTGTGACTCCTGAAAGATTCTAGTGCGAATCTCTAGGAGGCGGCCCGACCTTACTTTTGTTTGGATCTATACCTTTACTAAACTAATTTTCATCGACCAAGCACTATCTGCTTCCGAAGGAAGGATATAACTTCTTAAGAAAACTTGCACACTGGCTGATTGTCCACTAAACTACGACTGCCGTCGCTAGATAGCGATCGATTAGATCATGTGTGACTTCAGGCGGCTAAAGAAATATATATAGGTTGAGAAAATATAACTAGAACACACTCGAAAAGGAACAAAGAATATTTAACATTTAATCTAAAATTCCACACTATTGTATCGTGGGTCCAATGGATACAAACATGAAAACGAGCACAACACACCCAGAACCGCAAACAAATATCGGTGTGCACATATTTGCCCGTGCTGGTAATCGAACCAAGGGCCTCCAGATCACGGACGGGCGAGATCATTACGCCACGGAGATCGTCGAATGAAAACCATTTCACCGGTGAGTCATACACTTCAAGAATAGCCGTCCAGCTTTCGTGATTATCGAGATGCTAATACTTCCAGCCGAGGTCAGGAGTTAGAAGAAAGTCTATTGTGTTCGTGAAAGTCGGCTAAGGACATGTCGCGATTGATTTGTACACTAAAATACTTACATTTGTTTTACGACTTCATCCATCGCATGGTAAACTCCTTGCTTGTCTGACTGTGTCCCGCAGTTTCAGTCACGTGAGCATTTCAGGATTCCTTATATAGCTTTTCTGAACGTAGCAATAATACATAGAAATAAATTCTTGTACATTAGAGGACGAAATCATTAATTTAAGTTGATTATAAAAGCTGAAAAAAGTTAAATTTAATTTGTCTTTAGTTCAGATGAAATCTAATTAATTACTGGTCGTTATTTTTATATCGGCGGGCCATATATTTTTATTAGGTCATTTCAACAGTTAGCAAAGCACTAACGGATATCATAACTCAACAGTTTAACACTCATAACATGCGAGATTCAATCTAAAGGAACCTAATTTTATTCATCTGTAGCAAACCGCTACTCAATTAATCTAACTTAATTCTTGTTAATGTGCCAGTGTGATTCTGTAAGATCTCATTCTAAACTTCGAATCTGAATCCGCCGTGAGTTTCTTGATTGGCATTCTAAAAACTCGGTTGATAATTCGAATCTACACTAGCGCTACCCTTGCGAGCGTGTCAGCGAGTTGAACTAGATTGGCCGTGAGATTTTGACGGATATTGTATGAGATGTCGTAAGATGTGGCATTCTGTAAGGTAATTCCCCCGTCACTTCGAAGCTCACTTCTCTTTCGAACCCGATTTAAAGTGTCAAATAAAAAGCATCTTTTTGACGAGTGAAATTAGTAGAAATCCTATATAAATAGTGCTTAAATAATATTTTAATGTCAAATTGTGTTTGAAATTAGTACAATAACTTGTGATTTGCGGATAAATTACTTTTTACGCGTTTGTGTAAAGTAAATAATTAGGTGATAACGATGGCAAAAATGTTTTTATTAAAATCTTTATTAGAAGAGGCTCATGCTTTGAATAAACTAGAAAAGCGTCGACAATCGAACCAAATTCGAAGTTTATCTCTATTAACCCGAGATGACGACTATGTAAGCGTATATAGGTTGACAAAGGAACTGATTGTTCAACTAGAGTGTGAGTTACTGCCTCTGATAAAGACCACAAAACGTCGAGGCAAAGGACTTTCAACTCGTGTTAAAGTAAGTGTTTCATAATCCCATGTTTTCCTGCTAGCTATGTTTCATATTAGTCAAAGGATATTTAAAGTTTTTATAGGTACCTACTCGGTATTATTATATCATGCATATAGATAGATAGATAGATCAACACTTTATTTACAGAAAAGAAATACAAAGTAGTAACAAAAGATAACTAATTGGGCCCTATTTTGATTTTATTAGATGTAAATCATTTACCTAATATTTTAATTGATTTATTGTTTTACAGATATTATGCACCTTGTCATTTTTGGCTAATGGTAGCTACCAGAAAATAATAAAAGAAAATATAAGAACATTTATATCGCAACCATCGGCATCTCGCTGTATACATGAAGTGGTGGAAGCCCTCAACAATCTAGTTATAGTAAAAAAATATATAAGGTTCCCTCAAAATATACAAGAAAGACAAATGTTAAAAGAAAGGTAATAAGTATATTATAAAATAGTAATTAAAGTGACCCTTCTTAGATTTTACATTTTTTAATAGTAATCATGTAAGTAACCACTTACGTTAAATTACAGGTTCTACAGAAAGTTTGGCATTCCAGGAGTAATTGGGTGTATTGATGGCACATTGGTGGCATTAAAAAAACCAGCAGAGAATGAAGAACGTTTCTACTGCCGTAAAGGTTACCATGCAAGAAATGTGCAGTTAGTAAAATGGAATTCAATTTTGTAATTTACTAGTATTATTCAGTGAGTCTTAATAATTAATTTATCGGTGTCGTAGTGCAGTATCAAATCAATTAAACCATATCTAAACTAACCACCAATGGACTTTCAATAAAACTGCAAGTATTTAATAAAAGTGTTTTATTTCAGTCTTAAAGAAACTTAAAAATATATTCGAAAAAAAGAAGATTACCTACTTAGGTACTAATAAAGTTTAAAATCAATAATTCTTTATTGAAAATTGAAACATGGCCTTCAAAGAAGGCGTTTTTCACGTCAAAAACTAATTATATAATCATAGCATATTATGTCTCAAAGCTACAAACTATTTACTAGCATTTCGGAACGACCACTGCTGAGAAGAAATGCTGAAAGAAACTCATGAAACAGTCTTGGTCGCCTAGCATGCCAGAGGGGCTATTTATTATCTTTATACATACACTAGATTATGTACAGTCAAAAATAAAATATAAGAAACAAATATAATATAATAAAACATGTTATATTTGTAATAGAGTAACCACAATGAAATGGTTAAGAACAAAAAAAAAATTGAATCAGAATCGGGCAGACCAGTTCCCTCTGGCAACACCCATTCACGAGAACCTATCTAATTGCCATATCAAGTTATATTAAGAACACTTCACATTTTGTTTATAATCCTACTTAATATTATAAATCCCAACGATTTTGGCTTGTGTGTATGTTTGTTATCTCTTCACACCTAAACTACTGGACGGATTTGGATAAATTTTAGCACACAGATAGAAAACAAGATATATTACAATATATTAGGTATATTAACTTATATTACTATTCCCTATCTCCATTCTTAGCTTCTGCTAATGCTTGCAGCCCTTTCCCGACTGCAGTCAAAGCTTCAGCAAACATCCTATCTCTCTCTGCACTCCTTTCATACATGGCCCTTTCGCTTTCCGCACTCCTCTCCAGAAAGGAATGCAGCATTTGGGCATATAATCATTGTATCTCCAGCTGCTGTTCTTTCACCCTTAAAAATCTCTCCATAGTGGTGGCAAATTCCGACCGGCGTTGAGATGGTGGAGGAGCAATAGCTGAAGACGTGAGACGTAATGCTGAAAAAAAAATTAATTAACTATATTATTATTAATTAACACATCTATAGTATATGATTGAGTATAATTTTAACTATAATATAAAATTTATAAAACAAACAAACACACTTTAAGCCAACATTCGACGCACATTTTAAGTGGTTTGCTTTGAGGAATGTTAAGTGATAAGTGGTTCTTAGTAAAAAAAGAGTCACTAACCTTGGTCCACTGTTTATAATTTTTGATAGTACCATGCCACCTAAACTATTTAGGCGCACTTCTAGTTCCTCCCACTGGCGTCGGCTTCGCTCTCTTGCATTTTGAGTTCTCAAGAAACCCTTCGCCATGCCAGGATTTCTTTCCATAAACTCCACCAGAGTTTCCACTTGAACCGACGATGGGTGAGAGGAACGTGTCTCATTTAGACTGAAACATTATTGTTGGATTAGCAAACAAAATAAATACATACGTAGGTTATATTGTTTATAAATTTCACAACCACAAATTAATAAAAACTTACTTTATGGTGATTTCACAATTATTTTCGCCACTGAACGAACAAATTCTTTGAAACTTTTAAACAAAATAAACAAAACAACCGCACAGAACGCGTAGGTAATCAAAATGTTGAAAGTCTGTCTGTCATTGACATTTTTTAGGGGAGCATAGATTATATCAAATAATGACACGAATTTATAGTTTTCGGGTTTTTTACTTAATATCTGCCTCAAATTTCTTAGAATAAGAAGTTTAAATTTAGAAATCACAAATTAGCTAAAGTTCTGGGCCAAAAACTCCACAATTGTATCATAAAACTGAAATCGATAAAACTCGACTAACATTTTGTGGGGTGTGGAAGTCACTAGTATCATCCGTTCGCTTCGGTACTCACTTCACTTCGCAACAGAATAGTTGATGCTTATAGAATGCAAAATGAAGGTCATTTTGAACCTTATGCGAAGTGCGAGTGAATAGCGAAGTGAGATGCGAGTTGATATTAGAAATTTATAGAATCGACCTGTTGCCTTGTCTTTCATGACGCCGAAACTTGTTTACGTTTTTCTCTGATCTACTTTTGCTAATAGACATACAATGATAACGCTTTTACATGTGTTTATTATTTTAACGGAAGTTTATATTTCATATTAGCTATGCCCCGTGGATTCGTTCCAGTGGGAATTTCGGGAATCAGGATCGCCTTCCTCATAAATGTGGCTATCATACACAAAAAGAATTTTTCAAATCGGACCGATAGTCGAAATTAACACGTTCAAGTAAACACAGAAATCTTCAGTTTTTTATGATATTAGTATATCATAGTAGAGTATTTAAAGCCGTTCTTAATTGATGTATTATAGAGAGCCATTTTTCAGTAAGTTGGTCTGATTATGAAATTGACAATATGTTGTTGAATATTCCCGGGAATATTCCTGGGAACGGAAATTTGGGAACGACACATCACTAATTGTTCCCGCTTGCTCGTTTGCCGCCCTATGTTATAAAAAAATTGCAGGAAGATGCTGCATGAAGCAGCTTCCGTCCGTTCTATCTTTATGGAAATCTTTAACGTGGGAGAGGCCTAAATAAAGTAGTGGTCTTCATGTGGATAAGGGTAATAACTTATAGATATCACACGCATAAGATACTCCCTATTAAAAAAAAATATTTCTGTGACCTAAATTAAATAATTCCTTAATTTTTTGGTGCAATTAAGTATTTTTACTTATTTAAACAAAGTCGGCCAAAATGTCATGCAAAACCAAATTTGACCCCGGACTTGACTCTTGGCCTCGCTTCATTCATGTGTCAGAGAAATTATCTAAAACTGAGTTTTTCTAATAGTTACTTGAGTACAAATTACACAATAGTGCAGGCATGTGAATGATTTATTTAATACAAAGATAACAAAAACTAGTTATCTAGTAAACTAAAAAATAAAACTTACTTCGATTGCTCGACGACCCAAAGAGGATCTTAATCCTCCGAAGGCCAGAAAATTAAACTAAATTACAAAAATCGGTGATACTTAGTGGCCAAATGCATTGTGCCCTTTAAAAAGCTGCTCTTGCATTCCACGTTGGATATCAGTCGTGTACAGTGGGTACACCACCTGAAATGCGATTCTCTATAAAAAAAGTGGTATACTTTTCCATGTAGCCCACTTTAGTCGTGTAGGTCTAAGGATGCATTTTGGATTTTTTTTAGCTTTCTAATCTAAGAGAGAAGAGCCTAAAGGTGAGCGGCGTTCAAACCAAAGGGTTTCTTGTTTATTGAACCCTAAACTTAAAATTAAATGGAATACCAATTATCTCCTTGGATGTTAATTTGAAATATCGCTGTGCGTGTTGTGAATGCATAAATTATTGCGGAAAAAATCTTTCTGAGAAACAAATCTCAATAACTTTAAAAATAAATTATTTGCATGTAAATTATTTGGCTGGGCATGACTTATATTATCCAATACAATAAAAGGATTCCACCAAGACCTCATACCTACATCTTGGTTTTAAGTTCGTACACTGTATAAAGAAATCTGGTAAACCAGACTAGAACAAAAGTACTTACCTAATATATATTCAGATTGATTGATTTATTCATATACGCAACATATAGGCATACTTATATTAATTCTGTGATATAGGTACAAAGAAAAAAAAAAAATTTAAAATATAAAAATGACATGAGCCCTACAAGCCTTCTTCAGCAGTTGTGTACAAAAGAATATAAGAGACTACCTAGTTTGAAATCTAAGTTTGGAACAGATTCTCTACGGCACAAAAATAAGTTTTTCTTTTTTATGCGCAGGCGCCAGGTCGTTCACGCGAATCTCGCCTAGTAGCTTCGACCCCTGGTCAAACTTAACAGTAATCCGCGAAGACACCTGCAGTACAAACACAGATAATGACAGATACATTTAGCGCGCCACACGCCAATCAAAATACATAAAGAGCAGAAAGATACCTCTTCTATGGTTTGCAATTTTCATATATTTCATGGGCTTCAGAACATCGACAGAATGCGATTCGGGAGCTCCATAGCAGACACTCCCCAGACGTGGCCAATTCGCAAACGAGTGAGATGATTAGATGCTTCCGGAGGATTGACAAAACTCAAGGGTGTCAGTAAAAACTTAGGTATTCTACTTTTGTATGGAAAAAATATAACAAGATAACTAGACTAACAAGATATCAAGACTAACTTTGAAAAATCACCTTGTAAGATATTTGACTGGATAAAAAGATGCCATACCTACGATATTTCTTTATATATAAGATACAGTTTTCCCACATGTACAAGAATGGTATGATGATAGGATACAACTTTTAAAGTTCTGCAAGATACCTCGTTCTATACACTTACATGCAATGATAGCCTGTGTGATGTGCAGTGTGCAATACACTGCGTAACGTAGCCTCACATCTGTAAGTCTATTTATTGTATACACGACGGCATACTGTGCCGGCGCCAGCACCGTTACCCACCGCGTATAAAGGTAAGTCCCCACCCGCTGCCCTCAGTCCACTCGCCAGCTACCATGAAGCTGTACGTGCTGTTCACACTCGCCTGCGTGATCCACGCACGCGCCGCGGCCGTGCCAAAACTCGACGTCTCCGATCTCCAAAAAAAACTTGCCGTCGTCGCACAGGAAGCCGCTAAAAAAGAAATCCTCCCCATCGATAACACCCCCAGCCAACAGGAACTAACCGAACAGGAAATTTCTATCAATGAAGTACAAAATAATCTCAAGAAAATCCCAGTCAAAGTTGTTGTTGAAGATACGAAGCCTGTCGTGAACGAGAAGCTTGATGATATCGAACTCGACGATAGAGCTAACATCAAAAGAATAGAGATTGACCTCAAAAACCCAGGAGAACCGCAGCGGCAAGAACATGAAACTCAGAACCCGGAGCACTTTGAAGAGCCAGCCAGCAGCATCAAGCAAACTGTTGCCGAGGCGCAGGCGAACGTGAAGCAAGGGCTGCAAGACGTTTCCCAGGGACTCCAAGATTGGATATCCAATAATGAGCAGATAAACAATATTCAACAAAGCATACAGTCACTTCAAGATAACTTTAAAGAACAACTCAATAAACTCAACCAGACAGTTCAGTCCTTCTTGCCTCAGACCGACAATCTTGCTTCCCCACAAAAGAAAGCGTTTGACAGCATTGATTCAACTATCAAAACTCTCGAGCAGACATTCCAGAAAACAATCGATAAAATGACTGACGGTGTGACGGCTTACGCTCTTTTTGCCACCCCTACACTCCGGCAGGTAGCAGAAAGTGGATCTACTACCTCCGGTGGATCTGCCAGCGGGGGCTCCTCAGCTACCAACAATATCTTCCTCCAGTACTTACAATCTTTACAGAACACGATTACCCAGGGTTTCGCAAACGTCACGTCCTCCATACAGAACACAATAAATGCCAACGGATCAGGTAACGGCAGCAACAACACTTTTGCTGGTGCTGGAAGCTTCATCAATGGCCTCGGTAGTGGAATCCAGAACATATTTAACCCGAACGGTCAACCCGCAGCTGCGAATGGCACTCAATCAGACGAATCAGCTACAACTGCAAGACCAGGCTGGCCTATCTGGCAAAATATCCAGAGCTCGCTGCAGAATATTCTGACCCCTGGACAAAACCAAGCCGGTGCAAACTCTACTCAATCATCTTCGACGGGGCCTATCGCTCAGGCTATTCAGAACATTCAGAACATCATTCAGCCCAATAGGCCGGGAGCTCAGCAGCCAGCCATAGAAACTCCAGCGAAGCCTGAATCAGACGCTCAGTCAGCTGACGCCCAGCCCGCGGCATCCACGCAGGAAGGTAGCAACGCAGTGCCCGCTTCGGACCCTAAGCCTACTGAAGAGAAGAAACCAGAAGATGGCCCGATTAAGAAGATTATCCAGAACAATCCGATCATGAAGGGCATCTCCGGCGCGGTGCAAAAGATCCAGAATATTGGCAACCCTGAGAAGCCCAGGGACACGCTGGAGGGGCAGGCGCCGGAACAGGAAAAGGGAATCCTCCTGTTTGACAAACCCCATGGAGGCGGTCACGGTCACGGAGGCCACGGTGGTCCTAACACAGGTAATTAAACTTATTATTTAAATCTTAAACTCTATTTTCCAAAACTTTCATATTTATCATATCTAATTACAGTTATTTATTTTATCGATTTCCAGTTCAACCTTTTGTTAAGTACTAGTAATTTTTTACAACCTAGAGATCATTAACTTTTTACCTAATGAACTATTACAAAATATACTTAGCTGTATATAAAATAATAACAAGCAAAAAAACATTGAACGCGTAGTGACTCACGCGCAACGGATACGAATACGGAATTAGACTGTGACTTAACAAATACTGACGTGACAATTATTATTCCCATTTTTCCCACGACAGTGAACGCATGGAGTAACTTCGTCAATGGTCTGATAGGTACCATAGCCGCTGCTCTCAACGGTACCACATTATCAGTTTCGAATGCAGTCAATAGTGCCATAAATACACTTGGCACCAACATTCAGGTATAGGCCCCGCTTGTGTGTATGTGTGGTTAACCGTTACTTGTTTGTCCTAAACCAGATTTCTAAGAGATTTCTACTTGACCGTTTTGTTTTGACTGACTTTAACACTACTGACTGATGACTACTGAGGAAGACTATGTAATTCCTGAAACACAACGGTTTATTTCGGGATACAATTATGTAATTGTAGATAGAATAGATCTTCACAGTGCAGTAACAATATAGTGTAGGCTCTACACTATTTTCAAAATAGATACAATAACGTAGGAAATATTATTTCCAATAAGAAATCTATTATCAGTCATTATAGACTTTCTATTTACTTTATTTTCTTACCTACTCTTATATTGTTGTAATGTAACATGTAACTAATATATTTATGTTTATTTATACCTTATAACCCTTGCTTAATTTGTTCCTAATTATAATGTTATACTTAGTAATAAATCACTGAATCACCTACTTCACTAATGCTTAACTACTAAATATTAAGTATTTATATCATAGTAACTAAAAATTGGCAT
This sequence comes from Ephestia elutella, assembly GCA_018467065.1. Classification (NCBI taxonomy): domain Eukaryota; kingdom Metazoa; phylum Arthropoda; class Insecta; order Lepidoptera; family Pyralidae; genus Ephestia; species Ephestia elutella. The sequence goes on from CM031581.1 coordinate 18,414,718, forward strand.
ATTATGAAACACTGCAATGATTTCAGTTCATAGCCAATTTTCAGTACGTGTACCTATGTTATAAGTTATGTTACTGCAATCGATGTAACATCGATAAAAGTACTCCGACAGTTACGTTGTTCATTTGAGCGTAACATGCACGCATAAGGTTGCCTGATAAATTTATATGCAATCAGTTTTGACCTAATTTGTAATATACTTATCGGTAATTAGTTCCTAATGAATAAAAAATATTAACGTAAAAATTCGCAGGATCTCTTTGATCTTCAGGGTTTCTGTTCCCCACCATTTCGTTAATCGTTTTTCACCATATATATTTACGAGCAAAAGATTACTTGTATTTATATATTTTCAACAAAAGTTACAGCCCCTATAATTTTACCTGCGTTATTTTTGCTATCGGTTTTGCTATCAGGCGAATACCTAAGTAGTTAAAATTCGGCATTCTACTCTCCGATAGAGCTGTGTAAATAAAACTTTAAAATTTTATATTATTTTTAGGGACTTTTCAGAAGATAATAATCTTCAGAATTAAATATCCTAAGGTACCTATTCTTGTTCAAAAAGCGCAGACTCTTTTTTATGTCTGCTTCAAAATCTTCTTCGTTTTTTGTAGGTCCATTTGTAGTTTTAATTTATTTATTCTATATTTTTGCAGGGGATAATAGCGACGTCAGAAGCGGGGAAATAGCCAAGAGCGAACCTGTGAAGGTTGACTCAGAGATCAAAGCAGAAGAGTCGAAAGTGTCGGAAGAAGAAAGCATAGACAAACAGCCACAGCCAGCCAAGACTGAATAGACACAACTAGTGTGATAACTTAGTTATTAATTTATTTATTTTTAAGGTTAAATGTAAATAAATGATGAACGAGATTTTGGACAAGAAATAAAATCTCTGTTTTTACTTTTATGTTTTATTTTGAATTTGAACTAATAAACAAGCCTCAGTATCATTAAGCAATGCCTAAGTACCCTCGATGTTCTATCACATCTACGCGCAGACTCTCGCCTTCATCTATTTAAAGCAGATAAACCTGACTCCTGAAATATGATTCATCGAAGCAAAGATCTAGCTAGATCTTTGCAGTGAAGCCCTAGCTCTTACTACGGTAAATAATATTTTTTTTATTCAAAAACAATAAACATTGTGTATGAATTCAATTACATTATTATATGTACCTATATTACTTACTACTATTCATTCAATAACTAATAATAACAATCCATACTAATATTATAAATGCGAATGTTTGGATGTGAGTTTGTGAATTTGTGAGTTTGTGAGGATGTTTGTTACTCAATCACGCAAAATCTACTGGACGGATTTCGATGAAATTTGGTACAGAGGTAGATAATGACCTGGAATAGCACATAGGCTACTTTTTATCCCGGGAAAAAGCACTGTTCCCGTGGGAAATTCACGCGGGCGAAGCCGCGGGCAAAAGCTAGTAATACATTAAAACGAAATTAAAGAAAAAAGAAAACGGGGGGAGGGATTTCGGGGGTTCAGTTTTATTTATCTGCCCCCGACTGTACTTGTAGGTACGTGATGCACAGCCATGCCTAAGTAAGAGTTAGACATAGATGTAGGCAAAACTGGCAAAACTGGCAAAACTAGCAAAACTAACAAGCAAAAGTGTGAGTTCAACTAGCGAACAACAGAAGAGAAAGAAACTTTTCTTTAGGATATGCTTTAGATCAATGCTATGGTAGAGGTATCTAATGTAGGTAGGTATAAAAAAATACCACACTACCCAGTCCAGTACCCTTGCTAGAAAACACTATACTTCCCATCACGGGAAAAGGCCGCCGGGAGGTTGAGGAGGGGGTGAAACTTGCGCATTACGTAGTACTTATATTAATTCTGTGGCATGGGTACGATACGACTGACGAACCAATCGCGCGCGCCGGTCGAGACCCGCCCGACCCCCGCTCACCGCATAGACCGATATATCGCCTACTGCGCAGCTTAACTAGAGATGGGCGTTTAAACGAAAAGCATTTAACATATACTAATTTTTATTTTTAACACAAAAATAGGTTATTTATAATAAGCAACTATCGTTTATTGCTTTCGTTTAAAATTTTAACACTCGGGCAATTTAATTCGATGGCCTGAGATTCCGAGACCTATCCACCAATCAGAAAAGAATATGTCGACATTTCGACCAATCACAACACAATCACGCGAGTCCTCTGCTTGCGCGCGCAAACCGCTGACCGGCTGATAAACCTACCATATCAAATATTCTTCGACGTTATACTAATTGCTTTAAATATTCAACGTTAATTTTAATCGTGTTGTTACCTTATTTGCTTTTTTCTTATTTGCTTTTTTAAACGTATCGTATCGTATCAGTGATGATTTCTCTGCGTGAGAGAAAGTATCGCTCCGCGTATCCGCGTTTGTTTATTGTGATTTTCGCGTGTTATCGTGATTTCATGTAAATATTTGAAGTATCAAATATTTTAATTAATTTGCATAAGTTAAAATAATCACAATACATCATTAATAATTATGACAGTATTATTATTCAGACAGTCCTAAGCCTGCAAAGTATGAAGGAAAGTTCATAGAAATCGTTCAAAAAATCAAAATGTCGTAAAAATCAACTAAAAACTATCAGTAGATTAAATTCTGCTACAAATATGTTAGTAACTTTTTTCAACGAAAATTGTATTATGTTTAAAACTATTATAAGCACACAAGATTTTTTAATTTAACAACTTTTTTCAACGAAAACATAATAAGCTATTAAGCAGATAAGCAGTTAAGGAAACCTAATTTTTAAAAATAATTTATCGAATAATCTGATTTTTTTTTAAGCCGTTTAGCCCACCTCTAAGCTTAACAGCCAGCGGCCAAATTACGTGAGGGCTATAACAGGCTGGCTGGAAAGTCGCTTTGTAATTGTAAATCATTGGATCAGTGGTGCCCACTGAAATATTTTTTTTAATGTAAGGTAACATGCAAAAAATAAAAAACTATATTGAAGAAAATTATGTACTAATACAAGAATATAACCTATTTTTGAAGATCTAATTATTTTTTTACAAATAACTAAAATGGCTGAATAAACTGCGTCTTTGCTTGCTTGTCTGGTTGGTTTCGTAAAAAAATAAACTGACATGAACATGACATTATTTTGACAATCTTCCTAAGTGATTCGGTCAGTGATGTTCTATCGATATCGAAATTTTAAAGTTGCGTTCTTTTTTTTTTAATTTTTTACCTATATTTTTCATTATAGTGTAGGTACCGAATTCTTAATAAATTATTCTTCTGTTCTTTGTTGGTATATTGACAATAAATAGGTACTTACATATTTGAAATATCTACAAAACTACCGGTAACGGGGTCACTCTGAAATACTTATGTTCACGAAAAAAAATAATTGATTGATTGAAATAAAATTATTTGAAAAGACCGTAGAAATATTGAACAGTGTCCGTTCTTCTTGACGTATTATTACTTATTCTGAGCCTTTACGTACCTATTCATATTTACTTACCTACCAGTCCAGTATACCAGTGACTACACAACTTGATAATTTTTTTCATAGTTTCTATATTGATTAGTCAAGATATGTACCTGTATGTCCTGTATGTATGTAATACGTCTTTGGATAATATCGACGATATCACGATAGTCTCGATCGATCGGCTACATTACAACACTATTCCCCACGTGTAATGGGTTTACATTTGCATACCTACATTCATAAACTTTGATAGAAAATTGAATTTGAATTGAATTAAAACTTCTACAGCAAAATGAACGGGCTATCATTAAGAATAGTTCGTGGTGGAATGAAAAAATCGAAAAACCTTGTCGGTTTTCCTCCAGTTCATATAGAAACTTCTCTCTTGAATGAAGCAGGTATGTAAACAAACATAAAAAGTATCTCATTTAGAAATCGTATTTACCTTATTATCCGTATGTATTTTATAATATATTTTATTTAAACTTATTAGGCCATAATTTCTCATTAAAGCTTTAAAAAATTTACAGGGGACATAGAAGTTTTTAAGAGTTTTGCTAATGCATCCAGCACTGACGAACAACTAGCCATATTAAAAAGAATTCTACAAGAGGATGTCAATAAACTACCCGACGATTATTATAAGTTCCTTGTGACTGTATTTCTGCTTGCTGAAGCTAAGCATCCCATCAAATGTTTTATCACCAGGTAAGAATCCATTGGATGGATGAACACAAAAAATTGTTTATATAAAGATAGTGTAATAGAGAATCTTTTCTCGTCATTCTTTATCTTCCATATCTACTTCACTTCCAGACATATAACAAAAACCGAAATCCTTCAGCAGCCATTCTCTGAAGCCCTGGCTGACCGAATAAAGTCATTCAGTCTCAAAACACCTACCTCGTACACAGGGTATATGGATGTGGTGCCCAAACTGTCCGCTTGTCTTGAGAACTTCCCACCTGGGGCTACCTCTTTGAAGATCGCTCGAGTTGAGCTGGCTGGCTACTTGGTGCAGTGTTTGGAGTGCTGTATCATTGCCGTGAAGTAAGAATATATCTGTTTTATACGCACATTCTAAAATAAGTGTAGCCCAAAATAAAACAAGATTAAAAGCTCTGCACCTATATGCATATAATCCTAATCCTAATAATAATATAAATGTGAAAGTTTGGATGTGAGTTTGTGAGGATGTATGTTATTCAATCACCCAAAATCTACTGGACAGATTTTGATTAAATTTGGTATATGGGTAGAAAAATACCGGGTACTTTTTATCTCGAAATTCCCATGGGAGCGAAACCCCGGGGCACAGCTATTATTCAAAATAAATTTTGAAAATAAAGTATCTCTTACACCCAAAATAATAGTGTAAAAGTCCTAAATTAGATATTTTATTTATCACTACAATTCTAATATTACCCTAGGTAACATTCAATCCTTTACTATCATGGGTTTATACCTTATAATAATTTGAAAATGGCAACATTACTTCCAGTGAACAAACAAATCTATCACCAACAGAGAAGAATGAACTCTTCAGCCTGTGTCATTTAGTGTTGAGGCTACTCTTGCACATTGTCCAGAAAGGGAGTGAAGACCGGAAATTGGATTTTATTTATGAACACACAAGATTGTTTATACAACAGCTGGTGTCTCATGAAGATGTGCCTATGGATACCAAGTCTTTGGCAGGCATTCTGTGTTTGACTATTTATATTGCGGACAAAGGAGCAGGATCGTGGGTGGATGTAAGTACTCATTTATTTTTTAATTCCAATAAAAGTAAAAGTGTAGCCAATGTTTAATAACACCTCTTATAAGCAGCGAATATGTGACAGTTCCCACAAACAGCATTTTTCCAATATTTCATGGCTATGCCATGTGGATTTTCACCAGTGGGTATTTCGGGATTTTGAATTACCGGTAGTTAAGGGATTAAGTATGTTCAAATTTACAAACAGCTAATAGATATGACCGTCATATAAAGCTAAAAGTTGGCCTCAATAGGGGACTGGACAAGGTATGAAAATTGTTTTCATTATATCTTGGGAAATACTTTGGTTACTGATTTGATGCTTTCACTGATGATTCTATTTTTGTGAGCTGTGAGTTCTTTCAAAGAAGCATCAAAAAAAAATGGTCTGGTTCCACAGAATTAATATAAGTACTACATATAGAAAGGAAGCTCCCTGCCCCTCCCGCATTATGGCGTTCCCCTGTGGAACGCTATGACTGAAAACACACACATTGACGTGTTCACGGATGTACAGTTTCATTTGTAATAGTAGTAGGTTTATAAAATGCCCCATTTCTATAAACTGCCCTCCCTGTGCCGGTTCCCTGTTAAGGAAATTTACAGCAATAGGGTATTTGACAAGGTTTTTTTTATTTGATTTATGGAAAGATTATGTAAAAGTGTAGTAACAAACTGTTTTTATTTTTTTAAATTTCGACCTAATTATCAAGTTATATCTAATTAAAAGTACCAAAAAATCCGATGCCCCGAAAAAATCCGATCACCTTCTTGTCAGTTCACTCACAAACCCGAGCTCCACACCCGCGCGGGCCTGCGTGCCGGCGGGGAGAGGCGCACCGAGTAGGGAAAACACCTGTGTGACGTCACCGGGCTAATCGGAAGTGTTCGGTAACTGTTCGGCGTATTCCGTTGGTATGAATTTTCAATTTGAAATAACTAGGTAATTAAATCGAAAATAAAAAAAATAAAAACAGTTTGTTATAAAACTTGTATATGATCTTTCCATTTATTCAAAAATATGTTGAAAAATTACACCTTGTCAAATACCCTATTAATTGAAGAAAAACGTTTCGTCCAGCTGTTTGAGAACCCGGACCCTTGCTTCACGGCCCTCCTGCGTTCGTCCGCGGGGCGGCTGTGCCTGTACTCGGCTGCGGTGACGGCGGTGCCGGCCGGCCAGCTGGCGGCACACGCCGTGTGTGGACGCGTGGCGGCTGTCGAGCTGGCTGGCAGGCTGGTGGAGATTGGGGAAAGGTCTGTTGTTACTTACTTACCTACTTCCATGGCTCGACGACCCAAAGAGGATCTTGGCCTCCGATACCAGAAGCTTCCACTCCTTCCTGTTCTGCGCCACTTCCTGCCAGTCGACTCTTTGGAGGGCCTCCAGATCTCTTAAGACCTCATCCCTCCGGTTTGCGGTTGGTTGTTACTAGCTTTTTTTAAATTTAAATGAAATACTTATATTATAAAGAGGAAGTGTTTATGAGTTTCTTTGTAGGGATTCTTCGGAACGCCTGAACTAATTTCAAAAATTCTTTCACCAATAGAAAGCTATTTTATACCTGAGTGACATAGACCACAATTTATGTTTGTACCTCTCGAGCGAGGCTGGGGCGGGGCGCTAGTTATTATTAATTGTAGATTACACTAGCCTATGTATGTGCGTTTTCTGGTTTGGAGATTATGTTTTTGAATCAAAACTTTTATTTAAAATACAAATACTGCTTATGAAAATGTAACTTAAATTATTAAAACTTGATTAGAATTATTTCTGTCTGCCATGCATAGAAAATTTTATAAAATTTTACACTTTTTACACATGATGGTAAACCCGAGGCCAGGGTTCGCTTCCTAAATATAAAAACATTTTGTTTTATTTTCCCATTTTTTATATGTTTATCGAACCTGCTCCCAAAATTTCACGGGAATCTGAGAAATGCGACCTCTAAGAGGAGAACACATAATATGTATACCAAAGCATTTTCGGCCAACCAATTACACAAACTACCATTCATTTTCAGAAACTCTTCAGAGTCCCCATTCACCCTCGGCGTGACCCGCGCTTTACTCTCTATCAGTAAGACAGTGCCCCCCGCCCCCCGGGGGCTGGGGGTCATCGACGTCCTACTGCCGTTCGTGTGGGGTCACCTGGACCACTACCTGGACAGTGTGAGGCACCTCACTGCTGACCTCTTGAAGAATATTGTTAGGTTCTGCAAGAGGGTTCATGATGACGGTATGTTTTTGTTCCTATTATACACTAGCTACGTTCCGTCTTCGCTTCTGTAGAAATTTCGGGATAAAAAGTACCCTATGTGTTATTCCAAGTATCAATCTACCCATGTACCGAATTTCATCGAAATCCGACCAGTAGTTTTTGCGTGAAAAATTATCATTAGGCTCACTAACTGGTTTTAGCCAGTTAGAAGTTACTTTTTAAGTACAATATGCGACATTTTGCATAAGAAGTGACACCCAGCGGAAAAAAAAAAAAAGCACCGGAGCCGTTGAAACAAATTTTCCAACAGGCCCGTTAACGCCTGGGCCGAGTTGCAAGGCTTTTGAAGCATTTTTTTTCCAACGGCCCCTTGGTAGTCGCTCTGCATACTCTCTCGGGACTTGGTATGAGATGAGAATGAACGTTTATTTTTAGTTCTAGAATAGAACACATTTTCTCAGACGAAAAACACAATACCAAGATTTACATACATCAAAGAAAGAGAACATATTCTATCTATAAATTCGACTGTAGTATTTGTACTTAACATTTGTCCTGTGGCCATGTGGTCCTACTACAGTAGTCCTATCAATCGGACTTGAACTTCTTTTCCCGGTTGGTTCGATTAACTAATCGGACGATTGAAACGTATCATTTTTTAGACCACATCATGGTCTTACCGATCGTACCATTGATATCCTATTTTGGCGCGGTCAAAACCGAGGGCAAAATCTAGAATTATAATTTACTAGCGGCCCGCCCCGGCTTCGCTCGGGTGGACAATATTTGTTTTTTAGGGTTCCGTACCTCAAAAGGCAAAAACGGAACTCTTATAAGATCACTTTGTTGTCCGTCTGTCTGCCAAACTTTTTTTTCTCATGAACGCTTAAAGGTATCAAGTTGAAATTAATAACGAATAATCGGATCCACGGTGTCTTTCAGCAAAAAAATTATTAAAATTATACGTCAACGCGATCAAGAGATATTACCGTAAATATTGCGAATTCTCGCATATATTGCAATTTCAGGCAGCAATCAAAATTATGAATATTGGCAAAAAGCAAGGTAGAACAGCCGGTCCACGACTTTCCCGCTCCGAGTGATAGCTGCGCGCGGGAGCGGCGAGCGCCGTAACACAGAAGTCGAAAGATCTTTGACAACGCCACTGGTTTATTTCTTGATTTTTTGCCCATCTGCTCCTTCTGCAGTGGCGTAGTGAGACCCCGGCAGGCGGGCGGCAACAGTATCAGCGCGGACGTCGATTTGTTGCACTCCCGCCCCCCAACATGCATAGTCCGCCTCTGTCCTTGTTCCCTCCCTAGAAAAAATCCTGTATCCGCCCTTGTGCTGTAGAATGTAGTCAAACGTTTCCACACTCATTCTAGTGTTATAAAACTTATTCGCCGCGAAAGCATATATTTTTATTTAGTTCGTGCTACTTTCAAAACAAAAAGGGATCATGAATACGTCCACCTAAACCGCTCCGCTAATCGCTACCACAGAATTAATATCCGCTACTGAGAGTACGTGGCGTACTATAGATAAGCCCCGCCCGCCGCCGCTTAGACTCCCGCGCCGCGCTCCGCTTAGACCGAACGCGCAAAGTCGTGTACCAACCGTATTAACACTACTTATACAGAAATAAATCAGAAAATTAAATATATAAATACATACGGACAAATCACACAAATTGAGTTAGCCCCAAAGTAAGTTCGAGACTTGTGTTATGGGATACTAACTCAACGATACTATATTTTATAACAAATACATATATAGATAAACATCCAAGACCCGGGTCAATCTGAAAAAGATCATTTTCCATCTTGACCCGACCGGGGATCGAACCCGGGACCTCCGGTGTGGCAGTCCGGCGTGATGACTGTTGGGCCACGGAGGTCGTCAAAATTGTAAATATGTTGTTGGACACCTAAAAAAAATGTTACAAACTTATTTTTGCGCTGAATTCAGTATGAGTCTTAGGGATCGAACTGCAATGTTAAGTTTGTTTTTGAAATTAGTAGGTCTTTTAGTGATAGCTTATAATGTGAGATGCTTTGCGTGTACGGAAGTTTGACTCGTACTTGGCCGGTTTTTGTATGATATTTACGTTATTACCTCCTATTAAAATAAATACATACCAAAACGCGCCCGGCCCGCTCAGAGATTACCTACTGCGCCTTGCGCCTTTGCTAGCTAGCGCTAGTATAGGTGATTTCGGGGCGGATTGCCGTTTTTTAAATAACTCGTAGTATTTCGTAAACTATTGATCCAAATTACATGCAGTAAAAAGCAAATATTAAGTATATTAAGTACTTGTGACGATAGACTTGTTTAATTTGATAAGAATTAATAAATTGTGATTAATATCACCAGTTAAAAAACATCTAACGATTTTAATTATTTTTAAAACATAAAAGTAGTTACTGTGGCTGAAGTATAAAAGCTAGATATATGCTATCGCGGACTTTTTTGTAGATCTATTAAAGATACACAATTCCTCCATACATTGTTTTGTTACATCTCTAAGGGATTGGACAGCGTTTTCGATGAAAGCTGTCGGGCGGCAATTTTTTCCGACTTCCTTAACAATTATGGTCATATTTCAACTAATATACACAAAACCTACACAAATTATACACTAAAACCTTCCTCAAGAATCACTCTATCTATTAGTGAAAACCGCATGAAAATCCGTTGCGTAGTTTCAAAGATTTAAGCATACAAAGGGACATAGGGACAGAGAAAGCGACTTTGTTTTATACTATGTAGTGATAACAATGAATAGCATTTATAATCCACAATATTATCACCAGGCGACGACAAACCACTAGACAATCTGTTCGCGGCCGTGTCGTGTCTCGACCAGCATCGCAAGAGTTACTTCGTGAGCCTCACGTTGCTCGCACAAGTCCTGGGAGGCGAGCAGCTGTCGAGAAGGCTGGCAGGCCTCGCCAAGCAGCTCATGAGCGCTTTGAGCGAACAAGCGGTCCAGGCTGCGGTGAGTGGATTGATTTATTTATTTAACCTTTATTGCACAAATAAAATGTATGGCACAATAGGTGGACTTTATGCAAAAGAATTATCTAACAGTCGACCTTTGAGATAAGCAGAGAACTTAAGGACGCATTTACAAAAAGACGCGCTTCAATTTTAGGTATTTGATTGTACTACTACATGCGCAGGGCACACAGTCACAGCGACGCACGCTAAGCGGGAATCTTTTGAACAAACACATTTTGATACTTTTAATATTATTTTTTGTAGAATATTTATTTTATATTAGTATTTTTTTTTATCTATACATATAATCTCTCTCAGCCCAAAGACATCCACTGCTGGACAAAGGCCTCCCCCAAGGATTTTATCCATGGGGGGTTTTGCCGTAATCGCCACGCTTGGCAGGCGGGTTGGCGATCGCAGTGTGATGGCATAGTACGCGGAAAGATGCTGCTGCCCATCCTCCGGTGTTTTAAATCCCTTAGTCGCCTCTTACGACACCCACGGGAAGAGATCGGTTGGTGCTATTCTAGGGCCACACCACAGGCCTATACATATAATAAAACTGTAAAAATATTTTGTCTGTACATTTAGTATTTTTGACTGAAATGGATAGAGGGACACTTAAAAAAATTATAGAAAGCAAAAAATTTTTTTTGGAATTTCTTGTCTGTGTGTATGTACGCGTGTCACGCAAAAACTACTGGACGGATTTAAATGAAACTTTCAATCAATAAATGTTTTACTTTAGAATGTTTAGGTTAGAACTAATATTTGATTTATTTTTAACAAAATTCATCAAAAAGTACTGTGAAGATTGTTTACATGATAGGACTGGTAAAAATAAATGGAGTTTAGTAAAAAACTCTATCTCGATGCTCTGAGAGCCTTCTGAGTAATAAAATATTATTGAGGTAGGTAGGTATTTATAAAGACTGTTATATGATGATATCTATAACAGTTATCGCAATAAAGATATGTTGAGGCAGAATGTCCAATTCGCAAAATGTCTTATTTGCTAAATGTATATTTTGCAAATTTGACATTCTGCGAACTGGACATTTTGCGTTTTGGACATTTTGCGATTAGGACATTTTGCGAGTTAGACATTTTGCGAAATGAACATTTTGCGAATGGGGCATTCTGTGTATTGGACATTCTGCGAACTGAACATTTTGCAAATTAAACGTTTTGCGACCTCTGGACCTTTTGCGAATTGGATGAAATTGAATTTGAATCATATAGGTAGGCTGTGATATAAGTATGGATTTCGAAATATTGATTATATATATATTATATGTTTAAGGAATATTACACAAATTACTCAGTTTTTTATACCGAAACCTTACCCTGTTTTCGTTGTTTTCGCGGAAAGAGGCTAGGAAAAACTAATTTTATAGTATTTAATACTACTTTTTACACAAAATAAAAAAGAAACTAATATAGTCAAAGGTTTACAGTACCCATCAGTACCCGTAACACTTTATAAAATTCAATGAATTTATCGGAAATCGAACCGGCAAATGGCAAATTTCATTGATTTTTGTAAACGCGTCCTTAAGTGGGTCTAATAATAAAGGGATTGTTGAAAACGAGACAGGGAGACAAAAATAAGTGTAACATAAAATACAGTTATTAATGTAAATGTAAAATATAAAGTTATTAATGTAATTTTGGGATAAAAAAGTGTCCTATGTACTTCCAACTATGTGCATGTGAAATTTCAGGAAGATTGGTTCAGTAGATAAAGCGTGAAGCGGTAACAAACCTTACAAACTCACTTTCACATTTGTATTACTAGCTTTTGCCCGTCCGAATTTTCCACGGGAACAGTGATTTTTCCCGGGATGAGAGGTACCCTGTGTCCTTCTCAGTACTACTAACTATATGTATGCGAAATTTCAGGAAGATTGGTTCAGTAGGTAAAGCGTGAAAAGGTAACAAATAAATATACCTACAAACTCACTTTCACATTTATAATATTACTTAGGATGGGATGGAAACAGTTTCACTAATCAGTGTATTATTCACGCCTTCAATATCATTCTCACGTTATCTCAAATAATAGGAGATATTTAAGAAAAGAAAATATCAGGGGACTTTATAGGGCCAATACAAGACAAATCAGTTTCTCAATTTCGTCTCAACATCACGCAAAAACTACATAATAAAATTTGATGCTATTTTCAAAATTTTATTGCTGAAGATGTAATATTAACAATAGTAAATTAAACGTGAACGAAATTCTTTATTTTCAGCATGTTTAACATTGGACCAATAACTTCACTTATTGAAGTCAATAATTTTCTTACTGCCGCCTCCAAAATAATAATATTCTCACTCCACACAGGCCACGATGACTCTAGAAACCCTTATAAAGAGTCACACCAAAGAATCCTCCGGTACAGTGTACCAGCAGTGGGTACTGCCCATACTGCAGCACATATCTGACGGCGACGTGGACTGCACCGTGCTCAGCTTGCTCGAGAGCTTGTTGGCCAACTTGCTGGCGAGCGACCGGGGGCTAAGAGACACTATGTAAGTTATATCACGTTATGTACTGTACATAATTTTTCACGGGAACAGTGCTTTTTCTCGGGATGAAAGGTACCCTTTGTCCTTCTCCGTACTTCCAGCTATGTGTATGCGAAATTTGAGGAAGATTGGTTCAGTAGATAAAGCGTGAAGAGGTAACAAATAAACAAACAAACTCACTTTCGCATTTATAATATTAGTTAGGAAGTTAGGATTAGGATAGATACTGTACCACGTCTTTATCCCTTACGGGGTAAACCAGATTTTCCAAAATTCTATTCGAATACTCGGCTTCTACAAGTGTTTGGCCTACCGAAAGGTTTTTTTTTTAATCTGAATTATTAGATCCTTTCCGCTAAACTATGGGTTGAACAAGCTAATTATTAAAAAATAAAAAACACGACTGACAACTTACATAGCCTATGACACTGAAGAATGCAAGTAATCTAAAAATACCTCTCACATCAAAATCTGTTCAGCCGTATAGGACTTAATTATGGTGGAATAAAGAAACATACATATTTACATACATGAACCCTGAAAACATAACACTTCTTTTTTTGGTCAGTCGTGTATAAATACTCTGTTTTTAGGGTTCCGTACCTCAAATGGCAAAAACGGAACCCTTATAAGATCACTTTGTTGTCCGTCTGTCTGTCAAACTTTTTCTCAGGAACGCTTCAAGGTATCAAGTTGAAATTAATATCGAATCGTTTCGGGAATTTTAAAAACCTTGAATTCCAAAAATGTTGATTTAGAATGGGTATTATTTAAGCTATCACCAATTTAATTAGTTTTGTGTTTCTTAAATAATAGGGTTTGTCCTCAAAATAGTAGATCTTTCACCAAAATGTAGTCACCAAACAATGCAAAATCAGTTCCACAATAAATCACCTAAAATCCTGAGATATAAGGTCTAGTACCAAATAAATGTTTTTGTATGTATTATAATAGGTGTGTCCTAATAAGTATTTAAGCAAACTAATTTAAAGAGATCACCAATAAATCATATTATATTACTAGAAAATTGCATTAAGTTCAAATAAAAAATTAGGTTGTCATCACCGTTTCAACCAAAAGATTCTGCTACTTAACTAGACTCCCAAGGTTCTAAATTTCCACTGGTAGTATAAATTATATTTAAATAAAATTTTTTGCAGAGTAGTAAATAAAACAATTAAAGTCAAAATAATCAATATTTATTGTTGAAAATAATTACCACTGAACAATCAGCGCTGGTTTAAAATAGCTGGCTTATGGCTAGCAGAATAGTAGATAAAACATTTAATTAAAGTTAAAATAATCAATATTTATTGTTAAAAAACAATAATCAAATTTTGCAGCAAATATTTTGTTGATAGTACAAATCTAAAGCGTGGTGAACTAGTTTCTTCAACTTCAATCACTTCATACCCAATAACATAAACTTCATGTTCGTAGTCAGGAATTGGTGAATGAGACCTTAGCCAAGCTTCCAATTCGCCTAGGCTGATCGTGAGCTGTCCGTATTTACAACGGCGTCTGTCAATTAAATACGTCCTTACTTGGGACATTTTTGGCACTTTAATACCATAAATTTTAGTCAAATTTGCAAGTATGGCTTTTGGTTTGAGAAGTAAGTCGTATAATTTGTTTATTTCTTCCTTTACTCTGTCACTAAGCCCATAACAAGCGAGCGTTTTTGAATCGTGGTCATGATCAGAATTTGTCCGAAACAACAATACTTCATCCGGAGAATGAGTACATGAGTAAATACAACTGAGCTGAACACTGTGGTCCCTTCCGCACCACTTTATTACATCTAAAGTACTTTTTTCTCCCTTCCTCTACATCATGCGTTCGTAGAAAAGACCAAATTTTTTCAGCCTTTATATACTCCTCAGCACTGTGTTTGTCTTCAAATTTTTTAACGAAAATCCAATCCTTGCTTTGCGACCGTTTCTTCTTTGGTATGGTGCTCTTCATCAGTGTCAAGTACCTTCCTCATTTTCCTCATCAGACTCCAATATCGGCACTTTCTCCACGAATGATTGCTCGACAAACGACGATAAACTTTTTGAATGACTTGCATTACCTTCACACTACTTGAAGCCATAATCAAAAATAAACATTTAAGAAATTAACTAAAACAACAAAACAAATTATCCACAACGATAATAAAATGCACCTACAACAATGAACGTGAAATCGCGAATGAAGTAAACTTGCATCTCTCTCGCACGCCGCCCGCGTCGCGCATCGTGTGATCGAACCTAGTTACCTACTATGTACCCATCGTTGAGGCCGGATTGGTCAATTTTGAAAGCGCGCCAATTTGTCTCCGCCCCTTTGATCATTTTTTCATTACAATTATAAATTGATGTATTAAATTGGTAACGAATACTATTAATTTAATATCTGAACGAAATAAAATGTTACTACTGTATTGGTGACAAAATATCAAATAAAAAGGAGTCGCAGTCAGGGATCGATAATCGATTTATTTGGTGACAGATCTACCATTCTGAGCACAGAGCTATTATTTAAGTAACAAAACTGTTATTATAAGAACGAAGTTTAAATTCATGTAATGCAATATAATTTTATTGGTTATCGATCTCTTATTTTACACATATATTAACATTAATTTGATAATTCATACCTGGGAACAAATTTTGTTTATCTGAGAACGAAAATATTTCGTGGCGATAGATCTATTTATTAGGTGATACAACTTGATGACAAATATAAATTTTGGTGATAGAAAATATAGTTCCCATTTAGAATGTTCGTTCACAGTTTACCACACATCCACTCGTGCAAAGCCGAGACCGCATCTTCATCGGATCTAAAACGTGTTCTGATGTTAGTAAGCGCTATGAGGAAAGCGAGGGTTGAAATAGAACCCCAAGAGGAGGGGGTGTGGCGCGGACTGGTCGACTATGATGTATTGCGGAGGGCGGCCGTAGATGTCGTGGACGAGGTAAGTGTATGAATACAATAAAATAATTATTTGAGGCAAATTATAACATACTCAAGTTATTTACAATCTATCCAAACTATATAAACATCAAGTGTGTGCGTTGCAGCTGTTCATAAAGGTATGACTCAAATTCAAATTCAAATTTCTTACATAACAGTCAACAATGCACTGTATGCTGTCATTATAAATGCAAAAGTTGTAATGTGAAAATAGCTTTGGAATCAAGGGCGGATCCAGGAGTTTTTGACATAAGGGCAGTGGCGGCCTATGCATGGTGGGTGGTGGGGGGTGCAACAAATCAACACCCGCACTATGGAAAATATGGGTCGGTTTGGGATCAAAAATCTGTAAATCCTTCAATTTTAAAGATACAGCTATGAAATTTTGCAGTAATATAAAGGGATATATAAGGTATTATATATGTAACTTTCGCTGAAATAGTATAACGCATTTTTTATTTTTTAACATTGAAAATTCACAATATAAATTAATGGTATTTATTTGATGACACATTTTTTTTTACATTTTGTATGGCGAGTATATATTTATTTAAAAATAGTTAAGTAAACAGTTAAGATTACTATCTTAGAATGATAAAAATTAAAAAAAAATACAAGTTATACCACATATAGGTATATATTACGCATATAACGCTGAATACAAAAATTAATCAAAATTATGAAGAAAGTTACTACTAAATATTAGGTTAATTGGTTTATATGGGTATTTTCAAATTTCTAATTGTTATTTTAATAATTCTAATAGACATAATTTGCACTTCACCACTTACACCTGGCGAGCTTCAGGATCTGAAATGAGTTCGTGAACTTTATGAGAAGATATTAGAAAGTATCTTCATTTTTCATTTTCTCTTCAAGAGCATTTCCGGGTATGATTCGAAGGCGACATTTTTTAAATTCCTTGTTGGCGGGATTCTCGTGCGTCTTCAGAAAGCTTCTTCCGTGATTATACCCTCTAATACCGGTATAACGTCACAGGAATATTACGGAATCCAACCAATAGATGCTGTCATTTCTTAAAAAACAAGTCTTTATTTCTGTCTTGCTTCTTGCCAGCGCTTGTTAAACGAAGGGATAATATGCCTTTGAATTTCACCAATAATAAAGTCATCTTTCAGAACCTTGTTTTTCTTTTTTTAAATATGTTGATGGAACCGCAGTTGTTTTTCCGCCTTCTACAAAATCAGCTCTCGTTTAGAACATTATCGTTTAGAAAATACATTTTAAAAAATGTAAAGCTGAATAAAATAATGAAGAAATATTTTTTACTACTCTATAATATAACTACTAGTTTTTGCCCGCGGCGTTTTCGCCCGAGTGAACAGGGAATAGCACGTTTTTCTCGTGATGATACCTTATGTCCTTCTCTAAGTACTTCTAATTATATATTTGCAGAATTTTCAGGAAGATTGGTTCAGTATACTAAAAGCGTAGAAGGGGGTAACAATAAACAAACAAATAAATAATAAACAAACAAACTCACTTTCATATTTATAATATTAGTTAGGATTTGGTTTTATAACGTGTGAATTATTTCAAATATCTATTTTCTCACAGGAAATGAAACTAAAAATGACAAAACCTAATATGTATCACTTACTAATATTATAAATACACAAGTACCTAGTTTGTTTGTTTATTTTTTACTGCTTCACGCTTTATCTAGGTACTGAACCAATCTTCCTGAAATTTCGCAAACACGTAGACGTATGATGACAAGGACATGAGGTACTTTTTATCCCGGGAAAAAGCACTGTTCCCGTAAGAAATTCACGGAAACGAAGTTGCGGGCAAAAGCTAGTAGCATATAAATTCAATTGATAAATATACCTTTGTTATATTTATAAATTATTACGAATTGATAGACACGTCAACCTTTGAAACCGCAACTGATAAGTGATTTGTTCCTATACTCTTCGTAGATATTTTTACTTTTCTTCATGATTGGCAGGAAGTAGCAGCTTCAATTTTTTTCATATGTTTTTGAGGAGTAATTTCTATACTATAAAATAATAATATTTTCGAAGCGTGGGCAAACGTGGGTAAAGTGTTAAAACCTTCGACGAAGTTCAAAGATAACTTTTTTCCACCATGTGATGATTAACATTTTTATATAATTATATATTGGAATAAAAAAAAAAAAAATATATTTTTTAAATCTTCAATAGATAAGCTTTCAAAAAAATATATAATTCTTTGTACCTTTTGTAGCAGATTATATAGCAATGGAATTAAATAAAATATCTTGATCCTGTGGGATGCATGTGCATTTATTGTTAGACAACATAGAAGCGAAGGTGTCAAACATTTTAAAAACAACATAGAACATACGTTCTAATGAGGTACAATTTACCATTGAAATAGTTCCTATTCAACACACCTCCTTAAATTGTACCGTAGAAGCTCTAATTTATACCTAATATAAAACTAACAGTAAGATAAAGTAAAATAATAACCAAAAAACATGACCAAAAAAATAAGCACTAACAATATCTAACTTACCTCTATACCTAAACCGCTAACACATAAATAATATTTCTGCTTTGGCAGCGGTTTCGTTAAGATATCTGCCAAGCATCAAATCAGTAGAAATAAATCTCAATACAATATTTTTGTTATTTCTCAATGTATCCGCTTAAGAAATGATGCTTTATGCGTCAATGTGCTTACTGCCGGGCATGAAAAACAGGATCTTTTGCAAGTGTTATAGCTCCCCTGATTGTCCTGCATGCAACGTCACCCTACTAAAGTTATGTAACTCTATCTCACTTAATAAGCTGTTAAGGTAAATAGCTTCTTTCATGCTTAAAGCTAAGCTAACATACTCAGCTTCGCACGTTGAGGTAGCAACGCACTTTTGTTTTTGTGATTTCCAAGAAATCGCAGCACCTGCCAATATAAAAACATTTCCCGAAAAAGCTTTTCGATCTATATGACAGTTTCCAAAATCGCTATCTGAATACCCTATTAAAGACTTACCTGTCTTTTTATAGATAAGACCATATTCCCTGGTTCTTTTTAAGATATCTTAAAATCCGTATAGCTGCTTTCCAACATCCTTTATCAGCATTATCCACATACTGACCCATCTTTGCTACAGCATTGGCTATATCCGGCCTAGTACCTACGGATAAATAAATAAGACAGCCTATTAATTCCCTATACGGAAAGCTTTTATCGATATTTTCCTGCATGGGTTGTAACTTTAAACCCACCTCCATTGGCGTAATATGTATTTCTTTGCAATGTTTTTGTCCAAATTTATCAACAATTTTATCAATGTATGAAGTCTGTGACAACTTCAAACTCTTGTCACTCCTGACAATATCTATGCCTAAAATAAACTTTGCAACTCCATAGTCCTTTAATTCGAACTCCTTGGCCAATTCAGATTTAAAGCTTTCAATAAAAACTTTTTTCTGACTTGCGATTAAAATATCATCGGTGTACACACAAACAAAGAGTTTGTTTCCGTCCTCAAGATTCTTGAAGTATAAACAAGGCTCGTTCAAAGATTGATTCAACTTCATTTTCTTCAGTTTTTCGTCCAATCTTATGTTCCATTGCCTGCCCGATTGTTTCAAACCATATAGAGATTTTGATAACTTACAAACGTTACCACCCGCCGCTATGTCAGTAAGCATTTGTCTAGCTCGTTCCCTGACCAAACTATCCTCTTCAGTTTTCAATAGTTTATTTAAACTGTCTTCTAGGAGCTCTGGAATTTTCATATACACCTCCTCTTCTAGATATCCATTTAGGTAAGCCGTATTGATATCTACCTGATGTATTTCCATATCTAGCTCCATAGACAATGCGGCAAGTAACCTGACTGTACTAAGCCTCATGACAGGAGCAAAAGTTTCACGATAGTCAATACCGTAGTGCTGACTAAAACCTCTTGCTACTAGTCTGGCTTTTCTTCTTTTCAGTCTTGTCTATGTTAAGTTTCGTGGTGAGTACGTAGCGACATCCCACTATATCTCTATTAGGAGGTTTTTTAACAATCTTCCACGTATTATTTTTTACGAGACTTCGGATCTCTGACATGATCGCATCTTCCCATAATTTTTTCTCATTACTGGTCAGTGCTTCTCTCAATGTCACTTCTCCTGCAGTACCAACAAAGTCTTCACAATCGAGAAATTGTTCATGTGACTGTGTGTTATCATTGTTTTTCTCTATTTTCACCTATTTCTAACCTATCCTCTTCCACTTCTTGCTCTTGCTCTGTTTGCACAGGAGTAACTTCCTCTTCCAACTCTTGCTCTCTGAGCACAGAAACCATCTTATATATCATCTTCGGTCTACCTACTTGACCTCTTTGGATTCTTGGCCTACCTGGGGCTCTTTTTAATTCCTCATTTTGAGCTGCTTCGATGAGAGACTGTGATGGAATTTCTTCATCTGAAGATGGAGGTTGAACTGAATTTCTCCGTTATGTTCAACTTGTGGTAATACAGGCTGTGGATTTATCTCTATTTCAACAAATCTCGTCGGATTCAAAGTAGATGACTCCACTTGAAATGGATCACCGGGCTCGTCGTTCCCAGATTTGTCGACATCTAAAAATCTAACATCCCTAGCAACAATTACTTTCCGATCTTTTGGTAACCATACTCTGTAGCCTTTTTGATTCCTAGGATAACCTATAAAAATCCCGCGTTTGCTACGATCTGCAAACTTATCTTTATTTAAATCTTTATCCAAAACATATACCTTTTGCTCCAAAAGATTGTAAATAATGAATTTGTACAGGTCTATCAAAAAACTTCTCATATGGTATATTACCATTGATCGCGCTAGATGGACATCTGTTTCTAATATGGCATGCAGTAACCACTGCATCAGCCCAAAAACCTGGTGACAGCCCTGATGATAACAAAATGCACCTTGCCATTTCGACAAGTGTCCTGTTTAATCTTTCTGCAATTCCGTTCTGTTGAGGGGTTCCGGAAATTGTAAGTCTCCTAGTTATCCCTTCCTTTTCCAGGAAGTCGTCGAACTCCCTACTACAATATTCGCCACCATTATCGGTGTGCAAATATTTGATGCGTTTACCAGTAATATTTTCTACATACTGCTTATATATTTTTAAAACCGTAAAAACTGAACTCTTTTTACTTAGTAAGTAAACTTCACACCATCTTGTACAATCGTCAATAAACGTCACAAATTATTTTGCACCTCCTAGAGCTGTATTTTTCATCGGCCCTACAACATCAGAATAGACTATTTTTAAAACTTCGTCACAAGGTCCACTAGAACTAGTAAAGGGTTTAGCACTCATCTTACCGCGAATGCATGTTTCGCAATCATGTAACTTCTTGACATTTGTCATATCTGTTTTAACCCTTAAGTTACAGTGATTAATGAGCTTCAATAAATCTTTCATATTAAGATGACCTAAACGCTCGTACCATACTTGAATATCAACTTTGTCGTTGGAAATCGCAAAAGCTCGAGCACATCGTTCGTTAACGTAATATAAATTACCCTGTCGATTTGCAACTAGCTTAACATCCCCTTTAGAATCTGTTACTATGGCACTGTCGTCTCTAAAAGTTACATAGAAACCCTTGTCAGTGATCCTAGCAACCGAGATCAAGTTAGTTCTCAAATCAGGAACGAATAACGTATTTAATAACTCAATTACGTACTTAGAATCATCGTTGCATGCGTACAATCTTACCGTACCCTTACCTTGTACGAGAGCACTCTGATTAGTAGCCAAATTCAATTTTCCAGAAGTAGGTTGTAAAGTATACTTTACACTATCTTTTTTTTTCTTTCTTGAATTTGCACTCCGAGGCTTTGTGACCAGTTTGGTGACATTTGAAACATTTCATTATGAATTGTTTTTTCGTTTCAAATTGTTTTTCGTCGATTTTTGTCTTTTCCTTATTATTTCGACCCTTTCCTTTTGCGATGAAAACCTTATTATCATTTCCCGCATTTCTTGCATTATTCTCCTCAATAATTTTAATTTTCAATACTTCAGGGTCCGGAAAATTGTCTCTCGACTCTATAGCACAGCGAAAATTTTCAAAACTTGGTGGCAAGCTATATAATAACATAATCGACGCTAAGTCATCATGAATATCGATATTCATATCATGAAGTTTATTTTTCGCATCGAAAAAATTAGCCAAATGGGTGTGAATATCATCACCTTCGTTCATTTTGTATAAGGTTAGCTGTTTTAACAAGGACGCCTTTCTGGCTGGTCCTTTTGATGCATAAATTGCTTCCAATTTCAACCACAATTGACGAGAAGTCTGGCAGTCTCTAATGTACCCAAGTTCACTCGGGTTCATCGTTAGTACTAACTCAGCCCTCGCTTTCGCATCCTTTGACAACCACATCGCGTCCTCTGCGACTTCTGCTGGTCTTGGAATCTTTCCGTCTACGTAATCCCACAGATCATTCTTGACCAAAATCGCCTGCACTTGAATCCGCCATGAGTCATAATTTTCCCTACCGAGGTTTTCTATCCTCATAGTAGTCATTATTATCCCTCAATACGGCAGTACGGGCAGTCAACAAAAAACTTGTACTTTTTTCGTACTTACGTTTTTCCGATATTTTATTTCTTCACGTTGGATGAAATATTTAGCTACCAATCCTAACCATTGTAGCAGAGTATATGGCAATGGAATTAAATAAAATATCTTGATCTTGTGGGATGTGCATTTATTGTTAGACAACACAAAAGCGAAGGTGTCAAACATTTTAAAAACAACATAGAACATACGTTCTAATGAGGTACAATTTACCATTGAAATAGTTCCTATTCAACACCTTTCACTTGAAGTTTAAAAGCTATTTCATTCTGAAAATTGTAGATGACGGACTTAAAATTTGTAGTTCCATAAACGATTAACTTGAGTACATAAAAAAAATTACTTGTAATGTATACAAAAAAAATAAGGTACAGAATATTAAAGTTCGACATTCGAACTATTAAATTATATTTATAGGATACCCTATATTTGTCATTGGTAAAAGTCATTTATGATATGCGTTTGTTCTACCATATTCCACTGTGACCCGCCCTGGTGCCTGCTAATGTTGGCGCCTGGCCCGTGCCCCTCCGCAGCAAGGGGGGGGTCTCACTACGCCACTGCAGACCAGATGGGCTTGTCAAAAACTATTTGAGAAAATTTTCAGCAAGTACACGAGCAGTCTGGGGGTGATATGCATTGTTATGGAATCAAGCCTATCAATCTCCAATCTTCCTCCACAGTAGGTACACAAAAAAAGCAGTCTGGGGACGTGCCCCCCCCTCTAAATCTAAATCCGCTACCTTTTGGAATACATTATGTTTTTAATTAGTATTACACAACAATATTTTTTTAATGTTCATAAAAGCACTGTTTAATTAGTGCAATAAAGAGTCTCATATTGATCGCAGACTCGAATCCTGTCCCTGTCGTTGATAGCCTCATCTCCCCGGACCACTGAGCCATTGGAGTCTGGCGAGTTGTCCGTGCTGCTGTACCACTTGCAACATGTCTCGCACGCCACTCCTAACTTCAGGCAGCTGTTACAAGCGCCGCTGGGAAAGGTAACCCATACCAAATACTATAAATAAAGAATTAAATTCTTTTTCTTCCAACTACGCTGTAATTTTGCCATTAATAACCTAAATAGTATGCACAAAACAGCAATTTATTGCTCCATAGCAAAACAGCGCAGTAAAGTATGTATGAAAATCCATTACTGCATTGTTTTTGTCCTAAGGCCGCATATCCCAAGCGACTGACTAATCGCAGGCCTTAATTCTGCAGTCATGACCAACTAGATTTATGTCAGCCAATCAGCGCTATTCCTATAAGAATAGGCCAATCACAGGCTGTAAGCATGACCAACTAGATTTGTATCAGCCAATCAGACTTATTTTTATTCCCGCGAACAAAGGCTGATTATATAAATTAAATAACAACCGGTCTTGCGCTACCCGCATCCAGCGGCTTCTCGCGACTTTGACCAAGTCGTCGGTTTAACCCCTAAGTCTGTGGTTTAACCGGTAGTTGAAAGAAAAGCAGATTATGAATCTCGCAAAAGTGACTTTTAATTGCATCGAGTGTAAGTTTGAAGCCCGAGCGTAGCGAGGGCTTTAAAAACACTTTCTGCTCGATGCAACAATCTACTATTATTTCAGGCAGAACCCATAGTGTTAGTAACAAAGACAACTTATAACTTGTCTATACTCTAGCAAGTTATTACGCACAGCTCTTGACATTTCCCATACATTGGCTTGGCAACTAAGCCATCTGGTGGCAGGTGTTCCAGCACCGTTTATTTATTTATTTAAACTTTATTATACACACATACAAAAGTACAGTACAAAAGGTGGACTTAATGCTAAAAGCATTGTCTGACAGTCAAACCTTAGGTTTATTTGCACTTTGACATGATATAATGTTGGTCATATAATATATAAATAATTCAACTATGTTATAAATGTGTAATTCCATTTAATTTTGTGAAATACACTGTGTTATAACAAAATAAATTGGCGGGCGTGAAAGGAAATTTGACAGTTACATCAAACAACTGCTTCTTCCAGGAAGAGGCGCTAGTGTCGCATATATTGCCAATTTCTAGCCGGAGCTGCACGTTTTTTACTCGCAAGATTTTATACAGTATTTGGTTACACTTTCACGGCTAAACCGCTGCCGCTGGATTGCAAATATGTATCTAACCAAATAATGCTTTTCAGAAACATACACACAGTCAGTAAAATTCTAGAAACTAAGAAATGGTTTAGTGTATTTACAATTTTAATAGACTTGCGAAATTGATTAGAGATTTTATTGTTATGATTTCAGTTCATGAAACGCCTTGAAGACAGTTACAAAGTACTCAGGCGACAGAAAAACACAGAGTTCCATAGAATAGAGTGCTACCACCAATTCGTGGAAGATCTACGATCCTTGTGCTATGGGAATCTATTGAGAGGTGCCAACTATAGCAGGCGGAGCTTGTCGTTACAAGTGCTGAAGTGGGCGGAATACTTGGAAATGGAAGGGTTTGAGAGGTATTTAATTTTATATTATATCTATCTAACTGAAAAACAAGATTTGACGATTTAAAAGTGCTATTTATAAGCCTATTTAAATAAAAATAATTGACTTTGATCTCTTTCTTGTAGGAAATCTAGAGGTAAGTTCAGAAGAAAAGTTAGTACAAAAGTAAGCGAAAGTTGTTTGTCTTCCATATTCTATAGAAAAAGTTGTTATGTTTTATATTTTTTGTTTTTATTACTGTACTGATTGTTTGGAGGAAACTAAAATTACATTTCTTCATTCATCTTTATCAAATAAATTAATAATAATAAAATAAAAATAAATAAGTGTGCCGAATATTTGCTGCTGCTTGGATTTTGGATTTGGAGATGTCCTCTTGCTTATTATATCTATCTTGTCTTATCACTCTCTCTCTCTTTCCCTCTCTCTCTCTCCCGTATAAAAGATTTTCACTGTCTAATTAGTTATTGATCATATTCGGATCATAAAATTGGACGCTGACTAATTGGGATATATACGCTTCTTTATAACGTCAATGAGCACTTAGCAAACAATTTTAAAAATTTCATCCCTTAAGAACAAAATTGATTCAAAACGAAATTCACACGGACGAAGCCGAGGACAAGCGTTAGGAAAAAAATGTGCTAAATAATTTGTCTCTTTCTTTGACTCTTGTAAGCTTCGATCAACAATACACCTAGATACTTTTGGTCTCAGGCAAAATCAAAGCGAAAAACAGTCCGTGTTGATTGAATAATACCTTCGATCAAAAATATACCTTAAGTCTAAGCAATAAATATCGTAATTCAATTCGACTGTTAGAAATAAGAGCACACGCTTATTGTGTCCTCTTATATCTCGGGCCGTTTTCACATATAGGAAAAATTTCAGGGAATGGCGCGAGGAATACATCGAAAGGTTACTTCTCCACTTAGAAGACAGTTACGAGACCAACAAGGCTTTGGCGTTGGAGATCCTACAGCAGTGTCCTGTTGATATGTTGCAGGTAAGTCATTTATTTCTCAAAAACTTTCTTGTCATTTACTACCAGCTTTCACCTGCGGCTTCGTCTGCGTGAACAGCGTGATTTTCCACGGAAACAGTGCCTTTTCCGGGAATGAAAGGTACTCTATATCCTTCTCAGTACACTAACTATGTGTATGCGAAATTTCAGAAAGATTGGTTCAATAGATAAAGTGTGAATAGGTATACAAATAAACAAACAAACTCACTTTCGCATTTATAATATTAGTCAGGATAGGATACGACATTTTTTTCCTAAATCAATCAATATTCAGCCTGTATAGTCGCAAGGAGCTGCGACTTCGTCCGCGTGTAATTTGCTGATGCTATCAACTCAGATTTTTAGCGGCGTGTTAGAATAAAACCTACACCAGATTGTATAGCCTCTATAATTAAATTCTCAATTTCCAGAAGAGGAAGTACTCAGTGAGTTTGGAGCTAGAAGACATCTTAACACAAGCGTCGTCCATGAAGCCCACGGAGTGTGTCTCGGCTGCTTATAAATTGGAGCTGCTACGGCGGAGGCTGCCTGACAATATCTCACGCACACGATGGTAAGTAAAGCCTTATGCGTTTTATATTGCAACATTATTTAATCTTGACAAGCAGTCTCGGTTTAAACTATTTGTCGGACGCACGTCTCCACTCAGTGATATTCGCCAGTGCTAATCAATCCTAAGGGTCGCATTCAATATGTTCTCGTGTGCTCGTTGCAACGATAATACTACTGAAGGAGTTACTTGCAGTAGCTGCAAGCGGCAGTTTGACTTTTCCTGTTCTGGGATTTCGGAAGTCAATTATCGCAAACTAGGTGAGCGCAAAAACACCTGGCGATGCTCGGACTGCAAGGGTTCTTTAACTCCAGTGGCTTCACGGGATAATAACGTTTCACCACAAATGGAGGAGATTAGGGCTACTCTAGCGGGTATTACACGCCAACTAGCCCCTCTGGGGTCACTGGTGGAAGATGTGAAGATCATTAAGGCCGACGTAGCACATCTAAAAGGCTCAACTGAAATGGCACATGAAAAACTAGAGAAGCTCTCAGACTCGGTGAAATACTTGGATGAAAGAGTTGTTCACTTGGAGGAACACCAGGAGAATTCCCATAAAGTACAAGATCTCCTTACCAAAATTCAGGAGGACTTACATGTCAAAGATCAATTAGCTCGGTCCAACAATGTGGAGATTAAAGGAATACCATACAAAAAAGCTGAAAACTTATACAACATTGTTTTTAAAATTGCCGAGTTCATACAATTTCCTATCCGAAAGGAGGATATCAATTATGTAGCCCGAGTCCCTAATCCGCAGGGAGACTCCCATAAAAATATTATAATGGTGCTGCACAATAGATATACCAAAGAAGAATTTGTTGCAGCTTCCAGAAAAAGAGGTGGACTTCATTTAAAAGATATTGGTTTCTCGAGTGATTTAAAATTTTTTTATTAATGACCACTTGACTCTTCAGAATAAAGCCTTACTAAAGGAAGCTAAAAAATTAGCAACAGAAAATAATTATCGTTACGTATGGGTCAAACACTGCCAGATTCTAGTACGGAAAAATGATATGTCCCCAATTTTTCGTATAAAAAACAAGAGAGATCTCCAAGGCATTTCAAAGGGAAAGGACTGAACAAAACTGTTTTTAATAATATCTTGATATGTTACGTTAACACATACTCTTATCTGTACTTAATTTTATTTTTTAAATACTGTGTTTGTTTACCTCGTAGCAACGGGTTGGGATGCCCTGCATTAAATAAAATCAAGTTACCGCCTATTGCATTCATTATCTATGCGCCATTCAATGCTCGATACGTAAGTATTCTATTTCGTTTGACAAATATTTACCGTATTCCACACAACATAAAGTCCATAACAACTTTATTTTTTATATTGCATTTGGAGAATTTTTGCTTTGCGTCTTCTATCTACCTACATCCGCTAATCGATATTGAGACGAGTTTGAAACATAATGTTATCACAAGTTTCGTCTTATTCGTTGTAACATTTTTGTTAGCATATTTTCTACTATACCTACATTTGGTAAAATACTTATACAACTCGGGCATTATTTTTAGTTTTATTGTCTCACTTAAATGTTTACTTTATCTTTTTATTGCTATTATTCACAGTTTTGTCTAACTTAAATATATACTATCAAAATGCCCGAGGTTTGAGGACCAAAACAAGCATATTTAAGCGTAATTTAGCATTAAATTCTTATGATATTATCTCAATTACGGAAAGTTGGTTATTGGATGGTATAGCGGATAGTGAATTGTTTGATGACAGGTACCTGGTATGGCGTAGGGATAGAAACTATGAATACACAGGGCAAAAATACGAGGGAGGGGTTTTAATGGCGGTTAGGAAGGACTTAGTGGCCACTGGCACACCAGACTTACACTCAGAAGCCGAAGATTTATGGTTACTGGCTTCCACCGGTGGTGGCCCGAGTAATAATCGACAAAATATTCGTTTTTGTACCCTATATTTATGCGACGACCATTGTGGTCAGTCACATAATACACAGTTGGATAATTTTATGCGAAAGTTGAGTGAATCCATTATGCTATATCCTAGTGATTGTTTTGTTGGGTGATTTTAATTTACCCAATATTAATTGGTGTATACAACCTGACGGCGTGGTGGAGGGAGAGGGGGTAAGTGGTCGTTCTCAATTAGATTTCTTTGATATCCTGGCACAAGGAAACTTGCAACAATATAATCTTGTTCCGAATGTAAACAATACGATTTTGGATTTAGTGTTGTCAACCGATCCATTGACTGTTTTACCTTGTTCTTACCCTCTTGTCCCTGAAGATAAGAATCATAGGGCTATATCTATTGTAATGTCACTGTCTGTTCCCACCCCCCTCGAAACTAAAAACAGGTTAATCTATAATTATGCAAAGGGAGACTATGATTCAATCCTATAAGAGTTACATAATATTCAATGGCATGATACACTTTTGCATGGTACTATAGAACAATCGGTTACTTTTTTCTATTGTAAACTATATGAGCTACGAGATAAATTCATACCAAGTAGATATTATGGCAATTCTAGTAAAAATTACCCCCCCTGGTTCAGTTCTGCTTTGAAAAAAATTCTAAAGGAAAAGTTTAAGTTTTTAAAGAAGTTTAAAAGATACAATAACTCTGAGGATTATAATACCTTCACTCTTCTTAGAGAAAGAGCTAAAGCCATTGAGGATGATTGTTTTAAATGTTATATAAACAATGTTGAGAAAGCCGTGACCCATGATCCTAAAAAGTTCTGGGCCTACACTAAATCCTTAAAAAAAGGGTCTCATTCACTTCCAGCGGTCATGAAGTTGGATAATGAATCAGGAAACACGGGTGAATCAATTAGTAATATGTTCTCTTTGTTCTTTAAAGCTAATTTTCTGTCCTCTGATTCTTCAAATACAACAATCGACCCACTTACCACTATTCCTGATACAGTCTGTATAAATGGCAATAATATTGATTTGGATCCACTCAAAATCAAAAAAATGCTTGAATCTTTGGACCTTAGTAAAGGTGCAGGACCTGACAACATCCCGCCTATTTTCATTGTAAGGTGTGCTGATGGTTTGGTCCTCCCATTATCCATAATATTTCGACGATCGCTTGAAGAAGGGATTGTGCCCGATATCTGGAAATCAGCCTATATAACACCTGTACATAAGAGTGGAGATCGCTCAAATATCAAAAATTATAGACCCATATCTAAATTATGCATTTTTGCCAAAGTTCTTGAAAAGCTAGTTCGTGATGAAGTCTATACTGCACTTAAACATAAATTAATTACAGAGCAACACGGTTTTATTAAAAATAGGAGTACCGATTCCAATTTGTTAATTTTTAATGATTTTATTACTCATAATATGGAATCAGGTGGCCAAGTTGATGCAATATTCACAGATTTCAGTAAAGCGTTTGATAGGATAGATCACTCAATACTTTTGGACAAATTATATCGTTTAGGTATTCACGGTAACCTCTTTAGGTGGTTTAAATCATATGTCAGAAACAGATCTCAAGCGGTTGTTATAAACGGTTTCATTTCCTCTTGGGTCACTGTACCGTCTGGTGTGCCCCAAGGCTCGTTACTGGGTCCATTACTGTTCATATTATTTATTAACGACATCAAAGAAAACATGAGACATTCACAAGTACTTTTATATGCAGATGATGCTAAAATCTATAGGAAAATTAAAGGTCCTAGTGATTGTCTTCTTTTACAGGAAGATCTGGATAGATTTGTACACTACTGTGGAATAAACAAGTTGGACCTGAATACCGCAAAATGTTCTGTAATATGTTTCACTAGGAAACCAAACCCAATACCTTTTGACTATAAAATAAATGCGCACTCAAAAATGTTGTATCGATTAGAGATCTTGGCCTTGTCCAAGACGCCAAATTATTATATGACAAACACATTGATTGTATAGTTAAAAGGGCCTCAAAAAGTCTTGGTTTCATAATGAGATCTTCTGCTAATTTTAAATCGATTAAAACAATTAAAGTTCTTTATTGCTCTTATGTACGTAGCATTTTAGAATATGTGTCTGTTGTTTGGAATCCTTGTTACAATGTCTATACTTCTCGCATAGAGACTATTCAGCGTCGATTTTTGAAATATCTGCAGTATAAATGTAAGTCCAAAGACGAATCATATGAAGGTAGGTGTAAGAGGTTTCATTTTCTCCCGTTAGAAACTAGAAGAAGTACAAATGATTTAACGTACATTTGTAAAATTTTAACAGGCACAGTTGACAGCCCTGAACTTTTGAGCAAAATCAATATCAAGGTACCTAATGCTTCCCTAAGAAAAAACAATATTTTCTTCTTACCTACCGCTAGGACAAACTACAAGCAGAACTCATTCTTCTATCGAGCATTGAACATGTGTAACAATATTTGTTCTGAAAATGATAGTGTAGATATTTTTAACACAAAACCTAAAAATTTAAGGCGTTTAGTGGAGGGCAAATTTTTCAATTCCCAACCCTAATCATATTTTTATTTCACTTGTCTGGTGCTAAATTTTTCATGTGTCTTTTTGTTATGTGCATATATTAATTATTAGTACTGCTATTAATTGTAGTTTAATACCTTTTCTTATATTCTTACCTATCAGCGAGAACAATGTAATTGGCTATCTAGCAATCATATATGTATAATAATACTTATAGATATTCCAAAGCTGTAATGTTCTCGAAATAAAATAAAATAAAATAAATTATTGAAAGCAGTAGCGGATTTAAAGAGTGGGAGCACGGGGGCACGTGCCCGACCCGACTGCTATTTTGTGTACATACTGTTGAGGCAGCTTCCATAACAGTACATATCAAATTAAGTCAAGATTAAATATTAAATTGTTAAAATAACAGGATTTAGTAGTATAGTTTCTTACTAATTTTTTGGAAATAAAAGAAACTACTACTTCTTTTATTTCCAAAAAAATAATCCGCCACCATTAGTGATGTGCCGTTCTCGAAATTTTTAAAGAATAAGCGGATGCTTAAAAAATTCTCGGAAATATTCTCGAGAATCGAAAATGGTGCCCTTCCCAGAAAAAAATACCGACTGGATCCGCCCTTGATTGAAAGTCAAACTTTGACAGGAGAAATGACAAATGGGTTTTTAAATTAGTTGCCAGTATAAGAAATTACTTCTATTGCATTTCCGCAACATGGCGAGGGTTTTTATATTCCTGGCCAGGCTATACAACCTTTTTTTTTAGTTTTTCTTATTTTACCTGTGCATTTTCATGCGGTTTTCACCAATGGATGGGGTAGCTCCTGAGGTATGTTTGGTGTTAAATTTACTAGGGCGACAGCGATCAAAATTTTTTCTAGCTATTTATTTCCCACTGCTGGGCCAAAGTCTCCCATAATTCCCTCCACTCATCGCTATCCTTCATCTTTTTCTTCCTGTTTTTATGGGATCCTTTCAAGTCAGCAGACTAGAAAGAAATTACATTTATGGTCGAAAGCAAGTAAAATAATAAAAACTGAATATACTCGAAACGAAACTTTAAAAAGAAGCTTTTATTGTTACTCTCAACAAACCTTTTCATTCGCCATCTTGGGTGGTCCGCTATATTGGATTTAGAATGACGTCACATACCATATCATGCATTGTCATTCATACTGAACGTGTGTACAAAATTTCAGCTTAATCGGTTTAAGATATCTACTTCAAAATTGAGTTCTAAGATTCCACCCGAACAAACATACTTAGATATATCGCAAGTTAAATAAGCTTTTAACTTTTAAAAACAAGTCCACGTCTTCTTGAAAGGTCGGCAACACTCTTGTGATGTTGCAGTTGTTCATGGGCAACGGTGATCGCTTACCCACTTGCTCGTTTGCCACCCTATCATAATCCTAACTAACATTATAAATGCGAAAGTGAGTTTATTTATTTATTTAGTGTTTTGGGGTCTATGTATTAAGTACAATTACATTAAAACTATGCTAACAACAAGACTTTGCCTATTAATGTCATAGTTGAAGAACAACTGTATATTACAAGATATAAAATCAAAGGATATAATAAAAGAAAACTACTATTTAAGCTATTTAAGTCACGGTTGCGGTTATTTGTTTGTTTGTTACCTCTTCACACTTAATCTACTGATCCAATTTTCCTAAAATTTCGCATACACATAGTTAGAAGTACTGAAGTACATAGGATACTTTTCATCCCGGGAAAAGGCACTTTCTGTGGAAATTGACGCAAGCGAAGCCGCGGGCAAAACCTACATACATACTATTACGCCTTTTTCCCGTCGGTGTAAGCAGAGACTAGCGACTTCCACTTGCTACGATCCTTACAGATCTCTCTTGCTTTCTCTACACTCATCACTCTCTTCATACATGCTCTCCGGGTATGGGTGCTCCAAAAGCTAGTGTTATATATATAAAAAAATCTTTCAGCACAGCATCCGAGCCCGTATCTTACGCACTAGCAGAGACCCTCCTGGTTCACTTGCGTTCACAGCTGTACATCGCGCAGCACAGTATCGTGCGCGCGGCGCGAGGGGGGGCCATGTACGGCGTGCTGCACTGCGCTGGACACTTGATGCACAATGTCGACCCTGAGTGAGTATAGCACATCGAATTCTTTGAACTCGCAGGTTACTATATCTTACGCACGAGCAGAGACCCTCCTGGTTCACTTGCGTTCACAGCTGTACATCGCGCAGCACAGTATTGTGCGCGCGGCGCGAGGGGGGGCCATGTACGGCGTGCTGCACTGCGCTGGACACTTGATGCACAATGTCGACCCTGAGTGAGTATAGCACATCGAATTCTTTGAACTCGCAGGTTACTATATCTTACGCACGAGCAGAGACCCTCCTGGTTCACTTGCGTTCACAGCTGTACATCGTGCAGCACAGTATTGTGCGCGCGGCGCGAGGGGGGGCCATGTACGGCGTGCTGCACTGCGCTGGACACTTGATGCACAATGTCGACCCTGAGTGAGTATAGCACATCGAATCTTTGAACTCGCAGGTTACTATATCTTACGCACTAGCAGAGACCCTCCTGGTTCACTTGCGTTCACAGCTGTACATCGTGCAGCACAGTATTGTGCGCGCGGCGCGAGGGGGGGCCATGTACGGCGTGCTGCACTGCGCTGGACACTTGATGCACAATGTCGACCCTGAGTGAGTATAGCACATCGAATCTTTGAACTCGCAGGTTACTATATCTTACGCACTAGCAGAGACCCTCCTGGTTCACTTGCGTTCACAGCTGTACATCGTGCAGCACAGTATTGTGCGCGCGGCGCGAGGGGGCGCCATGTACGGCGTGCTGCACTGCGCTGGACACTTGATGCACAATGTCGACCCTGAGTGAGTATAGCACATCGAATCTTTGAACTCGCAGGTTACTATATCTTACGCACTAGCAGAGACCCTCCTGGTTCACTTGCGTTCACAGCTGTACATCGTGCAGCACAGTATTGTGCGCGCGGCGCGAGGGGGCGCCATGTACGGCGTGCTGCACTGCGCTGGACACTTGATGGATAATGTCGACCCTGGGTGAGTACTGGGAGGTTAAACGGCCACTTTTATGAATAGGGATATGTAATTCTCATTTTCTAGATATTTAACATTTAACCTTATTCTACCATAAATAAGTTTAAAAAAAAAATTGAAAGGATTTAATTACCTGCTAAGCAATCCGGTTTTCGTGCTGGTAGGAGTACAGCCACTGCACTTTTGGATGTGATCGATGACATATTGACTGGTAGGGATGTGGGTGAGGGTTCTATTCTTGTTTTGCTAGATTATTCACGTGCTTTTGATACAATCAACCACACGTTGCTCATGGCTAAACTGGTATACTACGGTTTTGATTCTCTGACAATAAAATGGTTTTCCAATTATTTATCAAATCGTTGTCAACAAGTTGAGATTGGCTGTGGAGACGGTACTAAATTAGTTTCCAAGAATGAGCCTGTAAATAAGGGTGTTCCTCAGGGATCAATATTGGGGCCTATACTGTTCATATTATATACCGCAGATTTGCCAAATTATATTAGTACCAGCGAACATCATCTTTACGCGGATGACCTCCAAATTTATCAGACATTTAAGCCGTGCAACACCATAACCGCAGTTGAAAATATAAACAGGGATCTTGAACGCGTCGCTGAATGGTCAGTTGATAATGGTCTTGTGCTTAATCCAAGCAAAACAAAATATTTGATCTTAGGTACTAAAGCTACGACCTCTACCATAAAAAGTCATAAACCTGTAATAAAGTTAAATGACACCCAAATACAGGAGGTTTCTGAAGCCAAAAATCTTGGTGTCGTAATGGATAGTAATCTGCAATTCGAAAAACATGTCATTGACACTATCAGAAACTGTTATTACAGACTGAAGGTTTTATACCAAATCCGTGAGCACTTAAGCATTGAATCTCGTATCTGCTTGTGCGAGTCGCTAATATTATCGAAACTTAACTATGCTGATGTGGTGATTGGAGGATGTTTGTTGGTCCGTACAAAAAAGCTTATTCAGCGCTTACAGAATTCTTGTGCTCGATTCTGTTTTCAAATTCCTAGAAGAGCTCATATAACACCATATCTGAACCAAAACAATATTCTTGATATGGAATCTAGACGCACTCTTCACCTGGCATCATTACTCTTTGGTGTTATTAAGAACAAAAGTCCATCGTATTTATTTAACAAATTAAAATTTACCAATAGAACTAGAGGGCCTAACCGCTTAATCTGTCCTAGATGTAGAACTGCTGCGTTTCGTGGCAGTTTCAAATACGCTGCAACGAAATGTTGGAATAACATTCCACCTCCTATGAGACAATGTTTAAATATTAAAATGTTTAAAATTAAATTCAAAAATATATTTTAGATGCTCAAAAGTCGCAATAGTGCAGCGTTGCGTTATGTACTAACTCCCTTCCTTACTAATTTTATGAAGGTATTACCTAAATTATAATTTAGTTTACAACGAATATATATAAGTACTCGTATGTGTAATTGTGCAAAAAATATCTATACATATTATAAATTGTGTGTTATTTCTGTGGAGATGGTGAAGCGTCGCCTCTGATTGATAGTTTTACAAGTGTGGCGTTTATTTTGTATGTTGTTTTGTATTTGTATTTGTTTTAATTTATGTTATTTTTAATGGTGCCCTCGGAAGATCAGCGTTGTGGTTTTTACTGCAACAATATGCTGAGAGGGGGCCTTTTTGATATTACACAAATATTATGTATCTGTTTTGTATAAGATTTATGTTATTGTTCTCTTTGTTTGTGAAATGTCAAATAAACAAATTTTCTTTCTTTCTTTCTAAAGGATAAATCTTGGAAACCATTAGGTCTAGCAAATTTAGTCTACTTTTAAAACGTTCTGAAAACGGTCTAGACCTCTAGCTCTTTAGGGTTATAATGATCGAAATTTGAAGAAAAAAAAAATTTTTTTTTGCTGTTCTTTCAATTTTTAACTAAGTTATGTTCGGCACTCGAGATCCCAAACTTGGAGTATTCCGCTTATTGCCCGTAGTACAGTTGGAATTATCCAGTTGACTGGACCATCGCTTTGGGCCAACATAATAAAAAATTCTGCAAAAAATCAGAACAACCCAATTTGACGCACGCTGTGATGTATAAAGTTACTTTATCTATTAATTTTCCTCTCATTTCAGAGCTATATCGACGTGTGAGCTGTGGCGTCACTTGGTCAGCGACCTCATAGCCACGTGTATGTCCGTGTGCGTGGCCGCGGCGAGCGTGGTCAACAACTCGTCCCCCGAGGGCCACTTGCCCTGCGACGCGGGACAGGTTGGCGTGGCCGACCATGGGAACAACGGGTACATTATCTGTTGATAACAACTTTATAGCCACGTGTATGTCCTGTGTGCGGCCGCGGCGTGTGTGGTCAACAACCCTGTTGTTATCAACCCCTGAGGGCCACCTGCCCTGCGATGCAGGACAGGTTGGCGTGGCCGACCATGGGAACAACGGGTACGTAGTCTATCCTAACTAAATTATAATGAGCGATTTTTCTGACTGCTAAATTAAGAAAACAAAAACAGTATAAAAAAGTCTCAAGAGATGGCGTTTTATTGAAAGCCGAGTCGTAATAATGGCTGTACCTACCTATATTGTGCGCTTTTTATTGTCAGCCAGAGGCAGAAAAAAAATTACATAACAGTTTGACAGTTGCACAAATCACAATATTGATACTTTTTAGATCTTTTTTTATTAGGTTTTATTTTTTTTAAATGCCAATACCGTGCATTTTTGCTTTTTGTATGGTCTCGCCTTTTACTAAGCGCCACCTATGAATTCATCTGGAACTATTTTTTTTTTATTTGGGTCTTGGAAAAACCCTCATTTTATTTATTTAACTACTAACTTTTGCCCGCTTGAATTTCCCACGGGATCAGTGCTTTTTCCCGGGATAAGGCACCCTATGTCCTTCTCAGTATTTCTAACTATGTGTATGCGAAATTCCAGGAAGATTGGTTCAGTAGTTAAGCGTAGAGCGTGATAACTCTAAATAATAATAATCTTCAGGGTCGTTAATTACGACGGCTACAGACGGAGGGTGCAAAAAAATATAAAACTTTATTTATAGAAATAGAACATTAATATAATTCTGAATAAAAATTACAATGATTTCATAAAACTAAGTGACGTGACAATTGCTCAAAGTTGGAAACAAATGTGTCGAACTCCGGTGCGCGGCCAGGTGCATCGAGATGGGTTGCGAAACGGCGCTGCGGGTGGTCTGAATCATACGATGTGGTCCGTAGAAGTACTTATCACTAATCAGCGATAATAAGGGTGGTCACACATGTAACACCTCCCCCCATAGATCAGCAACTATTCGCGAACATTGTTGGAGAAAGTTGCTGCGACGTTCCTATGATCCACTCTTATTTGGCTCGGGTTGGCTGCTCTTGCATTCTGGATAGCTTCTGGAGTAGTTATAATAGCGATGTTCCGTCCATAGTGCTTTCGTAGACGATAGGTTGCTACGACGATGGCTATGACCATGAAGATAGATAATACTACGTATATTGGGATCGTAGTATGGTACAGCGTTTGATCAGTAGCTTTATACAGATGTACTGGAGCCTGGATAGATATCTTCTTATTAATAGCATGTAGATTTTCTAGGTTTATAGAGTCCAAGACGATAGATGGATGATCCTGCGGCCTCGACTCTACATACGGAGGCATTTCCATAATCTTCACAACGTGTCCTTTGATATGCTCGTTCATATTAGCAATAGTGAAGGCTGGTGACGTCAGTTGACAGTTATATGGGATGACTGCTAGATAACATCCTAGAAGAATCTTGAATTGTTCTTGGTTACAGGTAGTTTCAACCTTGGTAGGTGTCGGGAAGCACATAGTATAATGCTTATCGTCGAGTTGTTCGAGAGCTTCTTTCTTCATAATAACTGAGGTAAGTTTACAGGATTCATAGAGTTCTTGTTTCAGGATGAGATGCTGTATACAGTCAGGTTTATCTAGGAGTTTATAGTTTCGCTTAGCTTGGCAGAAATATGATGTATTAACCTTCGGACATTCTGTCTCCATGTACATAAAATCATTACCAGAAATTGCTATAAAGGGTAAGGTAGGAATTAGAATATTTCTATCTCTATTCGGGACTATGGATAGTTTATATAGGATATAGGATTGAGAATAGGTAATCGGAATTTTAATAACTATAACTACTCGTTTATCTGTATAAAAGTAACCTAGTCTAATAATATCATAGAAATCTCTGATATCTACGTCAGGGATTTCTTTATTATTATATATAGTCTTAACTTTATCGATTATAGCCTTAAGATTATTTAAACTAACCACTGAATGTGGAGTGCTCGATGCACGAATAAAAGCTAGAGTATTCTCTAGTTTAAATATTTCTTGAGATAAATCTTCAATATTATCTCCTAGTATTACCAAGTTTTGTGCCATATGGGCATAGGATTCTCTTCTACTCAGAAACTTATCTATTCTAGCCTGATTCTTTACTATGTTATCTAAAATTTTTGAATTGTAAGAAATCCATTCTTTATTTAATGTAATATGTTTATTTAATTCAGTTTCAATTTTATATTCATTATCCTGAAGTACCTGAATAGCTCTATCATATTTAATAGCATCGGATTGATCTAGGTTTCCAGATATACTTTTTATAATTGATCCTAGTCCATCAATGAGTCCTCTCTTAAAACGATGTGGCTCGAAAGTCTCCAATTGATCTGAGATAAAAATAGTTTTAGACTGTAGATGATCTAAATGAGCATCATAGACATTTATAGATTCGTTATTTAACTTAAGTTTAATTTGAGAGAGTTGAGACTGAACTAGTTTTATCTGAATACGAACATTATCAAGATCCACGTAATTTAGGAAGGAGTGGTAATGAGCTATGATTTTCGTAGGTCCTAGTTTAAATGGTAGTAATCCCGGTCCACTGTCTAGGGAGTCAATCGTTACTTCTTGTCCTCTCGTCAGCTGGAGTAGTAACAGTGTTAGTAGAAGTATCCTGTAACAAAGTCGGATTTTTAGGACTACGTTTCAGTCGGGATTTAGCAATAGGACCACGTTTCTTCTTCGTGTAAATGTGGATAGGTAAGTCAGCAAGAACAGTGTCTTGAGTAAATCTAGGAGCTAGTTTTTGTCTACTCGCCATAGGGTTTCGTACAAAAACTTGCTGGTCAGGAGTATATTCTTTTTCAGGTTCGCGGTCTTTGTTCCTGTTCTCGGTAAGTACAGTCCTGTCATGTAAAGAACTCTGATTTATAAGGTCATATACTTGGGTTATTCTTTTCTTATGGTCTAGTGAATATTGCTGTAAAAGATGTTCTGTAATGTCTACATCTAACGGGTCACGTGGGTCAAAGTGTCCTGTAATTAGGTCTATGGGTCTACATTTTGTGAAACTGTGAATGGAGCTGTTGTAAGCCAATACTGCATATGGCATGAGGTTAACTACAGGTTCACTGCGTTTCTCAAGCTTTAATATTCTAAGGTGTTCTAGGATAGTAGAATGGAAACGTTCTACTATGCCGTTATCATTAGGAGTGTGAGCTAGAATTTTGTGGTGCTGGATTTTATGGAGTCTTGTG
Organism: Ephestia elutella; assembly: GCA_018467065.1. Taxonomy (NCBI): domain Eukaryota; kingdom Metazoa; phylum Arthropoda; class Insecta; order Lepidoptera; family Pyralidae; genus Ephestia; species Ephestia elutella. The sequence goes on from CM031581.1 coordinate 18,454,411, forward strand.
AACTCAGAAAATAGCTGGTTTGTGAATTCAGGGCCTTGGTCTGTGACTATTGTAAGGGGAATGCCATGGTGCGTAGAAAATTTAAGGAGAGCTTGAATTACACTTAATGCTGTTCCATCTCTTAGATAATATGCTTGAGCATATTTCGAGAAGGCATCGACTAATGTTAGGTATTTCTCATTTTCAGCTGTGAAAAGGTCTAGGTGTAATATTTCAAAAGGTTTCGATGGCGGAGGGACTATACCGAATTTTTGTCTAATGGGGTTCCTATCATATTTAGCTTGTCCACAGATATGGCACTCATTGATATATTTAGTGATATGTTCACGCATTTTAGGCCAGTAATATCTCGATGATAGGGCTAGATATGTTTCATTGATACCACGGTGATTTGTCTTGCCCTCGTGATATCTCCGTATAATTTCCTGCTGCCTTAAATATTCTTTGACATTTTCTAGTTCTACTTTAGTCAGCACAAGGTTCATAGCTGAGCTTTTAAATGTATCCTGTATAATAGGAATAATTTGGTATATAGCAAGAGGTGGATTAATGAGAAGACCGGTTTTAACCTTAGGATTTACATATTCCTTGATGGCATTGATGACGTCACTTTCAAGGTTAGACTCTGATATTTGAATAGTAGTTCTAGTATGAGTTTCGAAGGGTTTAGTTACTGTAGGCTTTTTCTTAATATCTCCTACTATTACAAGACTAATTTGGCGGTTAAATTTATTCAGGGGCTCATCTGAGATAGGAATCTCTAGGATAGGATTCTCAGCACTAGTGTGAGCTGATACTGTGGTTGAACCATGCACAGAAGGTGGATGTTCAGATGGATTAACTGCAATAGAACTAGTATCTTCATTATTGTTAATTTCTATGCGAGATAGAGCATCTGCGTTAGTATTATGCTTTCCTTGCTTATATACTGTAGTGAAGTTGTACTCACTTAGCTTAAGACGCCAACGAGTCAATCGAGAATTGGGTTCTTTAAGGTTCATAACCCACTGTAGGGGTTTATGATCCGTTACTATTTTGAACTTCCTACCAAATAGATAGGGGCGAAAGTATTTGGTGGCCCAGACAATAGCTAAGAGCTCCTTTTCTATTGTACTGTAGTTAATTTCGCTAGAGTTAAGAGTCCTAGATGCGTAGGCTATCGGTTTGTCACTACCGATGGGTCCTTGAGATAGGACGGCGCCTATAGCATAATTCGACGCGTCAGTCGTAAGTACAAAGTCTTTCTCAAAGTCTGGGTATTGTAGAATAGGGTCATTTGTCAGTAGAGTCTTACAAGTCTCAAAACTATTAATGTAATTAGTGTCATTATAAGTTATCTTAGATCCTTTTTTCAGGCATTGCGTCATAGGTTTCGTTATTCGAGCGAAGTCGGGTATGAATTTTCTATAGTATCCTAGCAAACCTAAGAATCTTTTTATTTCTGTAGCAGTTTTGGGTAAAGGGAATTTTTGAATAGCTTTAATCTTATCCGGGTTTGGTTTTATACCATCTTTGCTGATAATGTGTCCTAGATACGCTGTTTCTAGTTTTAGGAACTCTGACTTATCCATTTGAATTTTGAAATTTGATTCGCGTAATCTTTTGAAAACTTTTCCAAATTAACTATGTGTTCCTGTAGCGAAACACTAAAAACTATTATGTCATCTAGGTAGACTAGACAAACCGTGTTCTGTAGATCTCGAAGAACATTATCCATCACACGTTGAAATGTAGATGGGGAATTTTTAAGTCCCATGGGCATACGTAAAAATTCAAAGTGCCCATGTTCTACATTGAAAGCTGTCTTCTGAATATCGCTAGGATTCATCTCGACTTGATAGAATCCGCTCGCTAGGTCTAGCGTAGTAAAATAGTGGCAGTTACCTAACTTGTCTAGGACGTCAGCTATATTTGGTATAGGGTATTTGTCGTCTATGGTTTTTTCGTTCAGTTTTCGGAAATCTACAACTATGCGCCATTTAGTCTTTCCAGACGCATCAGCTTTTTTGGGAACTACCCAGATGGGGGAGCTCCATGCAGACTGTGAAGGTTGAATGATACCTTGAGATAACATTTTAGAAATTTGATCTTGAACTTCTTGTCTATGTATAAAAGGATAGCGATAGGACTTTGTATAGACTGGTAGTTCATCTGTCGTTTTTATACTATGTTTTATTCTATTAGTGAAGGTAAGTGGTTCACCATCGATATAAAAGACATCAGCGTACTGTGCGCAAAGCGACTCTAAATTAGCTCGCTCTTCTGGATTCAAATGGTCAGTGCGTAGGCGAGAAAGTACTTCCTTAACACGATCACTATCATATAAATTTTTGCTATCTGTAAATTCAGCATTAAATAGTTCAGCACTAACTGGTCTATCCATAGAGAAGACTACGTCATGTCTAGTTGGGTTGGTTACTTCTACTATTCCACGATTATTTTTTATAGTTGTTACGCAATCTTTAATACTGCAATTAGATATAACTTGCTCGGATATGAAAGCTTCACCGTCATGAAAGTTAACTGGGATTCGAACTAGCTTAGATAAATTTGCTGGTATGATCTCTTCATATAGATTACAATTACGGGAATCATACATGAGTAAAGGAATAGAAGAGTTACGAGTAACTAAGACTTTATTTTTTAAATCAATGCTAGACTCAAGTTTTTCTAATAGATCAGTACCTATCAGTCCGTCAAAATAATTGTGAAATTTATAAATGAATAAAGTAATGTCTTCGTTCTCATTAAATTCGCCAAAACATGGTACTGTGATAGAATAGTCACTCCTAGTTTTTGCGTGAATATTTGTAACTTCAATAGGGTCGTAGTTACAGGGTATATCTGAATAGAAAGTTTCTATAACTTGAGGACTAACAAAAGATTGGTTAGCTCCGGTATCAATAAGTAGTCTAATAGGTGGATCTAAAATCTGTATATAAGGCAGTTGCCTCTGAGTCTGTAAGTTAATCTCTATTTTAGTTTTTCTGATTTCGAAGTTATCTGAAAATCCTCCTTATCAGAACGAGGGGTTTCCTCATGACTTTCCTCAACAGTAGAAGGTACGTAATCTGAGTAATATGATTGCTGTTCATATGAGGGATCATAAGTGAAGTCAGGATACTCACTGTAGTCTTGTTGGTAGTAGTCACCGTAATAGTCATTATAATAGTCATATTCATCATAGTATTCGTTAAAGTTAAGTTCTCTAGTCTTAAAATAGTTCGAGGGTGGTGGATTACCTGATTTAGTCCAATCATGGGGTGTACGCGGAAGGGGCTTAGTCACATAGTGGCTGACACCACTCATAGGTTGCGGGGCATTTTTATTACTATTATTCGCGTTATTATTAGGCTGGAATTTATTAATACGGAATACGTTGCTTTGAGGCCTATAATTAGGCTGGGGCGCTGCGAACATCTGTTGAGTTCGAGAAGGACCACCCTGGAAGGAGGTGTATGGTCTCCACAATGGCATAGGCCTAACAGGCGAAGGAAGTGGCCTAGATGGGCCAGGCATAGCGGGCATACCAAAATTAAATGGTTTCGAATAACCGGGCATATTAAATGATTTGGGCGGCATAAAATTATTAGGGGTAGGTAGCGCGAGGGGGTTGCTATAAGAAAATTTAGGTTGATTAGGTGAAGACGTAGACTGCAACTTCCTGTGAGGTAAGTACTCGTTGCGCTGCTGCATATACAGGGTGTTCTGTTCATCATGCACAAATTCTAACGCCTTTTCAATAGTATCAGGTCGCATGCACCGTATACGAGCACCTAGTGGGTCACGGAGACCGCGTAAGTATGACTGAAGGGTTAACTTCTTATATAAATTGCGTTTAGCTTCAATAGTACTCGGTATAGTTTCATGCAAACTGATATACGTCATAATAGTACTAAATAGATTTTGACATTGTTCGTAAAATTCCTGTGGGGTACCTGAGCCTTGTGTTAATAAAGATAAATCGTTATAAAGTGAGGTCTCATCGCGCTGATCTGCAAATGTATTAATAAGTGTTCTACGTATAGCCTCCCAGGTCTCGGGGATACCATTAGAATTTATAGTACGGGCTGCGGCGCCAGTAATCTTATTTAATATACCATTAATAAGCGATAAGTTAATTAACTCTCGTCCGGGTTGATCTGACATAAACTGTGCCACTAGCTGGTCACATAGATGAATAAAACGAGTTAACACGTTAGAATTCCCATCGAAATCGGGCACTAATCTAAGGGCCTTATAAATATGCTCTACGAGGGGTTGAGGCTGAAGTTGAGCCTGAGGCTGAGGTTGAGCCATTTCGTTAATATCTAACACTTCTTCTTCAATAGTATCTAAATTTCTATTTGCGTCTAGCGCTAATGATCTACTACTAATCCCAGATAAACGAGATTTCCAGGGTCGGAAAATCTTGGATGAATAGGAAGACTTATAGGAAAAAAGGAGAGCAACTCTAGTAAGATCTAGTGTACTCACTTGTGCATTTTATATCCTTCTGCCGTATCGATAGCTGGATACTCCTCTGACTGCAACCACTTCGTAGGTTCTGGATCACCGCACTTTTCACCGACTCTATGTCTATGATCTATTCGCAATGATCCTACCGACTGCGCCAATTACGACGGCTACAGACGGAGGGTGCAAAAAAATATAAAACTTTATTTATAGAAATAGAACATTAATATAATTCTGAATAAAAATTACAATGATTTCATAAAACTAAGTGACGTGACAATTGCTCAAAGTTGGAAACAAATGTGTCGAACTCCGGTGCGCGGCCAGGTGCATCGAGATGGGTTGCGAAACGGCGCTGCGGGTGGTCTGAATCATACGATGTGGTCCGTAGAAGTACTTATCACTAATCAGCGATAATAAGGGTGGTCACACATGTAACACCTCCCCCCATAGATCAGCAACTATTCGCGAACATTGTTGGAGAAAGTTGCTGCGACGTTCCTATGAACCACTCTTATTTCTTTGAATAGTATTTTATTGGTAAAGAAATAGACCTAAAACAAAAATATATAAAGATTAGAAAAGATAACACACACTATGAATTTAAAAGCACTTCCGAAACAAAACTTATTAATACATACCCGATAAGGGTCTATAGTTTAATAATATTTTAAAATAGTATTATTTTAGCTTCACAATAAAAGTAATATATATCGGTAGATACTAGGCCAAGAACGACAACCAAAATACAGAATCGAATATAAATGAATACAGTTTAAAATTTATGACAGGTGAAATAAGTATGTATGTGCCAGCGCACGTATAATAAGATCCAAAGAGGATTAACGCGTAGCCGCGTTACAAGCGTGAAGAGGTAACAAACAAACTCACTTTCACCTGTATTATATTAGTTAGGATTAGGATAGTTCAATAGTTTCCCACGTCAAAACGAACAAACACACTTTTCTCACGTTGGTGTTCATGAAATTAGTAGTTTCAGAGATAAGCGCGCTCAAAACAAACATACAACTACTCAAATATACTACTACAAATATACTACTACTAAATATACTCTTCAACTTTATTATTGTATATGTTCGTACCTATTTACACTAGATTTAGCTGATAATATTAAAACTTATTGGAAAAACCAAAAACATTAGGAATACTATTACAAAATTAGCGTGAACGTTTATCCGAACAAGATTCATTGAAAAATACACACCAAAATGCATTGCAATAGAAACAAAAGAATATCCAATCGCGCATGCGCGATTGACACAGCATCAGCTCGTTTCCCGCCAAAGTCGACGTCACGTTTGTGACCTCTATGATTATCTATGAGCTGGCTGCCCATAGATGACGGAGTCTTTTTTTTTCTGTGCATAGAGGTTCATCAGCTAATTCTAGTTTTAATGTATAATTTGCAGAGGCATAGTACTGGAGGATGGGCGGCCGGTGACAGCCCAAATGGTGTTGCTGTGCGCTTGGAGATCTGTCAAAGAGGTTAGTATTTTGTCATCATCATCAACCATTTTAAAATCCCCACTGCTGGGGCACCTTCCTTATAGATAGATAAGGATAGGAATGAAATTCGTATACGCACTAGCAGGCAATAATTTTAATAACATATAGTAAACATTGTTAAGACCTTGAAAAATAAGAATAGCACCGGATACGACAATATAGCCACAAAAGTTGTAAAGTATGTTTGTGATGAAATTGCTCCATTCTTATGTCATCTTATAAACTCATGCATAATGGCTGGCGTATATCCAGAACAACTAAAAACTATAATTATTAAGCCACTTCATAAAAAAGGCAATAAAGAAGATATGACAAACTATCGACCAGTGGCATTAGGTTCAATATTTACAAAAATTTTCGAAAAATATTTAAATGAAACAATTTATAATTATTTGACTAAATTTAATATATTATGTGACGAACAAGCGGGATTTCGAAAAAATAAGTCTATTAATTTGGCAATATATGAACTACTTCATACTGTTATGAACAATGTTGATAATAGGAAGCCTGTTTGTGCCATTTACACAGACATGACACAGGCTTTTGACTATGTTAACCACGAGAGACTAATTAAGAAATTGGACGCGTATGGAATTAGAGGAAACATACTTAGTCTTTTAAAATCGTATCTCGATAATAGAAAGCAATATGTTGAGATAAATAGCCTTTGCCCAAAAACAAAAATGGAACATCAAGACCTATCTGATTGCAGGGTAAATAGATATGGCGTGCCGCAAGGTAGTGTGCTAGGGCCATTGCTTTTCCTTATCTATATAAATGACTTGCCAAAAAATGTCCGAGAAAAAATGGTTTTATTCGCTGATGACAGTACTGCAATAATAAAATGTGACGATTTAAATAACTATGAAAATGATATAAATAATATTTTGAATGACATAATACATTGGCTTGACATTAATAATTTAAAAATAAATTTACAGAAAACTAAAATTATGCATTTTCATCAAAGATTAGATATACCTATTGTTGACATAAATTATAATGGACAAAGTATTGAAAAGGTGGAAACTAGTAAATTCCTCGGACTTAATTTAGATAGTAAGCTGACGTGGATACCTCAAGCTGAGAATGTATGTAAAAAATTAAGTAAATCGGCTTATCTATTATTTAGATTGTCAAGAAAAGTAAAAATGGAGGTAGCTCTGGTAGCTTATCATGGCTTAGTAACACCTACATTGCAATATGGAGTTATATTTTGGGGTAACTCAAGTGAAAGAGACAAAATCTTTAGGCATCAAAAACGATGTTTGCGGTCAATGTGCGGATTGAAACCGAGAGATAGCTGCGAAACTGTGTTTAAATCCCTGAAATTGTTGACCCTTCCATGCATATACATATATGAAATTTGCTTTTTTGTCAAACTAATCCACACCTGTTTGTTACACTTATTGAAACAAGTAAGAGAGCTGAACTTATCCGGCCACAATATAAATATAAATTGATAACTGGAGGCTGTAATACAGCTCTTAAGAAAAAAAGTATATTTGGCATGGCACCGGTTATTTATAATAAGTTACCTGACAGTTTTAAAGATTTGAATATAAGGACTTTTAAACAGAAAGTAAAAAAAAATTTGACAGAGAAATGTTATTACACAATTAATGATTATTTAAATGACAATATATGATCTTATTTTTTTATCTTTTATTAAATATAATTTTATGCTATTAATAATATATTGTAAGTAGATTGTTATGTTTAAGACTAATTATGACTTAGATAATTGTACGTCCAAATTGGACAGGACACGGCTGAACGACTTTATTGTAAGACCTTTTTTACCTGTGATCCACAATAAAGATTATTATTATTATTATTATTTTATTGTACTTTTAGCTTTCTTCTCTCTTTTCGTAAAGAGGTAATATATGCACGGGCCGAAGCCAAGTGCTGACCTATTCTTTTTTTTAACTAATTACTGAAGGAATTTTCGAGCGATACGGCAAGTATTTAAAATTCTTCAACTTCTTATTATTATTATTATTATCATATCAGTCTTGATATAGATTTATTTACTACAAGTGTAGCAAGAGCT
>CM031581.1:18462551-18484086 GCA_018467065.1 Ephestia elutella
AAGAAATATTCCCTAGCAACGTAGAAATTTTACAATAGAAAGTGTAAAAAAAGAACATTTTGAGCTAAATAAGTAATTATAATAGTAAAATAGACAAGAATAAAAGTAAAATAAACATGAATACACTACAGACCACGCTCGCCGCGGCCGCACACAGGACATACACGTGGCTATACAGTTGTTATCAACAGATAATGTACCCGTTGTTCCCATGGTCGGCCACGGCAACCTGTCCCGCGTCGCAGGGCAGGTGGCCCTCGGGGGACGAGTTGTTGACCACGCACGCCGCGGCCGCACACAGGACATACACGTGGCTATACAGTTGTTATCAACAGATAATGTACCCGTTGTTCCCATGGTCGGCCACGGCAACCTGTCCCGCGTCGCAGGGCAGGTGGCCCTCGGGGGACGAGTTGTTGACCACGCACGCCGCGGCCGCACACAGGACATACACGTGGCTATACAGTTGTTATCAACAGATAATGTACCCGTTGTTCCCATGGTCGGCCACGGCAACCTGTCCCGCGTCGCAGGGCAGGTGGCCCTCGGGGGACGAGTTGTTGACCACGCACGCCGCGGCCGCACACAGGACATACACGTGGCTATACAGTTGTTATCAACAGATAATGTACCCGTTGTTCCCATGGTCGGCCACGGCAACCTGTCCCGCGTCGCAGGGCAGGTGGCCCTCGGGGGACGAGTTGTTGACCACGCACGCCGCGGCCGCACACAGGACATACACGTGGCTATACAGTTGTTATCAACAGATAATGTACCCGTTGTTCCCATGGTCGGCCACGGCAACCTGTCCCGCGTCGCAGGGCAGGTGGCCCTCGGGGGACGAGTTGTTGACCACGCACGCCGCGGCCGCACACAGGACATACACGTGGCTATACAGTTGTTATCAACAGATAATGTACCCGTTGTTCCCATGGTCGGCCACGGCAACCTGTCCCGCGTCGCAGGGCAGGTGGCCCTCGGGGGACGAGTTGTTGACCACGCACGCCGCGGCCGCACACAGGACATACACGTGGCTATACAGTTGTTATCAACAGATAATGTACCCGTTGTTCCCATGGTCGGCCACGGCAACCTGTCCCGCGTCGCAGGGCAGGTGGCCCTCGGGGGACGAGTTGTTGACCACGCACGCCGCGGCCGCACACAGGACATACACGTGGCTATACAGTTGTTATCAACAGATAATGTACCCGTTGTTCCCATGGTCGGCCACGGCAACCTGTCCCGCGTCGCAGGGCAGGTGGCCCTCGGGGGACGAGTTGTTGACCACGCACGCCGCGGCCGCACACAGGACATACACGTGGCTATACAGTTGTTATCAACAGATAATGTACCCGTTGTTCCCATGGTCGGCCACGGCAACCTGTCCCGCGTCGCAGGGCAGGTGGCCCTCGGGGGACGAGTTGTTGACCACGCACGCCGCGGCCGCACACAGGACATACACGTGGCTATACAGTTGTTATCAACAGATAATGTACCCGTTGTTCCCATGGTCGGCCACGCCAACCTGTCCCGCGTCGCAGGGCAGGTGGCCCTCGGGGGACGAGTTGTTGACCACGCACGCCGCGGCCGCACACAGGACATACACGTGGCTATACAGTTGTTATCAACAGATAATGTACCCGTTGTTCCCATGGTCGGCCACGCCAACCTGTCCCGCGTCGCAGGGCAGGTGGCCCTCGGGGGACGAGTTGTTGACCACGCACGCCGCGGCCGCACACAGGACATACACGTGGCTATACAGTTGTTATCAACAGATAATGTACCCGTTGTTCCCATGGTCGGCCACGGCAACCTGTCCCGCGTCGCAGGGCAGGTGGCCCTCGGGGGACGAGTTGTTGACCACGCACGCCGCGGCCGCACACAGGACATACACGTGGCTATACAGTTGTTATCAACAGATAATGTACCCGTTGTTCCCATGGTCGGCCACGGCAACCTGTCCCGCGTCGCAGGGCAGGTGGCCCTCGGGGGACGAGTTGTTGACCACGCACGCCGCGGCCGCACACAGGACATACACGTGGCTATACAGTTGTTATCAACAGATAATGTACCCGTTGTTCCCATGGTCGGCCACGGCAACCTGTCCCGCGTCGCAGGGCAGGTGGCCCTCGGGGACGAGTTGTTGACCACGCACGCCGCGGCCGCACACAGGACATACACGTGGCTATACAGTTGTTATCAACAGATAATGTACCCGTTGTTCCCATGGTCGGCCACGGCAACCTGTCCCGCGTCGCAGGGCAGGTGGCCCTCGGGGGACGAGTTGTTGACCACGCACGCCGCGGCCGCACACAGGACATACACGTGGCTATACAGTTGTTATCAACAGATAATGTACCCGTTGTTCCCATGGTCGGCCACGGCAACCTGTCCCGCGTCGCAGGGCAGGTGGCCCTCGGGGACGAGTTGTTGACCACGCACGCCGCGGCCGCACACAGGACATACACGTGGCTATACAGTTGTTATCAACAGATAATGTACCCGTTGTTCCCATGGTCGGCCACGGCAACCTGTCCCGCGTCGCAGGGCAGGTGGCCCTCGGGGGACGAGTTGTTGACCACGCACGCCGCGGCCGCACACAGGACATACACGTGGCTATACAGTTGTTATCAACAGATAATGTACCCGTTGTTCCCATGGTCGGCCACGGCAACCTGTCCCGCGTCGCAGGGCAGGTGGCCCTCGGGGGACGAGTTGTTGACCACGCACGCCGCGGCCGCACACAGGACATACACGTGGCTATACAGTTGTTATCAACAGATAATGTACCCGTTGTTCCCATGGTCGGCCACGGCAACCTGTCCCGCGTCGCAGGGCAGGTGGCCCTCGGGGGACGAGTTGTTGACCACGCACGCCGCGGCCGCACACAGGACATACACGTGGCTATACAGTTGTTATCAACAGATAATGTACCCGTTGTTCCCATGGTCGGCCACGGCAACCTGTCCCGCGTCGCAGGGCAGGTGGCCCTCGGGGGACGAGTTGTTGACCACGCACGCCGCGGCCGCACACAGGACATACACGTGGCTATACAGTTGTTATCAACAGATAATGTACCCGTTGTTCCCATGGTCGGCCACGGCAACCTGTCCCGCGTCGCAGGGCAGGTGGCCCTCGGGGGACGAGTTGTTGACCACGCACGCCGCGGCCGCACACAGGACATACACGTGGCTATACAGTTGTTATCAACAGATAATGTACCCGTTGTTCCCATGGTCGGCCACGGCAACCTGTCCCGCGTCGCAGGGCAGGTGGCCCTCGGGGACGAGTTGTTGACCACGCACGCCGCGGCCGCACACAGGACATACACGTGGCTATACAGTTGTTATCAACAGATAATGTACCCGTTGTTCCCATGGTCGGCCACGCCAACCTGTCCCGCGTCGCAGGGCAGGTGGCCCTCGGGGGACGAGTTGTTGACCACGCATGCCGCGGCCACGCACACGGACATACACGTGGCTATACAGTTGTTATCAACAGATAATGTACCCGTTGTTCCCATGGTCGGTCACGGCAACCTGTCCCGCGTCGCAGGGCAGGTGGCCCTCGGGGGACGAGTTGTTGACCACGCATGCCGCGGCCACGCACACGGACATACACGTGGCTATGAGCTCGCTGACCAAGTGACGCCACAACTCACACGTCGATATAGCTCTGGAATGAGAGGAAAATTAATAGATAAAGTAACTTTATACATCACAGCGTGCGTCAAATTGGGTTGTTCTGATTTTTTGCAGAATTTTTTATTATGTTGGCCCAAAGCGATGGTCCAGTCAACTGGATAATTCCAACTGTACTACGGGCAATAAGCGGAATACTCCAAGTTTGGGATCTCGAGTGCCGAACGTAACTTAGTTAAAAATTGAAAGAACAGCAAAAAAAAAGTTTTTTTTCTTCAAATTTTGATCATTATAACCCTAAAGAGCTAGAGGTCTAGACCTTTTTCAGAACGTTTTAAAAGTAGACTAAATTTGCTAGACCTAATGGTTTCCAAGATTTATCCTTTCAAATTTTTGTTTTTAAACTTATTTATGGTAGAATAAGGTTAAATTTTAAATATCTAGAAAATGAGAATTACATATCCCTATTCATAAAAGTGGCCGTTTAACCCCCCAGTACTCACTCAGGGTCGACATTGTCCATCAAGTGTCCAGCGCAGTGCAGCACGCCGTACATGGACCCCCCTCGCGCCGCGCGCACGATACTGTGCTGCGCGATGTACAGCTGTGAACGCAAGTGAACCAGGAGGATCTCTGCTCGTGCGTAAGATATAGTAACCTGCGAGTTCAAAGAATTCGATGTGCTATACTCACTCAGGGTCGACATTGTGCATCAAGTGTCCAGCGCAGTGCAGCACACCGTACATGGCCCCCCCTCTCGCCGCGCGCACGATACTGTGCTGCGCGATGTACAGCTGTGAACGCAAGTGAACCAGGAGGATCTCTGCTCGTGCGTAAGATATAGTAACCTGCGAGTTCAAAGAATTCGATGTGCTATACTCACTCAGGGTCGACATTGTGCATCAAGTGTCCAGCGCAGTGCAGCACACCGTACATGGCCCCCCCTCTCGCCGCGCGCACGATACTGTGCTGCGCGATGTACAGCTGTGAACGCAAGTGAACCAGGAGGGTCTCTGCTAGTGCGTAAGATATAGTAACCTGTGAGTTCAAAGAATTCGATGTGCTATACTCACTCAGGGTCGACATTGTGCATCAAGTGTCCAGCGCAGTGCAGCACACCGTACATGGCCCCCCCTCGCGCCGCGCGCACGATACTGTGCTGCGCGATGTACAGCTGTGAACGCAAGTGAACCAGGAGGGTCTCTGCTAGTGCGTAAGATACGGGCTCGGATGCTGTGCTGAAAGATTTTTTTATATATATAACACTAGCTTTTGGAGCACCCATAACCGGAGAGCATGTATGAAGAGAGTGATGAGTGTAGAGAGATCTGTAAGGATCGTAGCAAGTGGAAGTCGCTATGCAGCTTTTGCCCGCGGCTTCGCTTGCGTCAATTTCCACAGAAACAGTGCTTTTTCCCGGTATGAAAAGTATCCTATGTACTTCAGTACTTCTAACTATGTGTATGCGAAATTTTAGGAAAATTGGATCAGTAGATTAAGTGTGAAGAGATAACAAACAAACAAATAACCGCAACCGTGACTTAAATAGTAGTTTTCTTTTATTATATCCTTTGATTTTATATCTTGTAATATAAAGTTGTTCTTCAACTATAACATTAATAGGCAAAGTCTTGTTGTTAGCATAGTTTTAATGTAATTGTACTTAATACATAGTTGTTATTTAGCTGTAAGACCCCCAAAAAACTAAATAAATAAATAAACTCACTTTCGCATTTATAATGTTAGTTAGGATGGGGTGGCAAACGATCAAGTGGGTAAGCGATCATCGCTGCCCATGGACAACTGCAACATCACAAGAGTGTTGCCGACCTTTCAAGAAGACGTGGACTCGTTTTTAAAAGTTAAAAACTTTTATTTAACTTGCGATGTATCTAAGTATGTTTGTTGTGGAATCTTAGAACTAAATTTTGAAGTAGATATCTTAAACCAATTGAGCTGAAATTTTGTACACACGTTCAGTTTGAATGACAATGCATGATATATGGTATGTGACGTCATTCTAAACCCAATATAGCGACCCCCATGATGGCGAATGAAAAGGTTTGTTGAGAGTAACAATAAAAGCTTTTATTAAAAGTTTCGTTTCAAGTACATTCAGTTTTTATTATTTTACTTGCTTTTGACCATAAATGTAATTTCTTTCTAGTCTGCTGACTTGAAAAGATCCCATAAAAACAGGAAGAAAAAGATGAAGGATAGCGATGAGTGGAGGGAATTATGGTAGACTTTGGCCCAGCAGTGGGAAATAAATAGCTAGAAAAAATTTTGATCGCTGTCGCCCTAGTAAATTAAACATGAACAACAACAAAAAAAAAAGCATACCTCAGGACCTACCCCGTCCATTGGTGAAAATCGCATGAAAATGCACAGGTAAAATAAGAAAAACTAAAAAAAAAAGGTTGTATAGCCTGGCCAGGAATATAAAAACCCTCGCCATGTTGCGGAAATGCAATAGAACTAATTTCTTATACTGGCAACTAATTTAAAAACCCATCTGTCATTTCTCCTGTCAAAGTTTGACTTTCAATCAAGGGCGGATCCAGTCGGTATTTTTTTCTGGGAAGGGCACCATTTTCGATTCTCGAGAATATTTCCGAGAATTTTTTAAGCATCCGCTTGTTCTTTAAAAATTTCGAGAACGGCACATCACTAATGGTGGCGGATTATTTTTTTGGAAATAAAAGAAGTAGTTTCTTTTATTTCCAAAAAAATAGTAAGAAACTATACTACTAAATCCTGTTATTTTAACAATTTTATATTTAATCTTGACTTAATTTGATATGTACTGTTATGGAAGCTGCCTCAACAGTATGAACACAAAATAGCAATCGGGTCGGGCACGTGCCCCCGTGCTCCCACTCTTTAAATCCGCTACTGCTTTCAATAATGTTGCAATATAAAACGCATAAGGCTTTACTTACCATCGAGTGCGTGAGATATTGTCAGGCAGCCTCCGCCGTAGCAACTCCAGTTTGTAAGCAGCCGAGACACACTCCGTGGGCTTCATGGACGACGCTTGTGTTAAGATGTCTTCTAGCTCCAAACTCACTGAGTACTTCCTCTTCTGGAAATTGAGAATTTAATTATAGAGGCTATACAATCTGGTGTAGGTTTTATTCTAACACGCCGCTAAAAATCTGAGTTGATAGCATCAGCAGATTACACGCGGACGAAGTCGCAGCTCCCTGCGACTATACAGGCTGAATATTGATTGATTTAGGAAAAAAATGTCGTATCCTATCCTGACTAATATTATAAATGCGAAAGTGAGTTTGTTTGTTTATTTGTATACCTATTCACACTTTATCTATTGAACTAATCTTTCTGAAATTTCGCATACACATAGTTAGTGTACTGAGAAGGATATAGAGTACCTTTCATTCCCGGAAAAGGCACTGTTTCCGTGGAAAATCACGCTGTTCACGCAGACGAAGCCGCAGGTGAAAGCTGGTAGTAAATGACAAGAAAGTTTTTGAGAAATGAATGACTTACCTGCAACATATCAACAGGACACTGCTGTAGGATCTCCAACGCCAAAGCCTTGTTGGTCTCGTAACTGTCTTCCAAGTGGAGAAGTAACCTTTCGATGTATTCCTCGCGCCATTCCCTGAAATTTTTCCTATATGTGAAAACGGCCCGAGATATAAGAGGACACAATAAGCGTGTGCTCTTATTTCTAACAGTCGAATTGAATTACGATATTTATTGCTTAGATTTAAGGTTTATTTTTGATTGAAGGTAGGTAAAGGTATAGTATATTCAATCAACACAGACTGTTTTTCGCTTTGATTTTGCCTGAGACCAAAAGTATCTAGGTGTATTGTTGATCAAACGAAGCTTACAAAGAGTCAAATAAAGAAAGAAATTAAGAGCCCGCACTAGGCCAATGACAACTAAGATTTTCCCCCGCTACCCGCTACCCAGTTCGCCCGCACGCATCCAATCCGCGTTCTAAATAAATGCTCGCGGGGTCGCGGGCGGCGCGGCGGCTCAGAGGCGGATGGTTAAAGCATGCGGGCAATTATACGTATTATTTTTTAAAAGCTTTATAAAAAGATATTTAAAAAAGTAAGTAACATAAGCCCTGCCTTATCTATAGAGTACTTTATACAAAAATTTTCAATCTTTATTTTAATGTATTGCTTGAATAATAGCAGTTTAAAGTGTTAATTATAGGTGATTTGGAGGCAACTTCGCGATTTTTTTCTATCGAGAAAATTTTATGCAATCGTGTTTTTGAGTAACATAAGCCCTCGTGCTAGTCCTGAAGTTTGCTATATCTTAATTTTACATTCAGTTTTACATTATTGTAGATATTACAGACGATCATGTGAAGCAATCTAGCCTAGTACGGGCCCTTAATTGGCATATTTTTTACTAACGCTTGTAGTGATAACTACAGAATTATTTTGAACTCCTAACTGGTCAACTTTGCATGTCATATTTTAGGTGAATTAGTTGATATATTGGGATACTATTCCTATGGCGTATTACCTGCATGATAGGCTCTCGACGCACCACAATAGCAGGCATTCAAATCCATTAGTTTCCAGACAAATTGAATTGGAAAGTGACACACCGGTACACAAATCTCATATGTTGTTTTTACAATACTTATTAAGAAGCCAGGAGACCCGCACATTAAAACGTTCTTTGAGTCACGCCGAAACCATTGGTAGCAATAACCCGACGCGATTTTGTGTACTTACGGAATTATATCGAAAATTAAACATTCATAACAAAACATTCCATGATTAAATTAGACTGTCAACAAAATCTGCAGAGTTGGACGTCTGACATTGACAGCTGGTGACACACGTTCCGTCTCAGTTCCTAACAGGCCTTTCTTATCATAAACAAATAAGAAATCATGGCTGGATTGTTGTAGAATTTTGATTATTCTCCTTTAATATCGTCGACTTAGATTATTATAATATTCAACGAATAAATACCTTATTTAAACATTAGTTCTTTTAAAGAATATTAAAAGTTGGTTTGACGTGCGTCCGAATTAAGCGAAATGGAGCGCGACGAGGCGGAATGTCAAATCGAGTGGAGAGGGATCTCTCTCTCCCTGGAAGGCCGCCGCGACATGTAACATGGCTTGAGCAATTATTAATTTTTTGGGGTTTTTTTCACTTTCGCCGCCCTCGGCTCCCCGTTATGGGACTATAGTTTAACCTTTAGCTTTAAAATCCGCGATACGCGCAAGGACACAGGGGATATTCGCCGCCACGAAGTTGTCGGGAACATGAGCTGTTGAGGTCCACGTGCCCGCCCGGCCATATGAATTGACGCTTCCTGGAGTGTCCCCCCATAGCCAGAGGGTGCGGTTTTCCCGGACCGTGGACCGCATGCCACGGCGCAGGCCCCGTCGTCGGCGACCCCAAGGCGCAACACACGGATCCTAACCTTATTTCCAAAGGCCGCATCGCCGCCTCCGATCCGATGTCCCTGTAGTGGCTCAGCGCAAACCTCGGAAGGTCCAGCCAGCGTCTACTATCTCGCATACAACGGAGCGTTGCAGGAGCACCGCGCCGCCTTGATGACGCGACCAGCACCAGTGCTCGAACCCAACGGATCATAATGGTGAACGGAACAACGTTCTAAGTGCGCACAGACGTTTGTGTACGGACCTGGCCAGGTACCCTATATTTGGTTTATGTTAATTTTAATTTTCTATTACGGCAAAGACTTAACAGATTTTGGTATTAGTATAACCGTGTCCGCCTTCCGCGGCTATTGTGCCTATTGAATAAAATGCTATATTCTATCCCAACCATATTGTATTAATGATATCACCCTGCCCGTGACTCCCAGAACTTAAGGCTTAATAGACAAGAGGTCCTTGTACTTCAAAAGTACGAGGCTCTATCCTGAGCATTACATCCGGCTCTCTATAAAGTAAGTGTTCGTGTATAATCGCACTGCGCAGGGATATTGCCCGTCTTCGCTTCAAATAGCTGAAGACCCCTGCGCACACCGCCCAACATACACTTTTTATTTTTTTTTATTTTTTATACACGACACGCTTGTCCTCGACTTCGCCCGAGTGAAATTAGTTTTTCACCAATTTTGTTCCTAAGGGATGAAATTTTCAAAATTCCTTTTTAAGTGCTCACTGACCTAATAAAGAAGCGTATTATCCCAATTAGTTAGCGTCCAATTTTATGATCCAAATTTAGTCAATAACTAATTAGACAGTGAAAATCTTTTACACGGAAGAGAGAGAGAGTGATAAGAGAATAGAGATATAAAAAGCAAGAGGACATCTCCAAATACAAAAAGCAGCAGTAAATATTCGGCACACTTATTTATATATTTTTTTTTCTTATTTATATGATAAGTTGGCAATGAAGAGAGAAAAATGGAAGGAACTCCACCGACAAGAGCCTCGCTCTTAAATTTGATGATGATGATATGATAAAGATAAGATAAAATATAATTTAAGTTTCCTCCAAACAATCAGTATAGTAATAAAAGTAAAAGACATAAAACAACAACTTTTTCTATGAAATGTGGAAGACAAACAACTTTCCTTACTTTTATACTAACTTTTCTTCTGAACTTACCTCTAGATTTCCTACAAGAAAGAGATCAAAGTCACAGTCAATTATTTTTATTTAAATAGGCTTATAAATAGCACTTTTAAATCGTCAAATCTTGTTTTTTAGTTAGATAGATCCATACTAATATTATAAATGCGAAAGTTTGGATGTGACTTTGTGAGTTTGTGAATTTGTGAGTTTGTGAGGATGTTTGTTACTCAATCACGCAAAATCTACTGGACGGATTTCGATGAAATTTGGTATAGAGGTAGATAATGACCTGGAATAGCACATAGGCTACTTTTTATCCCGGGAAAAAGCACTGTTCCCGTGGGAAATTCACGCGGGCGAAGCCGCGGGCAAAAGCTAGTATAATATAAAATTAAATACCTCTCAAACCCTTCCATTTCCAAGTATTCCGCCCACTTCAGCACTTGTAACGACAAGCTCCGCCTGCTATAGTTGGCTCCCCTCAACAGATTTCCATAGCATAACGATCGTAGATCATCCACGAATTTGTGGTAGCACTCTATTCTATGGAACTCTGTGTTTTTCTGTCGCCTGAGTACTTTGTAACTGTCTTCAAGGCGTTTCATGAACTGAAATCATAAAATTATATGTAAATCAATTTTACAAATATCCATACTAATATTATAAATGCGAAAGTTTGGATGTGAGTTTGTGAGTTTGTGAGGAGTTTGTGAGGATGTTTGTTACTCAATCACGCAAAATCTTCTGGACAGATTTCGATGAAATTTGGTACAGAGGTAGATAATGACCTGGAATAGCACATAGGCTACTTTTTATCCCGGGAAAAAGCACTGTTCCCGTGGGAAATTCACGCGGGCGAAGCCGCGGGCAAAAGCTAGTGTATAATAAAATTAGCTTTTGCCCGCGGCTTCGCTCACGTAAATTTCCCACAGGAAAAATGTTTTTTCCCGGAATTAAAGGTACCCTATGTCTTTCTTAGTACACAGTTCTTCTTAGTACTTCTAACTATGTGTATGCTAAATTTCAGAAAGATTGGTTCAGTAGATAAAGCGTGTGCATGTATAATATTAGCACAGTTTAATAAGACATAGGCCCTCGGTCCCCCGCCCCCGCACCCCCACGATTGCCCCGCGTAGAGGCCCTCGATGACCGACTGTATGAACCATATAGGTAGGCTGTGATATTAGTTAGGATTAGGGTTGCTTTCATGCTGGTCTGGGAGCGAATAAAAAGCATAAAATGTGCCGGCTGCATCTCTGCCCGCGCAGATAGCAAAAGTCAACCAAGGGAATGGGTATTATACTGGGGATTCTTGTCATAGACCATCGTCTATATCGATGGGCTAGCAACCTGTCACTATATCTAAATCTCCATTCCACCAATAAGCCCAGTAACTAAGCGTGGCCTTCAAGTCTCACGACTCTTGGCTCTGTCTACCCTGTAAGGGACAAAGACTAGTATGATAGTATGTAATTTATTGTAATCTATGCAAATAAATGATTATATTCTATGGGTTACCTTTCCCAGCGGCGCCTGTAGCAGCTGCCTGAAGTTAGGAGTGGCGTGCGAGACATGTTGCAAGTGGTACAGCAGCACGGACAACTCGCCAGACTCCAATGGCTCAGTGGTCCGGGGAGATGAGGCTATCAACGACAGGGACAGGATTCGAGTCTGCGATCAATATGAGACTCTTTATTGCACTAATTAAACAGTGCTTTTATGAACATCAAAAAAATATTGTTGTGTAATACTGTTCTGTTCTGTTCTGTTCTGTGCCCTCCCAGCCAGTGGTTAAACTGCAAGAGTTTAGGGCTGGGTCCACCTCCGAGGAGTGTACTTTCCGCGAGAGAGCCGAGCCTGAGCGTTATGGACATTCTCGGTTTCGTGCCGTGGAGGAGTACTCCGCTCAAACGTGAAACCTAATCCCCAACTCGAGAAACCAGTTGGGCACGTAGATAGGATTGGGAGTGTAGGGCGGGGCAGCCAGGAAATTGGAATGACAGGAGTTTTACAATCGACCGGATTCTAGCACCAAGCCAATAAATTAGGAAATAGATACTATACTTGGTGTGTAATATATACATGGAAGGGAATGAATTGGCTGCGTTGATGATACGGCCGGGTCTTCATGTCGCTTGCTTGATTCCTGTGGGTGCAGAAGATTTTAATGATGTCGTTGTCTGGTCCTGGGCGGTTCGTTTGGGGTTGGTGGTCTACGTCTTCTTTGGGTACTCATGGTTTCGTCGCTAGAGTTTCCTGGCGGGTCGTTGGTGTTTACTGTGACCTCCATTGGTTCATCTGGCTCTGGGTCCGTCTCCGTGTCTGTTTCAGAGTGGGCATAAATTTTTTCTGCTGCCTTTTTCATTTCTGATCTGTTTTTAGCTAATTCCGTCCATTCCTCCTTTGTTTTATTCGTGTAATGGCGTATGTCGTGGTTAAGAGACTCTTCCCAGGAATAAATGGGACGTCCAACTTTGCGTTTGATTTCTTTGTGATTGTAGGCTGCGTGAAGAAGGTGAGGGCTTGTTCGTCTTAATATATGCCCATAGTATGAAATCCTTCGTACTTTTACTATTTTTGTTATGGTTTTTCCTCCTAGTACGTCTTTTATTTTTCCTTTGGGTGGGTTTTTAGAGACGTCTAACATGCTACGTAATATTTGCCTCTCATATTGTCTGAGTCGGGATCGGTTTGCTTTAGTAAGCGCTGTTACGTTAAGGCCGTAGGTCATACAGGGTCGGATCACCATTTTATAGAGAAGCAGGGTAATTTTCCATTCGATTTTGTTGTTTTTTATGAAAGGTATTAGTGACTTAGAATTTTTGATGGCTTTTACGCAACGTGTTTTAAGTGTAGCCTTTCGATTGTGTGAGGCTGTTATGTACGTACCGAGGTATTTAATTTCTGCTACTGGTTCGATTGTTACTCCCCCCAATGTT
The DNA here is from genome assembly GCA_018467065.1 of Ephestia elutella. Taxonomy (NCBI): domain Eukaryota; kingdom Metazoa; phylum Arthropoda; class Insecta; order Lepidoptera; family Pyralidae; genus Ephestia; species Ephestia elutella. Next base: position 18,475,692 of record CM031581.1, read on the forward strand.
CTGCACGGTTGTTGGTCGGTTAAAGGGAAAAATGGGTCGCGAACTACCAATTTAGTTTTTGTTTCATTTATTGTGAGGCCGACTGTTTGCAGTAAAGATTTTAGTTTTAGAGTGATACGGTTGAGAACCTCCAAGTCTTCCCCCATTAAAATTAGGTCATCCGCGTACGACAGTACTAGAGGTAGCGTTATTTCGGTATCCTGGTCGAGTTTTACTGCCTCGTCTTCCTCCTCGAGCGTCCTGAGAACGTCGTCTATGATTATGGTAAATAGTCTTGGGGATAGTGGGCAGCCTTGCTTTACCCCCTTGCCTTTGTTGATAGTATGAGATGATTGTCCGCACCATGAGATGAATGTTTTTTCATTCATACACGCTTTTATTATTCGGTTAGTAAGTGGCGCGCCTACTCTTGTTAAGAGTATATCTTTTAGAACTTCCAGACTGACATTGTCGAATGCTTTTTCTAGATCCAGTGCCGCTACAAACACAGTTGTTCCTTCTCTCCATTTTGTATCTAGTATCCGCCGCAGTGTAAATATATGGTCATCTGTTGATCTATTGTCTAGGAAAGCTGTTTGGTAGCTTCCAAGTGCGTCGGTTAAGGCATCTAGTTTTTTAAAAGGAGGTTGGCGTATATTCTGTACCCAACGTTACAGATGGATATTTTCCTAAAATCGTTGATTTGTTTGGGGTGTGCTATTTTTGTATTGGTACTTGTTTAGTGAGGCGCCATTCCTCGGGGACCTCGTTGGTTTGCCAGATTAATGCCATTGTTTTAGATAATTCTACTGTGAACTCCTCGGGGGCATATCTATACAGCTCCGGTACGATTTGGTCCGTGCCCGGCACGGTGCCATTTTCATACTTTTTATAACGTTTTGTATATCTTCCGTGGTGGGTGGTTCCAGGTGGGATAGTTCCTTGCTTTTTTCCCCCACGGTGGCAACTTGTTGACCCTCGCTCTTTTTTAAATCTGCAATCCAGTTGGACATCGGTATATAATATTTAGTCTGTGCTCTGGAGCATTTTCTTTTATGGCTACGAAAGTATTTATAAGTGATTTTCATACGCTTCGATTTATGAGCTTTGCTAAGCCCTTTGAAAAATAGTGCTACTTCTTTAGCTTCCTCGTTTTCAAGGGACTTTTTAAAGTTGCGGCGGGCCTCGGTCACCTTACTATGTAAAGTTTTGTTTTGAGGGTCTTTTGCTTTTAAGAAGATAGCTTTTTGCAGAGTAGCAAGTGCAAGCCTACTTTCTTTTGTTTTCGCGATTGGTTTTTGTAATACTTCGTGGGCCGCTTCTTTTAATATATTGTTTAAGATGTCCCATTTTAGTGGCTCGGAATTGGGGTTGAGTGATTTAATTGTTGTAATTTTTTTTTTTATTATGTTATGATAAGCAGTTTCACGCGTGCCATCTTGTAATGATTCGTAGTCATATTGTTTGTAGTTAAATTTAGTTTTTTTTAATATGAGGAGTTTCCGCATGCCTTGTTGATTTTGAGAAAGAGGATGTCCGGATGATGCCCCATACTAGTTTGTGGTCCGAGTGGACACTTAGGTTGTTTTCGCCCATTATGCTGTGAAAGTATATTCTCATTTTCATACTAGTTATGATGTGATCGATTTGCGATACCATTGTTGTTTTTTTATTGTCTGATTTAAACGTAGTACGACATGTAGATCTACCAAATGTGCTATTTATTGTGAGTTGTTGTTGTTGTATAAGGTTAAGAAGGTATCTCCCGTTTGTGTTGGAGTCCATGTGATAAAGGTTTTTCCCGATTTGCTTAGGGAAAGAGCCCTTGACGTCCTTTTTCCCTATATGTGCGTTGAAGTCGCCTAATATGATAGGGTGTGCGTAGGTCGGAGCCTTCTGAATTAAATTCCCTATCTGCGTGAAGCAGGACATTGATTTTACTGGGACATGGGTTGTTATGATTAAAAGATATATTTGGTTTGTGACATTAGCGAGATTAATGCGAAGAAGTGTCGCAAGGACGTTTTGGCTTTCGCGGTATACCTGAATTACTTCGTGATTTATGTCGTTCTTGATTAGTATTGCTACACCTCTGCGTTCTACCGTATTCTTTCCGCTACCTAATATCCAGTTATAGTGTTTGGATTTGTATTCTCCGTTAACAAGATGGGTTTCTTGTAGCCCTGCTATGGTTATATCACGTTCGGATAGCTCTTTATCAATCTTGATTTTAGTCTGTGTCTGTGCACAGCCTTTTACGTTCCAGGTCGCGATTGAAAGTGAGTTGTATGTCCTAGATATAGGACTTGCTAATGGTAGGGAGGGACGGAGCCCATTAGGGCCGATTTGACTGTATATAATTTCGGATCCGCTTGATAATGGACTTTGTGTTGTATCTTGATAATTTGTTCTGCATTTATAGCTAGGTGGTGTTTTGTTGCCGGGTTCGCGGAGTAATTGATTATGTGCGTTGATTTGTACATTATTCTCATTTTGGGTAAGATTTGTAATGTCTGCGATGCTATCATAGTGGTTGTTTTCGAAGTATAGGTATATGTTTGCCTCCACTGGGCTTCCTGAAGGACGATATATGATTGGGTCTCGGTACTGTCCGAAGATGTGTACGTTAACTAGATAATACTCAGCTGCGGCAATTATTGCATCTTCGCCTCCCCAAAACCCGTCATCAAATTGCTTTTCGATGTATCTGTCAATCAGTTCGTTATGTGGTGGCTGATTGCTCGTATAAGGGCAGTCCGCCAATTCGAAGATATTGTTTTGTAATGCAAGGTGAACGCGTTTTACAAGTTTGTTATCTTTAATATAAGTTGCGATATCTTTACGTACCATGTGGTGATCAAATGTAAGCCCAAGTACATTATTTATTTGGTCGGCTATAGCTCTAAAAAGGCAATTGCCGTCTTTGACCATTTCTCGGACTATTATGTCTTTTATGATTATGGTGGTCATTATTTGTGAATTTAGGACCAGATGTTTGTCTATTGTTTATTAGCGATAAGAAGCGCAATGGGTTTAGAATATTTTGGGTGAGGGTTTTTAACTGCCCCAGCTGCGTAATTTTTAAAAGAGTTTTTAGTGATTCTTTCGTTTTGTTTCCGTGAGAAAGCGTCTGTTATGTTTTCTAGCAGATGTTTTATTGCTGGATGTTTAGTGATGTTGTTTGCAGTTGGGTTATTTAGTATTTGAAATGTATTTTTCTTTGTCGGCGTGGTGCTTTTGGGCTTTACCACTTTATGTTTGTTGTTTATTGGCTTAAATGGCTTTTTTGTGGGCCGGTTTCCCGTGGGGATTTTTTTTCTCGGATTTATTATCAGCTTTTCCAGATTTAAACTGGCGGAATAGATATAATGGATTAAACTATCGCATGTGATATATAGTGGGTCTAGGTTCCATTCGAAATTAGAAACAGGCGGAGTAATTATGATTAGACGGAGTAACTATTAGGTGGTTTGGATCTCGGTTATATATGGACGATTAGGTTTAGTTAGCACACTTGCGCGTTTGGATCGATATTCTGATAAATAGCTCGACTGAGTTTAATTTGTTTAATTTTAAATGATTATTTGGCTAAGAGGACGAATTGATTTCGGCTAGGTTTAGGACGCGGAGAGTTAGGTGGTCTACATCTAGATTTGGTTAAAACACGCACACGTCGCGAGGACAACGGATGGAGTTGGGTTGCTTAGGTATATGAGTATATTATTATTATTGTTTTTTTAAATTATTATTAGTACATCCCTGTTGCGGCTGCGTTTGAGAGGCTGAAATAAACTGTTAGGTACCTTATTATCTAAGTTATGGTAAGTTCACTAGAATGCTAGGATATAAACCCTGAGGGAATAGGTAGTATCCGGCTTATATCCAGATTATGATCCGACTACAAACTAACAGGCCCGATTGCGATTGAATTCATAGAGCTGAAATTTTAGAGTTATAAAGTTTGATGGTTATATGTAGATTCTTGAAACCATGTATGCTTGGAGAAATAATTAACAAAATGATTCTAGGATGGATTCTAGGTTGTAAACCGTCAATTGCTGGGTATGGTAGGAGTATGATGTTAGATGGACGTAGTTTAGATTATATTCAATGCAAAAGCGGGCGGAATCAGTTGCCGTCGAATTTAAATGCTGGAGTGTAGTAATTTATTGTTTAAGTTTAGTATAATCAAAGCATGCAAAAGACTGGATGTTTAATGGGTAAGGCTGTCTGCCCCTGAATTTAAGGGGCTTAAGCAGTATTTAATTAGAACTATACTAAAGTCCGACCTCAGACGGGCAAAGTCAGTTGCGGCCGGATTAAATGGTGAGATATATATATGTAATGGGTTCGAATTTCGGGATCAATGTTATATCAGATCAAAAGATTGTAAATGGAAACGTTTTTTTGCGGAAATGGGTACGGTAGTAATAGTATGTGCTGTTCACTGGAAAAAATATTTCAAATAGTCACATGCAGGTCTTACGTCACATGCACTGCACAGTTTCATTTGTACTAATTAATTTTATGATTAGACTGAGTTGAATTCATTTGAAGTTTTTGGGATTGTTTAATGTAGGGTAGTGAAACCGCGTGCATGGAAACTTCTCACCCGATTGTTTCAGCCTACTCGTAGAACTCCCAGGTCGCGGGTATTTTTCTTCTTCTTCAGTCGATCACTGCACTTCTTTAGTTTAATGTTTATCGCGGATTTGTTGTTTTGGACCACAAACACATACGCAGCACAAGAAAAGTTGTTTGTTTGGGAATCGCTGGTAGCTAAGAATTTTTCACGACCCGGGGGCCGGAGTCAATAATACACAGATCGAAAAGTCACCGATTTTTATATTGACTAAAATTTATTAGACTTTGCACAAATTTGACACAAATATATAATCACGAAAGGCGAACTGTTTGTGCGAAAAACAGACTGCGAAGGCACAGCGACGCGGCAGTAAGTTGTCCTGAGTTTCAAAGGTGGAGTATAGGTACTATAAAGCAGTCTAGGTTAACAATCTAGGTTAAGATAGAGTTAATTGTGGCAAAATTTACAGTGTTGAGTTATATTAATTTTCCAAAATAGGTACGGATATGTGTACTGTTCACTGGCAAAATGAATTCAAATGATCGCATGCACTACAAAATTCTTCGTTCACTACACTTCTTTTATTTAATTTTAAAAATTATCGCGGATTTATATTTTGGGCCAGGGAAATTTAATATTTATTTGGAAATCACTGATAACTTAGAGTTCTTCACGACACGGGGGTCGGGGTATTCACTCGAGCGCTAATAACACTATTTTATTTTGATTTAATTGTATATAGATTAGATTTATTTAATTTGGCACAAATTAATAGTCACCGGTAGACTATTTTTCGAAAAACAATATACGAATGCACACAACACACAACACAGCGCGGCCGTAGGTAGAAAGGATAAATGTTGCAGAGGCGGACTCTTTCAACATTCTATTGTTTCGAGGAGCAGGCTTAGACGCGTGCGCACCCGACAAGGTCCCGGACGAGACTCCATTAAAAAAATATTGTTGTGTAATACTAATTAAAAACATAATGTATTCCAAAAGGTAGCGGATTTAGATTTAGAGGGGGGGGCACGTCCCCAGACTGCTTTTTTTGTGTACCTACTGTGGAGGAAGATTGGAGATTGATAGGCTTGATTCCATAACAATGCATATCACCCCCAGACTGCTCGTGTACTTGCTGAAAATTTTCTCAAATAGTTTTTGACAAGCCCATCTGGTCTGCAGTGGCGTAGTGAGACCCCCCCCTTGCTGCGGAGGGGGGGCACGGGCCGGGCGCCAACATTAGCAGGCACCAGGGCGGGTGTTGATTTGTTGCACCCCCCACCACCCACCATGCATAGGCCGCCACTGCCCTTATGTCAAAAACTCCTGGATCCGCCCTTGATTCCAAAGCTATTTTCACATTACAACTTTTGCATTTATAATGACAGCATACAGTGCATTGTTGACTGTTATGTAAGAAATTTGAATTTGAATTTGAGTCATACCTTTATGAACAGCTGCAACGCACACTTGATGTTTATATAGTTTAGATAGATTATAAATAACTTGGGTGTGTTATAATTCGCCTCAAATAATTATTTTATTGTATTCATACACTTACCTCGTCCACGACATCTACGGCCGCCCTCCGCAACACATCATAGTCGACCAGTCCGCGCCACACCCCCTCCTCTTGGGGTTCTATTTCAACCCTCGCTTTCCTCATAGCGCTTACTAACATCAGAACACGTTTTAGATCCGATGAAGATGCGGTCTCGGCTTTGCACGAGTGGATGTGTGGTAAACTGTGAACGAACATTCTAAATGGGAACTATATTTTCTATCACCAAAATTTATATTTGTCATCAAGTTGTATCACCTAATAAATAGATCTATCGCCACGAAATATTTTCGTTCTCAGATAAACAAAATTTGTTCCCAGGTATGAATTATCAAATTAATGTTAATATATGTGTAAAATAAGAGATCGATAACCAATAAAATTATATTGCATTACATGAATTTAAACTTCGTTCTTATAATAACAGTTTTGTTACTTAAATAATAGCTCTGTGCTCAGAATGGTAGATCTGTCACCAAATAAATCGATTATCGATCCCTGACTGCGACTCCTTTTTATTTGATATTTTGTCACCAATACAGTAGTAACATTTTATTTCGTTCAGATATTAAATTAATAGTATTCGTTACCAATTTAATACATCAATTTATAATTGTAATGAAAAAATGATCAAAGGGGCGGAGACAAATTGGCGCGCTTTCAAAATTGACCAATCCGGCCTCAACGATGGGTACATAGTAGGTAACTAGGTTCGATCACACGATGCGCGACGCGGGCGGCGTGCGAGAGAGATGCAAGTTTACTTCATTCGCGATTTCACGTTCATTGTTGTAGGTGCATTTTATTATCGTTGTGGATAATTTGTTTTGTTGTTTTAGTTAATTTCTTAAATGTTTATTTTTGATTATGGCTTCAAGTAGTGTGAAGGTAATGCAAGTCATTCAAAAAGTTTATCGTCGTTTGTCGAGCAATCATTCGTGGAGAAAGTGCCGATATTGGAGTCTGATGAGGAAAATGAGGAAGGTACTGACACTGATGAAGGCACCATACCAAAGAAGAAACGGTCGCAAAGCAAGGATTGGATTTTCGTTAAAAAATTTGAAGACAAACACAGTGCTGAGGAGTATATAAAGGCTGAAAAAATTTGGTCTTTTCTACGAACGCATGATGTAGAGGAAGGGAGAAAAAAGTACTTTAGATGTAATAAAGTGGTGCGGAAGGGACCACAGTGTTCAGCTCAGTTGTATTTACTCATGTACTCATTCTCGGATGAAGTATTGTTGTTTCGGACAAATTCTGATCATGACCACGATTCAAAAACGCTCGCTTGTTATGGGCTTAGTGACAGAGTAAAGGAAGAAATAAACAAATTATACGACTTACTTCTCAAACCAAAAGCCATACTTGCAAATTTGACTAAAATTTATGGTATTAAAGTGCCAAAAATGTCCCAAGTAAGGACGTATTTAATTGACAGACGCCGTTGTAAATACGGACAGCTCACGATCAGCCTAGGCGAATTGGAAGCTTGGCTAAGGTCTCATTCACCAATTCCTGACTACGAACATGAAGTTTATGTTATTGGGTATGAAGTGATTGAAGTTGAAGAAACTAGTTCACCACGCTTTAGATTTGTACTATCAACAAAATATTTGCTGCAAAATTTGATTATTGTTTTTTAACAATAAATATTGATTATTTTAACTTTAATTAAATGTTTTATCTACTATTCTGCTAGCCATAAGCCAGCTATTTTAAACCAGCGCTGATTGTTCAGTGGTAATTATTTTCAACAATAAATATTGATTATTTTGACTTTAATTGTTTTATTTACTACTCTGCAAAAAATTTTATTTAAATATAATTTATACTACCAGTGGAAATTTAGAACCTTGGGAGTCTAGTTAAGTAGCAGAATCTTTTGGTTGAAACGGTGATGACAACCCTAATTTTTTATTTGAACTTAATGCAATTTTCTAGTAATATAATATGATTTATTGGTGATCTCTTTAAATTAGTTTGCTTAAATACTTATTAGGACACACCTATTATAATACATACAAAAACATTTATTTGGTACTAGACCTTATATCTCAGGATTTTAGGTGATTTATTGTGGAACTGATTTTGCATTGTTTGGTGACTACATTTTGGTGAAAGATCTACTATTTTGAGGACAAACCCTATTATTTAAGAAACACAAAACTAATTAAATTGGTGATAGCTTAAATAATACCCATTCTAAATCAACATTTTTGGAATTCAAGGTTTTTAAAATTCCCGAAACGATTCGATATTAATTTCAA
>CM031581.1:18484186-18640186 GCA_018467065.1 Ephestia elutella
CATTGTTTGTATGTATGTATGTATGTATGTATGTATGTATGTATGTATGTATGTTTGTTCCGCGATAACTCTCGAACCGTTGTTCCGATTTTGATGAAAGTTGGAATATATGTAGGGATGGTTAATACAATTTTCAAGTTCGTTGGGCATCAAAATCGGTCCAGCCGTTTTTGAGATATTTAATTTTTTGTGAAAATAAATATTGTATTTTTATAGTCGCGAGGTCTACGTTCGCAGCGAACGACTAGTGTAGGGTATATTGTGAAATAGCGGCCTGTGCAAAGTGAGGGAGTGTGGAACCTAATATACGTTTGTAGAAATCGCTATTCGGTTATTGACCGAGCGAGCGAAGCGAGCGAGGGCTATAATTCAAGTTGGAGCGAAAAACACATTGTTTGTATGTATGTATGTATGTATGTATGTATGTATGTATGTATGTTTGTTCCGCGATAACTCTCGAACCGTTGTTCCGATTTTGATGAAAGTTGGAATATATGTAGGGATAGTTAATAGAATTTTCAAGTTCGTTGGGCATCAAAATCGGTCCAGCCGTTTTTGAGATATTTAATTTTTTGTGAAAATAAATATTGTATTTTAATAGTCGCGAGGTCTACGTTCGCAGCGAACGACTAGTTATCTATAAGTCGTCTGTTTGTCTGTTTTTATATCAGATACTTGGGTTTACCGTCAAAACTAACACCTGCGAATCAAGGTCTTTGGGGTACTTCTTATTGACCTAGAATCAGAAAATTTGGCAAAAAGCAACTTGTTGAAAACCGTAAATAAGTAGTCAAAACTAGGCTGAAAGTAGGGATCGAACAGAAAAGTTAAATTACTGATTCAAAAATGATAAAATCTCTTGATTTGAGAAAAATATAAAAGCGCACAGCAGCGTGAGCATTACAAATCGAGAAACGATCGATAACTGCTATCGGCCACTTATGCTTATCGTAACGTCCGTGTTTTATTGTCGCACTGACACTATTATTCGACGAGGTAATGTTTCTATAAACAACGCAATTCATAGCTTTAACCGGGAGTTTCTTCTAGAGCAGCTAGATTCCCCACATGTTTCCACACTCACTTCACTTTGACGGTACACTCACTCTACTTGCCTGTGGAAGTCGTAACGGTTGGGTTTATACTATTAGTTATAAAACTAGCTCTTGCCCGCGGCTTCGTCCACGTGGAATTTAGTATTGTTTATATCTCAGGTTCTAAGCAGCGTATTAAGATGAAACCTGTGCACGATTTTAAGTTACACCTTCAGAATAAACATATGATTTCAGCCTCTTACCGTCCACTGCTGAGCACAGGCCTCTAATAAAGTATTTTTCACTGTAGAGCAGAAGGCACTGTGCATTTTACCTAGCCTATTGTATAGATAAGGGTATATTAACTTTGGATTCCTCGACTCATAGGCGATGGGCTAGCAACCTGTCACTATATCTGATCCTCCATTCCATCAGAAAGCCCGCTATTCAGTTAAGCATGGCCTTCGAGAATCACGACTCTTGGGTCTGTCTACCTCGTAAGGGATAAAGACGTGATTCTATGTATGTATGTATTGTATAGGTATAATGCACAGCGGCCTCTGCTCCACAATCGGGAGGCTGTGCAACATCCTTGGCCTCATTTCTCGTGACCGGGGCTTCGCCCTGCCGCGCGGCCGGAGCGGGTCACCCCCGATCGAGATTGGGAACGCCTCCGCTGTTTCTTGAACTTCTTTGTTTTGTATTTTATTATTATTGGTCGGTTTTTAGTATATAAATATTCGCCGTGAAAAATAAAATAATTTTCATATCAATACTCCGTAAAATGCTTATATATATTATAGCCGTTAAAAATTGAGCAAATATGTATGCATGACATGTAATTCGATAGGTCCCGATATCAAGTAAAAGTCCTAAGTGTAAAACAGCAGTTTTTACGTAAAAAAAATACATTATCTAGGTTGGATAAGGCGAAACTGATAAGATCTGATCCAAACTTTATTTCAAACTAGCTGTTGCCCGCGGCTTCGCCCGCGTGAGTTTCGCTAAGATGAAAAATCTCTCTTGGAGCTTTTCATCAGATGTTCCAGATCTTCAATTTTTATACGTCAGCAGAAAATGCTAATCAGGTTGAACGATTTTTGCTAAGGCGCCATTTCCATATATGTTATAGTGTAGCTGGTCTCTTGGAGCTTATCATCAGATGTTCCAGATCTTCAATTTTTATACGTCGGCAGAAAATGCTCATCAGGTTGAACGATTTTTGTTAAGGCACCATTTCCATATTACTTATAGTTTAGCTGTTCCGTTATGGTTCTTCATCAGGTGTTCCAGTTTTCAAAATTAATTATAGCCTATATGTTGCCCAGGCTTAATAGCTATACAACAAAAAAAGTTTCATTCAAATCCGTCCAGTAGTTTTTGCGTGAAACGCGTACATACATACAGACAGACAGACAGACAGACAGACAGACAGACAGACAGACAAGAAATTCCAAAAAATTTTTTTGCTTTCTATTGTTCTTTTTAGGTCTCCCTCTATCCATTTCAGTCAAAAATACTAAATGTACAGACAAAATATTTTTACTGTTTTATTATATGTATAGATATAGATTATTCAAGCCTATAATAATTCAAACGATAGTTCAGGGAAGTTACGAACCGATATGCTGGTATGATGTTATTCATATATTTCTATCAAGATCAAAAATTTTACGTTCCAACCCCTAAAGCGTCAATAACAAACTACATCAAAAGTTTTTATGTCAGAGTATTTAAAGAAACTTATGTAGGGCCCTTTACTCCAATTCCGTTCAGATAAACCTCGCTGACTCAATCCGAACTTTTTGTATTCGGATATGAAATCGTAACGTTGCCCGCTTGATCTCCCGGCTAGGCAGCTAGAAGTCGGCCATGTGGATACTCCACTGACTCGATCCAAAGTTTTTGTGTTCGGATACAAAATGTGCCGTTGCACCCTTCATCTCCCAAGTCGGCCATCTGCTGGGCGCGGCCGCATCCTTGGCCCCGTTGCCTACATCCGTCCTACCTGTTGAGTTTGATCTATTTCGTGTACACGTGTTACCGTGGGAGCAGCGAGGAGCGGAGGTCACACGATTAGCTGTTCGTCTCGCGAAAGGTGTATTTCAAGCTTGATATGATTTGATTTTGGGGCACACATTTTGGGGCTTTGACTTTGATTTTGGGGCACATTTTGTATGTCTTTGTTGACAAAGAGTTGACTGTTTGTCACACACACAACATTCTACAAATATCATCTTCTGTGGTTAAAAGAACACGTTGATCTGCAGACTGATTGACATATCAATGTAGAGCCGCAAAACCGCACGTAGAAACTTGAAATTTTGCAGAGGTTCCTGATATAGAGTACGTGGGCACTAAGAAAGAACAAGAAAGGTAAGGTAATTTCATTCCTAAGGGGACGAAATCGGGTGTGCAATTTTATATGAAACTTAGAAGGCGAGCAAAGGCGCGGGCAAAAGTTTGGACTACCGTCAAATCTACAAAAGATAATTTTCCGTCTTGGACTGTCTTAATTAACAGCTAATAATCGCGTTTGGGCTCCGGAAGTCATTATCCGAAAAAGTGGACAAACCAGACAATGATCATAGGTAAGAAATTGCTTATAAAAATAGAAAATATTTGTCCATCTTGAACTAGTTAATCAATAAGCTGACAGCACAATATCGAGATTTTCTGTAGACAGTAAGCAGTTAATAATGCACGTGCCTGCAAGGGCCGGGGATATTGATCCCGGATCCTTGGCCCGCTTCCCGGCTGGCGACCGCTCCAGGCCTGCGCCCTACACCCTGTACTCAAGTGCTGCACTCAGACCCAACCCAACCCAACGTATTTATGTATATGTCTAGTTTATTTATGCGTGTGTGGTTTATTTGTTCTCGCTGTGTGCTGCTTTCTGTAAATTTGTATACTGAGTTCGTGAGTCCAATTAGTCAAATAAGATATTTTCAACATTTTGACCGACCTTTATCCGTCATTTAATATTACATTTAAACTTAACCCACTCCAGATTTCAGACTGATATAAAATTAAGTATGAAAAATAAACATCAAAATCAATTATTGGAAATGATTTTAGAATTTTTACCTTCATCATAACATCGATTTTCAAAAACTTTTGAATACAATATTGGATAGCTATTGCCCGCGGCATATAGGAATGGATGTAGAGAGTGGTCTCTCCAACTATCTCCACACAAATAAATCACATCAAGCCATTACTGCTTTATTTTGACGACCATTATTGCTCTACGTGACGTTTACAAACAAACACAATATATGGATTTATAATTGATTCGCAATATGATATTAATGCCTCATGTTGTGTTGCACAAAGCCTGCGGTTTGCCTGTTTTGGCACTGGGGAAACCTGCAGTTGTTAACCTCACATGATTATTCATAAGTGACAAGGAAAATTAGCGTATACCTACTGCGCAATGCTATATTATAAGAAATGGCTATCGTAATCTTTTTCTTATACTAGTAAATTAACCCCTGGGCTTTCCTACACAAAATAATATAAGTAGCATTGAAAATAACAAACTAATGCTAGAATAGACACAAATCCCAGTATCTAAACGCAGTAATAAAGAAGGAAGTATTTAAAACGACACGTGTCTGAATCCAAAACATTAGTTTCCATAACATTCTAAGAAGCGGGTTGTAATTCTTGAAAACGAATTGTTTGATAACGATAAGTCAGACAAAGAACCGCCAAATAGTCTCACCATACCTAGTGAACGCAAGGTGTGCTAAATGAGTAAGTATAGTAAAGTTTTCAATGGTTTTTCTGAGAATTTATACTGATAGCCGACAGGGCGAGGCGAGGACAAACAAAACGTTAGCAGACGTATAGGTTTGAGGTATCACCTTTGGGCCTCATGCATTAACACGTGTCTCTTATACTATTAAACTGCGCTCCGGGAATCTCGTAAGAATTTTGGGATGAAAAATATAAGCTATAACAGGTTTTTCTTTAGCCTTATAATCCGTTCAGTTGATTTTGCGTGAAATTTTGCATTTCTCGTCGATTTTTATTATTTTGCTCGAGACAATTGATATTCCCTCAACTTACTAATTTATAATTTGTTTATAATTATTTTCATAATTTGTTAATTGCAAGATGACGTTAGACGCAAGCCGGTTCCAAGCTTCCGGCAGGAGACTTCACCTTCACATGGTTGAGGATTCATTTGATTTGAATCGAAGAGTAAGTATCTGGCGTGTTAGATATATTAAAGTTTCAGGCAAAGCACACAAAATCTACAAGCAGATTTGCAATTTACATAACACTCGAGTTTCAAAATTATTGATATATTTCCTGCAGCTGTCATGTAAACACTGATAAGAGATAAGGAAGTCCGCACTGTAAACAGACGTATCCTTCTGGAAACGGGAAAGTGTGTTTGCCAAATACTAGGTACAAATACGTGTGAATCCACAATACTACAAGGACACCATATCGCACCACCCGTACCCATGAGATATTTTTTCTTTTTGATAAAAATCTCAAATCGCAAAGCACATGTATTATGAATTGTCATAATAGACGAGTACATAAAAAAATTTTTAGAACTATTGATGGTATTATATATTGTGCATTGCGATTGCGATCATTACAGTCAATTAACCTGATGTGTTGACCTCATCTAAAAATGGGATGAGATTAAGGAATGAATAAGGAGCATTATGACTTCTTATAGTTGCGTCGTCTCTTTATGTATATTATTTATTATATATTTTTCTTTTCGTTTATCTTGCTGCAATTTAATACCTCACTTACAAAGATTTATATAGAATAAGAGTAAGTATATTTTTGGTGCGAAATATACTTTTGAAATTGGCTACAATCTATATATATATATAACTCAAAGGTGACTGACTGACTGACATAGTGATCTATCAACGCACAGCCCAAACCACTGGACGTATCGGGCTGAAATTTGGCATGCAGGTAGATGTTATGACGTAGGCATCCGCTAAGAAAGGATTAACGCGAGCGAAGCCGCGGGCGCCAGCTACTTGCCCAAGTGGCCATGGTTACCCACGACCTACGACTCGTCATAGTGGTCATATACTCATATCTCATCTCACAACTAAGGATATTAATTATGTGTTATTTTTCCAAGAAGAACCATCTCCAAATTGACTGAAATATAGGTAATCGGAAGAACAAGAAGTTATTAATATTTTAAGTTATTTAATGCTAATGGTTCATTAGAAATACCATTCGAAAGAACAATTTCAGAAATTCGAGATATTGAAACAGAGAACGTTCTAAAACGCACGGGGCGTCGAGTCTAATAAGAATACCAATAGTTAAATACAAATCTAAAATAGCCCTAGGGTCGGCACGACTTGTAACTAGGAAATACTTGTTAACATTTCCAACTCCAGCCAAGGATCTGAGAAGTCAAGTTTACCACAAATCTATATTTGTGAGTTTATTCGTTAGTTTAGTCCGGTTGGCCTCCTTGTAGACATGACGTTTGCCTTCCCCTTTACTTGATTACTATTAGTTTGTTCTTTATCTTTGTTTTCCTCTACAGGTAGATATATGTTTTGCTTTTTCTCTCCTCCAATAGTAGTATTCCTCAATGCTGAGGGCGTGGTCATTACGTGGAGTGAGTCCGCACTGTGGTTGATGTTTTATCAACACTAATATGTAAAACCGATATTCAATTTTGTTATTTTTTTGCTCCTTCAAGTATTACACATTTTTTTTCCTAGCCTGATGATGTGTCCTACTGCTGGGCAAAGGCCTCCCCTATCTCCTTCCACAATTCCCTATTGAGTGAAGCCCGCTCGCACTTCCGCAGATAACTTCCGATGTCATCTCGAATTTAAGAAACTAAAATTAGGGCGTAGCAAACCATTCGAGAAAATATTCCATATCATCAACACTACATCTTTCGATTCATTCGATATATTCAATACATAACGTAAATCACCCATCTATTTCTGCTCCACCATGTTGGCAAGGAGACATAGGACGTCAATGAACTTGGTCCGATATAAACAAAGACCTCGCTCTAAACAACGTGACTAATGTTAGCTTTAATCACGTCTAATGTTGATTTCTTTTTAATTACTCTCGCTTAGAGCCAAAACACATCAGAGGCCGACGGAATCTGACGATTGAACTTTGAATTAACTTCTGCTGCTTCACTCCACTTCCAATCCCATAAGAATTTCGATTCTATTCACTAACCATCTCTGGTTATATTCTAACCATGTACGAATCCGTTCACTAGATTTTAAGTGATTGAGTAACAAACATACTCATATCCTTACAGCTTTGAAGAATGTAGAAAAATGTAAAGAATACTATTAAGCTGAAGGCTCAGCTGAGAAGTTAAATATGCGGGACTCACACCGGTTAAAACCACATGGTGTTTCTCTCAATCAAGGAGGTGGAACTAGGAACGGTGGAGCTACAAGCAAACGTAGCAAGCTTATACCTCTATCCGGTGGTGAGTATTATAAGACTGTCCGGAGCCAACAAAAGTTAAACAACCAATAAAAGTTCGGCAATGAATTAGACGTAGTCGCCAATTTTAGCACTGTATCAAGAGCTTCTCCGTGATTCGGAAGAAATGTTATATGTAGATTGAAAATATACGATACAAAACATATGAGAAAATGGAGTTTATCTACTTCTTCTCCCTTAGTTAAGCCAGTTAAGTGGTGTTTTGTATGTGCGAGTCCGTCATTGCTGCTGTGTGTTTGGGCCTTTAGCAGCCTTGAGCAGAGTGAGCACACAATTTCGTGGAACGCCACGTCATCACTAGGTAGGAATGAAAATGAGTAATAAAATGGCGGTATAATAGTTCTTTGTGCCATTTGTGTTGACATTAGACACCAATTACGTAATATTAACTACGTGATCATTTAAAACCACATCGAGTTGTACCTAACTAACCTAGGATGATAGAGGAAGGAAAATTCCATGTTTAGAATAAACGATAGAAGTTTCAATACATTATTAATACTATGTTAGGTATAAACCTTTGGTTGATTTAAACCAGGGTCACAGCAATCCATCCATCTCATAACACTAGTGTAATTTATCCATATGGTTGAAAGTTGTATCTACCATTAAATAATGCTCTATGAGTTCATTCCTTTAGTCTATTGGTTACACTGGGAGCTAGGAGCCCTGGACGCTTGGAGTGCAACAGTCCTCCAAAGAGCCGACTGGCAAGAAGAAGAAAGAATAAAAACAATAGTATCGGCGCCTAATACCTTCGGTCGGGTCGCTTAGCCCTCGAAGTAATATAGACTTGTCGATGAATGGCGTGACGTTGTTCCTTTCAAGACCTAGTAATATAATTGAAGAGTATTTGGACGTAGTTATGCGACAACGTTCCATTCCACAAAGTGCTCGAAATTGAGTTATTGTGCCCAGGCTACGTATCTTGGGCTGTTTTATCAGGTGCCGAAGACACTGACACTCTAAGGATAATATTTTTTGAAATAATCAAACGTCGTAAATAGCAAAACGTATCAAAAACCACATGTAAATAAAAATAAATGTGTCAAATAGTTTGGAACGTTTTTTCCAATAGTTTTTGCACCATAATTTCTAGAATAATGTCTCAATCATTTTGGAACGTTTTAAAATTACTAAGATATTGAATTTTTATTTCTTAGAAACGCTTCAAAACACATATGTTAGTGAAATTATTAATTTACGTTTTTCGTTTAAACGTTTCATAAACCTTATAACTTTATTAATTGTTATTTCACATCAAATATGTTTGTTAAAATGTATCATTCGAATTAATTGATCAGAAATCTTTAAAATTAAGTTTAAAATAGCGTCTCTTTTTATTAGTCACTATAGTGAGCTAACATTTATATAGCTTAAAGTTATTTAGATTTAAAAAAACTGTGAAAATGTTTACTTTTGATAAGTAAATATGTAAATTTCCTAACATATTTTCGAAAAATACACAAAGTACAAAAATTCTAGTTCAGACATAATAACACAATATAAAATACTGTTTAGCTTCATTTTTTTAAATCATTAGCACCTATTTTTGTAAATATATTTTTTTTAATCGGACACTATAGTTAGTAAAAGATGTTATGATGAATGGAACGTTATACCGAAAATAAATATTGTATCATATTTTATAACGTAAACGTTCCAAATGTTCATGGAACGTTTTACAGAGAACTTAATACGCAAGCCATGATGTAACATGAAAAATGGAACATTATTAAATACAAAACTTTTTTTGTATTAATGATTCATATCCGTTTGAGGTATTTATTTCGTATTACTTTGCAGTGAATTAATGTTTTAAACTACATTATATTCACAGAGTAAGTCCATTCTTCACATACAATTATTACAGTAACTAGGTACACGGTATTTCTAGTAACATTAAATTTGAATATCTATCAATTTTCAATATTGCTTTTTTATAGAGTGAGCATATGTACCAAATCCTTAAACAAATTCATGGACATGTGCCTTGCGTGTTCCGGTAAACTCCTCCGGTAAGTCTTCTCGTTGGTATTGTACACGGCGACCAAGAGAATATTAAACACAGCTTAACACAGCTTTCATATTAATTCAATCTCAATCACCTATACTAGAATGGTTTCTGGTTTACCCTTTATATTACGTAGGTCAGACATTAGTTTCTCTGTGTAAAAACCAGTAATATCGTCAAATCGCCATGGTTAGGTAGTTGACCCCGGGCTTTTAATCGATCTTTGCCGCTGAGGACCAGGAACCGGGAATACGCTCGGAAGAAGAAGAAACAAATTAATGACAAAATAGATCTATGTGTATTATTTTGTAACTACGATTTATACGTAAAAATAATATGTAAGTAATAGTGAAATAATATATAGATTATTATTCAAACATAATTGATTTTTTAACATGTAAATAGTATAAAGTTAACGCATAAAGTACCTATTCATAATACAAAATAAAAATGCACATAGCCTTAATCTACGAAGAGCTATTCCAATATCTAGGTAATTACCATTTTAAACGTTACTGTCAAAGTCAAAATTTGGCAGGTTTGGTTGGACGCAACTTTTTGTTAGTTGGTTGCTTAGACTATACAAATATAGACTCGGCATAACAAGCTTTAGCAAACAGTAGAAATGCGGCCGGTCGCCATGTTTTGTTCCAGTACAAAACAAGTATATAGTGATGTGGTTCGTCATCCTCAAATATCACAACATATCGATAGATGAATGAATTGTGATTTATTTTATTCTATTGAGATTTATGTAATAATATTTATTATAAGATATAACTATAGTCGGTTTCTTTCTTATGATTTTAGATTGACAACATGTAAAGAAAGAAAAGAACAGTGGCTGGATACAATTGGAATCGAAAATTTGAATATTACAACCAAACATATTTATATTTTGAAGAGAAATGTTACAAGCATCGTCGTGCAGTCTTGTTACATTTAGTAACAAGACTGCACGACGATGCTATGCCTTTGAGTGAGTTGTTGGTAAGTTTTAATATAATGATTACTCAGAAACAGAACAAAAATTTTTACAATCTATTCAACTATGTAAATAATGTTGATCTGTAATATATTAAATTATTCAAGTAGGTAAGATCTATGTTTACTTTTTTTTAATGCAATGATAATTACTCAGAAACTGACAATATAGTCTATTCAATTGTGTAAATAATGTTGATTTGTGATAGTTAGAAATTATTCACACAGTAGGTGAGGTGAAGACGTATTTTTTAAGTTTAATTTATAATGATACTTTCGAACACAGTAGTCTAGTCAATTAGGCAAAATACTGTAAATACTATCTCTGATATGAGTAAATAACTGAAAATGTTACATTGAACAAACTGTGATCTTTTGAATACAAATAAAACCTGTTGATTTTGAAAAAAAGTTGTGGTTGTTTATTTTTTGTGTTCCTTCCTTTTGTGTTTTATATTAAACCTAAGCTGTGCACGCAAAACAGGTATAAAAATCTCTAAATATTTTACGCATTTTCGTTTCATAACCTTCATTATTCAACTGCGAAATTTTATTATGGCGAAGTCGAAGTGCATTTAATAACTCATATTATCACGTAAATAAAAGCGAGGAAAGATAATAGAAACTCAACAAAAATGTCGAATTCTATGAACACCATGCAATTCAATTATCGATATTATCATGAGATATTAGTAATACGCGCTGCTCTACGGCAAGCCGCCATTTTTGTTTCCGACTCAAGTTTAGGTATGCTAGTCTATTCTTTCCTCTATAGTCTAAGGTTGGTTGTCACTTGTTAAGGATCTAACTTTTAATATCTGTTTCTTTTTTTAACAATTATCGTGAGCAAAGATTGCCTTCTTTTTTATTTGATCTTCATTACACCATTTTAAGTGTTGTTCTTTGAAGAAATGAAAAATTTATAACAATTGTTTTATTTTTCTTATTTTATAATGTTTAATTTACCGTGTTTGTCAATAAAAGTATAATTAAACCTGAATTGTGGCTTTTATTTATAACTTTTACAGAATGGAACGTTTTCGCAAATTAAATTTTGAGACACGTTCATACAAATCTCTATTTTTTAATAACGTTCCATGTACATTTTTGTTATTTATTTCATTTTAGAAATAAAAAAATATAAAATAAAATAGCCTAAAAAATAGTATTTAAATATATTTTTCACAATTTCGATATGATTTGACACAATTCATTACAATAAAAAAACGTAACAATAAAACACAAAAATGCGTTTTTCTCGGTTCGACCTCTTTGTGGAATGGAACGTTGTCGCATAACTACGTCCAATTTAGCCAGTTGGCCGCGAAGAAAGGTTTGATAAGAGCTGGTAACCCACAAAATAAGGAAACTTCTTTAGGGGTAGGTAATAGAAGTAGTTTAGAGGGACTGTGATTATTTTTATTTTCGTAGACAATTAAAACTCTAAAAATTAAACTAAAAAAAGCCTAGATTTTAATAATAATTTGGATTAAGTCATTTTTAAACCAAATCAAAAACGGGTCGTTTGGCTCTTTCTGTAATTCTACAAATAAAACTCAAAAAATAATATCCCTGATTTTGCACTGGATGGTAAAAACATGAAATAGCGAGCTGGTAACATTAATGCAGGGAGATAACAGGATAGTCACATCGTGATGATTCGGATATAACGGTATTTGTTTGAATAAATGTTTGCGAAATTATAAACCTATAGCATAGACACTCAGTGTTATCGTGCTGAATGCAAATAAAATGTGTAAATAAGTCAAGAACTTTGGAACTTTATAGGATTAGTTACTGGTCTCACACTATTTAGGTCTCGAACGTGCGACAAGAAAAAAAAGGATCGAAACGATTTTAGCAGGTGTCAGAATCTTCGTGTGTTTTGGTGGATAACACTAACAATTAAAGTATTTCTTATTTTTTTATTTAGAAAAAAGAAAATGCGATCTATGTATATCAGAATTTAGAGACGGTAAAAACAAAACACAACAGCGTTGGCTACATTAGCCTGTTCTGCGAAAGGGCCTGTCATTTGTTGACACTTTACACGAGGAAAACATTGGCTGATTACAGGATGAGCTGGCAGACTGTTTTTAAAATGAATACGAATATAGCTATTTAGCAAAGAATCAGCATCTAAAGTTTAAAATCTTAACATTTTATTTGAAGAACGGAGAAGGTCATGATAAAATGTCACTGATGATGACGGAACTGAACCTAAAGGTTTAATGTATCTTCCGAAGAATGAAGGAGCTAATGACAAAATGTCACTAATGACTATAAATCAATGGGTGGTTTGGTTTGACATGTTTACTCTGTGCTATCGATCAACGGTGATGAATGAAAGTTTTTACGTGTGTTTCGAATTATTACAACACTGTCGCTTGGCTATCGGGTAGATAATGTTATAAATAGAACCGGAGTGGTTAGTGGATAACGGGCAACCTTTCGACGTGATAATACGCACGGCGCGCCCGCGTGTACGATAAGGCTATCCAAGCTTCGGGAAACTTTCCACTGCTGATCGATGTTTGTCAGGCTTCTGTCTGTACATTAAGTATTCGATAAATCAAACTGTCGTAGGTTACGAAATAATTGTTTATCTAATCGACAGTGAATCTCCAATGACAGATGGATTTTTCTTCATAATCATGATACATTTTGCTTTGAATACTTTCCTAGGTGAATGTAGAATGTTGTTTAATCTTTGTCGTCACTCATAACTCAGGCGGTGAATTCTTCTTTAAGAGTCGGAATGGATATGTCTCTTATTTTTTAACAAAGTTTAGCCAAAGCTTCAATGGATTTGTCAATGGCCTCGGGCTGGAAATTAGATACGAGTAGTAAAGACACGACATTAGGTGATGTTGTCGTTGACTGAAGACCAGTTGCACAATGTGTATTTCAGTATCAAAACCATTCATTGTGGATGCATGTCAAAATTTGGACACATTATATCAACGAATATCTTTAAATAAAGCGTAAATACATATTTTAATATCATACAAATCATTCGATACCGATAGTGGTGATATCCTATAGCGTTACTAAGGAAAATGTTGACAAAAAATATGTACAATAAGATTGGTATTTTTCCTCGAAATAACTATATCAAAAATTATATTGATACGGGGGTGTGGATTAAATACGCAATCTCTATCTTGATTTCTTTATATAACATAGCATCAAATGTTATATCTATTGATGTATATTTCATGTAAGTGGTGGTCGAGTGTTTAGGATGTCCGCCTGCGGTCGAACGGTCCCAAGTTTGAATCCTACTTGTGTCCTATAAATTTGCTTTTGGCGAAGGAAAACATCTTGGGGTCCACCTGCCCTCTATTTATTGTGTGAAATGTATAAGGCAATGGCAAATCATTTCACTAACATTACCAAGAAAGTCGGTGATTAGAATTAAACTAATTTTACTGACCATATTATTATAATAAGAGGAAATTATTCGAACATAGAAAGGGTATGGATAAATAATGCCTTTAGTAAGTTTTATCTAAATAAAGTTAGATGGAGATATTTCTTTATCTATGATTTCTTTATCATCATAGGTTGTCCCAGACTGAGTTGCGCGCATATTTTTAGGAATGAATCAAATTTTATAATCGTGTGTTATGTCATAAAAAGTTTAATGTTATTCGCGAATGATGAGTAACACAGGCACGGAAATGAGCGAAGGATTAAACATGCAGGCTTATCGTAGTTTGATGATGTCATACGTCATCACGTGGCCTTTATTTACTCCACAACGACGTTCGATATGGAAGCTTAATGAGGTAGCCAATTAACTAGAATTCGACATAACTGATAATAATATTGTTGAACACGTAATCTACGGAACAATAGAGAAGAAGATATTTTAGAAGAAAGCCAAAAATGAAGAGGATGAACTAAGGACTTATATGTAATTGTCGGTAATAACATTCAGGGTATTATTAAAACTAACGTGAGAAATAAACATAAAATTCACTTAAATAACTCACATACTGTATTGGCTGTACCGTCTTATCACATGAGTAAGGAATTGTACAGTCCTGGATTAGCTACGGCTAAGGCTGGTATGCAATCGTTGCATGATGCTATCCTAACTAGGCCGAAACTACTCTTCACAGCTGATACAGAATACGTGTTACCCGTATTTTCGTAGTGATGTTAGCTGACTAGGATAAATGGGATACACACGATGTGACCCTAAAAAAGGTAGTGTGATATAAAGGAAGGAAGATGATAATGATGTTGATATCCTGTTTCATAATCCTCGTGTCACATTTATCAGTGTACGTGGCTATATCTATATGTTATAAATGTTACAGCCAACGCGTTATCAGTTCGAGTTCCTTCAGATATGATCGCGTACGCAAATGGTTGTCCTGATAAAGCGGATAGCCCTTATCACTTGTTTGTTGAACTGTGTCTCCACCTATGCATTAAACAGGCTTATCTATATCTTCTATATCTAGGGCTACGGGTTTATTCGTTTACCTTTATTTTCCACTAATATCCAGATATATTTTTTATTGAAATTTAAATCAATCATTGATATTATTTTCAGTAGGATAAGTATTACACGAAAAATTAATTGGCTAATCGATGGAATTCCAGTTGCATAAGAAAACTGTCAAGAGCATGACTCCTAGAAAGAAAAATAAAAAATGTTCTTGTTGTACCAATGTAGGTGAACACTTAGTGCGAAAATAGAAGGCATTCCATTAAATTTAAACATTGTTAAACCACAGACTATTAATTATTTTACTAATGGACATAATCCAAAGCTCACGTTGTATGCGTTTCATATTTTTAATTATATTTTCCTTCTTATTATGTCCTCTACTACAGGCTCCCCATACTTCATGACATGACGCATTTATTAGGTATATTTATATATATATATATATATATTATCATGATGACATGTCATCATTATTACAGTGTCATTCTGTCAGAATATGTTTATTTTTACCCATTAAATCAAAAAGAATTATTTATTATATAAATTCAGTCACTGAAACTTTCAAGACGAAGCAGTTTATTATACGTTACCGAATTAGATTGTACTTATTGTATTCGATCAACTATTTTTCTAAACCTTGAAGATTTTTGTGTGTACTTGTGCTGATGGTATTTTACCTTAATAACCATTCGTCATCATGAGATTCAGAATTTAAAGATTTCTTTCAAGTATAATTAATGCAACTGGAAGCGCATTGGTGCTGCATGTTTTATGTGAACTATGCTTTATCATAGAGTTCTGTTGATAAGATTACGGGTGCTTGCGCA
The DNA here is from genome assembly GCA_018467065.1 of Ephestia elutella. Lineage (NCBI taxonomy): Eukaryota > Metazoa > Arthropoda > Insecta > Lepidoptera > Pyralidae > Ephestia > Ephestia elutella. Next base: position 18,500,000 of record CM031581.1, read on the forward strand.
AGCGCACCTAGTTTATCTAGCGTTATCGGCCCGAGTCACGGACCTTTATTTAGAACGTTTCTAAGGCACTATCGATCCACGTTATCCAAGTACTCGATGAGCCATGTGTTCATGACAATTTTTAAATAACGCAACAAATGTTTGTAACGATGTTTCAAATATTTCAATTTTTATAGATATTCCTCGGCTCGACAAGTTGTGGCTAAAGATAAACAATGTAAATCTTTCCGAATTATTCATTTCAGATAATTACGTTATTTCGTCCCTAACAACTGCTTCCGGACGTTTCAATGAAAACGTTCCTTTTATTAGACGTCTGCATTATTGCAAACAACCGCGCCACGGAAAGATATTAATGTCCGCACACTCATTATTTCGAGAACAAATACACTGATAAAGGCATAAAAATATACAATAAAAATGTTCGAATAATAATAAATATAAGAGCCTGAAAAAAATAGTTTTCCAACATTCTGTTACTTTGCAGGATTGGGAATAAAGTTAACTTCTTAGCTGTTTCTTTTATTTGTAAAAGAAAAGACACGTCTAAGTGCCATTAAGTGCTGTATCAACGAAACAAGAATATGTGTCTACATTGCAACTTTGTAACATTTAGTTGCAATGACGTCATATTTGATATATTTTGTCACATAAGAGCAACATGCAATCATCTCTTACTTGCTTACGACAGTGTTTACGAGAGCTCACTCGATAACTTCGTACTGTTCGTACCGTACCTATTTTTTTAATTTTATTTATGTTCACTTTCAGATTGTGGAGTCAAACGTAGCGTTAGTAATTGCGTTCTATTCATGTGTTAATTGGATGATTTTCATGCAAAGTAACATATTTCCTCTCGGTGTAAAACCATTTTACCCAATGAGGTTTTTCGTATGGTCTACCAGTTGAATGCTAGAAAAAAAAATTGATCATGACAGACAACTCTTTACTATAGAAAAACAAAAAATAAATAAAATGTAAGTCGTTCAAAACAAGCCAATAAACGAAGAACAAAATACAATCCCATCAAAGCTAAGGCTACACACAGATAGTGGCGATAAAAAAGCAAATAATACAAGTGTAATTATGCAAGCCGCGTCTTGGACGAGCATCGAGCGACACGTTCACGAATCAAACTCAAATGTCAAGGTGAAGGCGACGCGAAAGGAAGCCGTGACGTCACGCATCCGCCATCTTAGGCTGCCATTGCTACAAACCACTGTAACAGTGACAGCGCGCTTGATATTAAAGGCACATAATACTAGATGACTAAACAATCTTATTCCATTCAATGCTATTACTAAATCTGTAGTACAATAAACCGAATAATATAAGGCGTAACAAATAATGACAATAATAGAGTACTCATAGAAACTAATACAACAATAGTAACGTATAACATAATTGCCGCCACGTCAGTAGTTTTAGGCTGTGGTGACGTAAACCTAAAGCTAATAATAACGTTCAATGTCATTTGTTAATTGAAATAACAACTTTATCTGTGTTAATGTTACTCAAAGTAAACTGTAATATTTCGGAACGTGTCATGGACATACTCTAATTCATTGAAAGAAAATAACACATCATCTTTTTTGTACTGTAATAGTAACACAAGTTAATACCGATAATATATTGGCATTTCATGTTGAAGTTGTTAGGTTAATTATATTATTTATCTAGTTTTATGCGAATATTTATAATGTTTTAGAATAAAACAAGAATAAAGAAAGAAGTCCTCTTCTGGCTTCCAGTAAGATATACAAATCGTATAGGTAGCAGAAAGAAAATAATCAGTTGTAAAATTTGGGACTTTTTCTACAGCACGTAATCCAAAGGATCGAGTCATCTTTATTATATTTTTACTCAATCTGAAAGAAAGCATATAGTGCACGATGGATAGCATGGTAGGAACTCCTATTTATCTATAGTAGATAAGCTATTCAAAGGGAGAGATGAATAGAATTCTTTGAATCCTACGATGAATAGTGAATATAGTGCCGAGTCAACGAGTGGTATTCATCTTGAACAATGCGTGCTACACGTCAAAACGTAACTGTGTCAGTGTCGTAACGTAACGGCTCATTTTAACTACATGCAGATATCATCTATAAATAATGTCAACGTAACTGGTGTAGAGTGGAGGACAGACATCGATTCAGTTCCGGGTAGCGTAACACAAGTGTTAAATATAATGATGTCAGTCTTGTATACGTTTGCGCTTTGGAAGCGGTTGGTAACTCAGTTTTAATGAATGATGTCAATAAGAGATGATGTGTGTTTCATATTAAATAAATAGAATCATAGCAGTTGTGTCATTAAAGCAGAATAATCAACACAATTATTTTTTACCCATACAATATTGGGAGGAATCGATATGTTAACATCACTACTTATCATTGGCAATTTTATCTATTACACTTCTTATCTCAACTATCATATAACCTATTCCTAAATAGAACTTTCATTTCTAGCCATATTCTAGTACTATTTGAACGTAATCCATTGCTATATCCTCAAACAAACATAGTTTTCTAAACTGGCTGGTGGTTTTTCATTCGTCTCCAAGTAACGATTGAGGTGAGGATTAGCATCAGGATGTTCTGTATCTTCTTATATATTCCTGGCTGCTAGCACGATTGCTAGCTCGTGTTGTAATGGCATTCAGACTGCTATTTCCGTGTACGTGGCACCTGATCTATCGTAATTTTCACACGCTTGCGTTTGCCATTGTAAATGTTAAGTTCCCGAGATCTGGCCATTGTGTGTGACGAGCCAACCGGAAAATCTTACTCCAATTAGAGCCGAATCGAGCCAAGTGAATTTTTAGCACAATAGCGGCTTAATTATAGCGTGTTCTCAGGTGTTTACTTCATCATTTCCAAGGCAATTTTGTGTAGAACGAAGATTCTAATCACATGGTATGAAAACCCGTGTCTTAACGCGGGGCTGAATATTAAATGATTTTGTCTTAATCTTAACTGACAAGGAACACGTAGTGTATGTATAACTATATAATTGTTGATCATAAAACTAGGTATTTCACATATCACAGGAGATTCAAAATAAACAAATGAATAGATCTCAATATTATGTCAAGGACATAAATTACCCTATAAATAGCAGTTCGCACATTTCCCACAGGGTGGTGTAATTACGCAAGGTCAACAACATATCAACCTACCCAAATTCATTGCAAATTCGCCACTATCACCACCACATAAATGTCCATGGAGGATAACTGGACACACAGTAGATGATACAAGAATGAATACTGATGTAACCTTCACGGAGCGGGAGCATCGTAATGAGAAGAATTATAATACTCATAAATATATTTCGAGTATATTGCTCTACCTCTACAAGTTTCACAACGATCCCTAACCCGAAGGCGTCTACGTGCAAGATTCCCACCATTTGTATGTGGCGCTTTCTAATAACCAAAGAATTGTGAACCGTGACGTGGCGACTGCAAACTGCATACGTGCATCTAGACTAGTATATGCTGATTTCAAAACATACTTACGCTATGTTCTAGTATAGAAACAGTTTATTCATCACAGTTTTTGTAGTTCAGTTTTTATTACTTAGCACAGGACTCCAGCACTTATATTATATATTATAATAAATGATTTGACCAAATTATTATAATAATTTTTCATAGAAATAAATACTACTAAGAAGTGTGTGTCATTCAGGTATTTGTACTAAAACTTTGGATATTCTCACTTGTTAGTCAAGGTCTCTATGGAAATAATTTCAAAAGCGAATAAAATAACGTCGCAATAATTGATACGCTAAAATGGCCATAGATTCTAAATAAAAAAGAACTAAACTGGTTTGTCTAAAATGGGATTTAAATCCAAATTTAAAACTAAGTTGGCGAAAGAGTACGCATTTTGCAACTCAAAACATGTTTATAGCGATTTTGAGCAAGTCAGATGGAATAGTAGATGAAGCGGGCGTCCTTCAACGTCGGATGCCTTCGGTCAGTTTCGGTTACCGCAAAAAAAAAATTACGAAACGAGCAGAACGTGACCAAACTAGGACGTGACGTGGCGACTCCAACCGTTGCTGATGTAAATTGTTTTTAATAATCAAGGAAGTCGTTTTATTATAGTAATTTGGTAGTTTTTATATAAATATCTGATTAACATTAACATTCAAATTCTAAGATAACTTTGATATAACTCGAAATTATGCGATAAAATCTATTTTTAAACTAAACTGTAAAAGTATACCTTCGTATTTCTGTTTGCATCTGCCAGGCCACGTGATTGACGAGAAAACAAAAAAAAAATTGAACAGAGCAAGGCTGTAAAAATAAACCGCTTGTGAGGGGATACGAAGAAAGGGTGGTTCTTAAAAGGGAACAGAACTGCTGAAACAAAGGGTTTCCTCCAAGTTACCTGTAACAAAAGAGACGACTATTATTACTCGTGTTCTAGAGAAGCAAGGCTATATACAACGTTCACAATTCAGAACACAATACATTTTTTATCGATTTCCTTAAAAACATACTACGACTTGCTCATTTGAATACGAAAACTGAGCATTGTATTCTTGCTAATAAACTTGTATCGAATAACAATGTAAAAAACAATAAGTGTGAAATGTACTATAGATAATGCTATCTCTACAGTGAATAAAAAATTAAATGGCGTAGTAAAAACCTGACGATAACAAACAAAAAGTATTAACTTGGGTGGTCCCGAATTCATGATTAACGATGATACTACAAAAACCAAAAACCGTAACGGTAATCTAATGTACCGTATGTACCTAACAGTCAAGCAGGTAAAAAAAATGGAGTTAGCTAGTTATTGTTACCTAAAATAACACCCGAGCCTTCATATAAGGACCAAATTTTTAACTGTATTTGAATGAATATGGCTTCTGTTTATTTAAGGTGTCGATTTTCATTTGTTAGAGTTTTTACACTCCCTTTGATGCTACCTGCAAAGATGAGTTTGTACGATTTGTTTTATTAGAAAAAATAGTTATGTAGTTGCACTAAGATTGTGGCTAAGATGTAACATATATATCTTCCAAACAGGAACTCATTTATTAACATTTCAGGCCATCACCATTTTTTTTAAACCTTTAATGTCTGCGATTCAGCAAATCTCTGCATTGTCAAGGTAAGTTTATATATAGAACTGAAACAGCAAAAACTTTAGTGGCACGAAACCTAGCCTTCTTCGGTACCGGTATCAGTATCACGGTACTGTAAGGAAAACCTGATTCGTCATCATCTTCATCACACATCAATTCCAGCTTAATGCCGTACTTCAGAAACCTTTACGATATCTTCACGATGTCGAATTATTCATAAATACAGATTAGAATACTATGCTGGTAAATACAAAGTTCAGCATGAGTTTGATAGTGACACGTGGGATAGGGTGATCCGATCTTAGAGTGAGTGATGATGAATTATTTTCTATAGAAGTAAAACTACGAGAAGAAGACTTCATAGAAGTAACAACACGCTTCATCTTAGTATGAAAAAAAAAGACTAAATATGAGAACCAGACAAGGAAGGCGTTGAAAACACACATTATTAATACTGATACTAAGTCTATGTTTAATTATATCACAATCGAACGGTGAAATTGTGGATTCAAATTGACAAGAGCGATGTTATTGGGCTAAACCAGGAACACCGAATGATATCATGCAGGATTCAGAGCACTTATTGTAAAGATTCATATAAGCCTTGGAGCTCTCGAGTTGCAAGCTTAGTACGTCAAGCTCCATTGAGCTCTTAAACTTAAATTGCACAGTGACAAAAATGCGTGGCCCGAGCCTGGTACAGTGACCTCCTAAGAATGTCATAATACTCTCTAAGTAAATCGTGTACTTTTAATTTTTCAGTGACATTATTGGAGGAGGGGGAGAGGGAGGCTTTTGCCCAGCAGTGGGACCTATCAGCTAAATAAAAAAAAAAAAAAATAATGGATTCTGACATTTCGTATAACAATTTCATGTCATTTCATGTATATTCATCCACTATTTAAATAAAATAATTTTAATTTCATTTCACAGTCCAAAGTAGCTTCATGTGGAAATTTGACACGAAGCTGCGTATGACAAACGTTGAAACTTCAAAGTAAGGGTTTTGGAAGTTCGCGTGTTAGCGTGACTTTACTTGTCACGCGACGCAGTCCGCGGCACGCGACGGTTTCCGCGGATCGCGTGATAGCGTGACGCGAATCACGCAGACTGTCACATTTCTATCACGAATGCTGCTCCTATTATTCTACGATAGCAGTCTTGAATTGTAAAGTACGGGAATACATGAAAATTTAATGATATGAAACGGGCGGGGTTCCTGGGTGGACAGTTTATGTTATCGAGACTAGCTAGTACTGTAGTCAGATTAATGACCTCTACTCCGAAGGTCCTGTGTTCTCAATTTAGACAAATATGTACTTGTTTGTATTCTTTAACATAGTTTAGTTTTAGAAAATAAAGGAAAACCCAAAACGAAAAAATACTACCGTTACTAAATTTCATCAAAATCAGTTAGATTTTTCGTGAAAGAGCAATAAACATCCATCTAAACATCTACTTGCTACATAGAAAATATTTTCTTTTATTTGCATGTACGAGTATTATTTACAATCAGAAACATTTAAAAAAATCCAAAAACAAATCGTCAAAATTGGAACTGTTTTTAAGGACTTTTTGAAAAAATGCTTCATTGCCGCGACTAAATTTTTGACTTTGACTCTATTGTGGTTCATAAACAAGTTTATGATAAATTATCAAGTAGGGTAAGTACCTACTATGTATTCTTAAAGAAAGTTGCGTGCTAAAGCCAGTACCACAACCCTCTCTATAATAACTTAAAGAACTTCTTAACACGACACAGGCCACATTAAACCTGATTGAAACTCCTTTCGTGTCGGCCGCACATCAGGCCTGCGTGTCAGATCTCCGCTTTCTAACACGAGGGTGGCGTGATCCGGGTAATTTGTGGTGATTCTGACTCGCGTGCTCCACCTACGGATAAAGTTTGCTTTCCACTGAAGTAAGTGGTGTATTCAGTGGTGCTAGTCCTGAACTTGATGAAGTGAGAGTAGTAGGCGACTTGTACGTAGACCCAGCCCTGTGTGTGTACTCCATAAAAGAGGGCGTTGATATTGGACCTTCAATGGTTCTGCTATAGAACTACGCATCAACTAGCGGTATCATAGGTGAACTGCGAAGATGTAGATCACACAGACTTTTTATATGTATACAGCATGGCATAGCATCTTAAAGTAGCATATCAGTATTTGTCGAATCGTAAGCGATTGTTCTCCTTGTGATCCCAACATGACAGCAACTTAGGCTAAAATTAGCTTTGCTGGATATAACATAGCTTTTTAGTGATCAGTTACCCTTACAATATCCAGGCACAGCAAAACGTGTCTCCGCTGGTGCAAAGGAAATGCAGCTATTTGTAAAATGGTAGCTACGAACAATAGTTAGCTGCTATGATTAGTTTACAAACTGTAATGGTAGATAAGGGTTCTTGGTACTTTCTTCATTAGCTACTTATTGGATTCGTCACGCACCTGTTTCAAAGCTTTAATAGTCTGTAGCAAATACAGTGATAGATTGAATGCCATTGTTGGCAACCAATGAATGAGATAAAGCGGTAATCTAATTTTGCTTTTATTTTACTCTCGTATATATTTCTTTCAGCACGTTATCACTAGTCTTCTTACAATACTTCTCTAAAATAGATTATGTGGTTTTTGTATGCATGCTATTGAAGAAAGCAGTTTTTATTTATTACACCCATCATGGTGGTGGTCTGACGAATTGTCGGCCTTTGATAGGCAGTGACAGCAGGTAGCGAACAATAGACGTAGTTGGAGAGATAAGAGGGAGGCTTTTGCCCAGCAGTGGGACCTATTAGCTAAATAAAAAAAAAACACCCATCATGTCGTTACGTATGGGCCTTCGTCGTGATAAAGGTTTAGACTATTGACTTAATGTTCGTTACCTTTATAGTGTTTAAAGACCGTGGTTCAGCCGAAGGTTCCTAACAGGCCACGTGCGCTAGTTACATGGAACCGCAGACGGAAGAAACGAAATGTCAATATTCGAGGTTGAGTTACCTTCTAATCAGTATTTCTTACCTGAGTAAGAAAAAATAAAAGAGGAGCTTTATAGTGCAATACTTCTAGTGTTGATAACTATTACAATTCTCATGCATGAACCAAAGGTTGGCTGGTAGAGAATGCCTTTGCATTAAGCCCTCCTATTGTACGTTTACTTTTGTATTTTTTTGTTAAATCAAGAAATAAAACAATTAATCTGCAGCATGCATTTGACTTAAAAAAATGGCGTATACACAAATTATTGTGATATTTCTTCTTTACGTGTTAGCGTTCTAAGAATTACTGATTATACCATCACTTCCATCAGATATTCTATAAATTGCATGTTTAACTCGTGAACTCAATTTAGCGTAACCTATGTTTGTGGCACCAACGTAGTCTTTGGCATTTCGTGACTGGCCTGTGGCGTGATGGATATATTTACTGCTGAACATTTTAAAGTAACTGAGAAGGCTCACGCAATTTGGGAAATACATCATTTAATAGCTACTGTGAGTATATTACGTGAGTGGTGGGTTCATGACTCCGATATACATTTTTAAATATTATCACGCATGTCTCCCGCAGATAGGTACCTATAGTCAGAGTCAGAAACTATGAATTTATACTTTTTACGATCATTCCTTACAAACCTTTATCAGTAGAACGTAATCCCCATAAATGTTATTCACCCGAGTCTATCGTAGATATTTTTGTTGTAATTACGAGCTATGACGTCAGTGATCCATGAGGCACAACAACTGTCGTAACAGACGTCAGCGGAATATTCCGCGACCTCTGACCTCACCGTATCAGCTGTTGTCACTGGACGTTGTCGATTACAACAGATATTGTCTCGCCTTAGGCACGTGAATGCTTAATGAACTTACTAAATGTTATATATCAACGTAACTTTTCGGTTTGTAAGATATTATTTTGTAGGTAGGCCAACACAAGTGCCAAATTTAAAATTAAAACCTGTAGTTTTAAGCTTTTACGCTTACCTTAGTTTTGCATTTAAACGAAATAAGGCAAACAATAATTTGTGATAGTCAATTTGGGTATGTCCTTGGTCATTAGCATTACATTTGACATCTTACGTGGTTGGCAGAAAATGTAGGCCGGAATAAGCCATCTCTACATTATTTTATTCTATTGCATATCTATGTTTGCAATAAGGGCTTATAAAATATTCAGATTCAGAAATAGAGGAATTCTAAAGGAGTGATGACCGAAGGAAGGAAAAGAAGGAAAGCGGCAGAAGGAAATAGAGATATGTAACATATTGAATCAACTTCTATAAGTGACAAAAAGGTATAAGTACCTAGTTCAAGAGAAATACGAAGAATTACGCGTAGTCTGAACGGTAATAGCTGACATTTGTCACAGAAATGGGATCTTTATCCTGTTGTTTCATGATAGATGAATGATGAAGAAGTCGTGAGTTGAAGATAGCTACAATAACTTTAAATGTAGTTGTAAATGGAGGAGATAATGGCCCACTCCAGATTATTTTGTAACACAATAGTCCAAGCACGAGCGATAACATAATAGGAACTACACACGAAACTGCGATAGGGTATGTCCGTCTATGCAACATGTCTTAGCATCACGTATTACCGATTAATGATATATATTTACCTGTTCATATTATGTATTTTGCTATTACGCAACATTGTTGTGATTGTGACTGTAATCGACAGATCCATGAAATACATAATCTAAAAGTAAATAAGAAAAAATTCATAGGTAGAGATTCAGGTCATCTCAAGGTGTCATCTCCAACTCTCTTACTACAGTAATCCATACAAATAAGTATGTTGTGTTTGTCCTCTCGCAACAGAGTGACATTTGCAGTGTGCCAGTGTTATTATAATCAACAAGTAAATACATCATCGTTGGCTATGTAATTTACGCCCTTGGATTCAATATTTTGAAGATATAGCTGGTATAACATTTATGGTATGCTATTTATTACCTGTATGATGCAACATAGCGTTTTATGTCGCATAAAATATATGGCTGTTATAAATATTACTGCATGGATGTTAGGCAAGGAAGGAAGCTGTGAATGTGTAGATTTTATTGCATAATAGCATGTCTGATTCATCATTATATTTACTGTACTTATGTATGAATGTGAAATACATAATATGCTTCAAACAACAGCACTGAAGACTTTAATTATACAAAGCATATTTGGTTTAGTATGACGTAGATCAAGATCTCCTTTTCTCATTCCACTCGTTCCATTTTTTATCAACTTGCGTTGTCATAACTTCCCTTTTTAGAGCGCAAAAGTTTCTATAAAATTAAATTTACTTGTCAAATGTCACCCTTGTTTCGCCATATTTTGCCTTGTTAAGCACAAAGTATCTTCAGGGTCCTATACTAACGACATAAACTTTGAAAAGACCATAAAATTATTCACGATATTTCGGAGGCTGTAACTTTGTCTTTAAGTAGGTATTCGTGGTGGTTAAACGTAAAAAGATTAGCATCGAGTACTTTACACAACCTTGAATATTAAGAGAGAAAGCAACCATAGATATACTAATAATCAGCGATTCGCATTGACACCCTACAGGTACAGCAAAGAATGTGGTGCTCAAACCCACTAATAACATCTCGGTCCCTCTTTGCGCTAAACATCCAGGACTACAAGTACGACAGGGGAATGTAAGGCTTCATCGTTATTTTGCAGGCCCAGGAGCCACATCTTTTGCAACTAAACGCGATGAAAAATATTGTAGCACAATATACGCTGCAGTTGAGTTTTAGGCGTCGTTTTTTCTTGCGCGTTGACGCAGTAGTAAAACGTAAATTATGACATCAATAAATGTATATGTACCTATCTAAAGAAATTCAAACTTGGTAACAAAGTTAAGACTACTCACAAACAAGTCAACGTTGCAACTATTCCTGGACAATGTAGCCCACAACCTTCAAAATGAGACTGTTAGATACGGACAAGATCAATACCACGAATAGGTGTGTATCTGAATTGAGGGCCCAATTTTTAAATTGTCCCGGAACGAAATAAGATTCACAGGGCAATAAGTTAAAAATAGTAAAAACTTAATGCAAATACCCAAAAATTTCTAAAAGTAGAATTATGCCTGTAATCATTATCTAACGTGGGCCCTCAATCCAGACGCCTGCAAAAAAAAATCTCAGAAAGTACTATTTCTGGGTTAATCATTTTTATTTCAGAATTGTGCAGAGCAACTACGCTCTGCTGCCAGAAAATGTGGCAGCGAGAATCCGGACAAACGAAGCGGCGGGAAGAATTCTGTACCGAAACTTCACCGGGAAAAAACCACCGGTAAAAATAAGTACCGGGAAGAAATCTCCACGCGGCACCACGTTTGCCCGACTAAAACCTAACTAACTTAACGCAGTCTGCTACCACCGTAGCTTATGAAGGGAGCTACAGGGCCCTATATGATAACCTAACCTATAAATTAATTACACTTAAAAAACACTTACCAAGCTAAATCTTCTTTCTCTTCGGATCCAAACTTGAGTGTCTTCGGGAAGGGGGAATTCCTAATCACCCTACCTAACCCTTGAGATCTCAATTCCCCAGGACAACTAAATAGATTTCTTCCCGTAGTTTCACTCGGGAACAGTCAGATGTGAACAGCCAGCCACGTTTCACAATTATCACTCAAACTAAACAACAAGCAAAAGACGCGAGACCGCTCCGCGTATTAAAATCAAACCGATATCGCCCTGGACAATGCAATGGCGACCGTCCGCGAGCCATTCGCACGAGCAATGTGAAAACCCCGAACGCCCTCTGGCGGCAGCAATGCGAAACGCCTGCGTTTAGTTTTACCCAATATATTACAAACATCCCCCCGTCCCGGTCTGAGAAGCAGACCGCTAGCTTACTCTACGGGAAGGCGGGCGAGAGAGGTCACACCTCTCCTTAAAATCGAACCGTCGACCAACACCTCAGCCACACGCGGAGTGCCATCTCCGCCAAGAATCAAACGTAATATGCGAGCTCGTCGCCAAAGCAATGAGGGCAAATTTTCCTCTTTTAACAATACTAAATCACCCTCCCTGGGAGGCTCAGTCCTGTCTGTCCACTTCACTCTTTGCTGCAGCAAATGCAAATATTCAAGCGACCAGCGACGCCAAAAGTCCTGGCTCATTTGCTGCAACATTTGAAAACGCGACAACCGATATACGCGTTCATCCTTCCACGGGTATTCGGGCAGGGCATTCAACGGCCCTCCCACCAAAAAAATGACCAGGGGTGAGAGCTTCCAAGTCATTTGGATCTGGAGATAGCGGACAGAGAGGACGAGAGTTGAGGACCGCCTCAACTTTACAAAACACTGTGGCCAGCTCTTCAAAAGTTAGAGCCGTTTCTCCGATAATGCGGCGGAGGTGGGTCTTTGCGGATTTCACAGCCGCTTCAAAAATCCCTCCCCAATGGGGGCAACTTGGGGGACTAAACTTCCAGGTTATTCCCCTTTGGGCAGCAATTTGACTTAAACTAGTACAATTTTTATCAATAAACACAGAAACATCCTTAAGATAATTTACAGTTCCTTTATAGTTTGTGCCATTGTCAGACCTAATAAGGGAAGGTAGACCTCGACGCGAAACAAAGCGATCCAACGCGGCGACGAAGGCCTCCGTAGTCAGAGCCGATACCACCTCCAAATGGACAGCCTTGGTGGCCAAACAAACAAATACACACAAATAGCCCTTCACAATACGGGCATTACGAAAGGGAGAAGCCTTGATCGAAAAGGGACCGGCAAAATCGGTTCCAACGCCGTCAAACGGTCTCGAAGGTCGGATTCGATCAGCGGGCAAATCACCCATCTGTGGTTGCATCGTGGATGCCTTCAACCTATAACATGCAATACATCGAAACAGAACACTACGGATTGCTCTTCGGGCTGACAAAATCCAAAACTCGCGTTGCAAGATAGCCAACAAAGCATTGCACCCAGCATGGGCGTTACGAATGTGTCGATCAGACACCAAAAGCTGCACCAAGGGTCCGCCCTTGGGCAACAACAGAGGATGGCGAGTCTCATATGGAAGATCCGCCTTCCGGAGCCTGCCTCCAACCCGAAGAAGCCCATCCGAGTCGATGTACGGGTTCAAACGAGCGACCGCGCCCTTCAACTTAGCGCGTGAGTCGCGCAAGATACGAAGCTCTGACTCAAACCGTCCGGTCTGCACGACACGGACCCAATGCAACAATGCGCTCCGGCGCTCTTCTGCACCTGCAATCGGCTCCAACCGCTTTGCCTGTGGGTTTCTACAATTATGTATGAAACGCTTAATCCAACTGGTAACACCCAGAAGCTTATCCAAGCTGCTATACCGAGCAAGTAGCCAATCCGGCTCCGACGTCGTCTCAGCGACTACAGCATGTACACGGAGCCCAGTCAAACTCAAAGAAGTAACATCTGTCTGACAGACAGGCCAAGATGTTTCTGATCCCATCAGCCACTCTGGACCCCACCAGAGCGGGTGTGACACCAATTCTGGTGCCGTACAACCTCGGGAAGCACAGTCCGCTGGGTTAAGCTCTCCCGGCACATGTCTCCATGTTATATCAATTCCAATATTTTGAATTTGGGAAACCCTGTTTCCAACAAAAACCTCCAAGGTATGTGGGGCCGCGCGCAACCATGCAAGCGCGACCTGGCTATCCGACCAGGCGAAGATGTCCCGTATCTCGACCGTGGCCGCCAGCTCACTGGCAACGTGATGCAACAATTTAGAGAGAAGGTGAGCTCCACTCAACTCAAGCTTGGGAATAGTCAGCCTAGTCCTGATGGGGGCGACCTTGCTCTTCCCTAACAAAAGCGAGACATTGACCCGGCCATCGGCGTCAACTGTCCGCATATAGACTGACGCGGCGTAGCCTCGCTCCGACGCGTCACAAAAGCCATGCAGGCTGGCTCGATATTTCCCGGGGGCAATATTCGACGAGGCAAGGCAATCCGATTGACTTCCTTAATCGATGAAAACAACTCGAGCCAATCATCCAATGGAGGACCAAACAGCGGCTCGTCCCACGAGACGCCCAAAGTCCAAAGTCTCTGAAGAAGACACTTCGCAGAGAATATCACTGGACTGATCCAACCGCTTGGATCAAACATACGAGCTATTACGGACAACACCGTTCTCTTAGTCCAGACCTTTGGTATTTCCAAGTCCACTTGGAATGTAAAAATATCGGTTAGCGGCTGGTACTGCATGCCCAGCACCGCTATCCTGTTGGGATCATCCACATCCTCAAACAGGTGAGGGTTCTGTTGGTGATCCTCCGGGATCCCTTCTAGAACTCTAGGCTCATTGGACAACCACTTACGTAGCTCGTAGCCACCCGTTTTCAATATTTCAATCAATTCATCCCGCAGTAGGAGGGCCTCCTCAATACTTTGGGCTCCGGTGCACACGTCATCAACATACAAGTCACGTGACAGCACGGAAGCCCCACGGGGAAAGCGGATCCGTTCCCGCTCTGCCAATTCAAGCAATGATCTGATGGCGATATAGGGACTAGATTTCAAACCATACGTGTTTGTGTTGAGTTCATACACCGTCACAGGATCCTCAGGGCGCTCACGCCAGAGTATCAACTGGAATCGCCTGTCCTCAGGATGTATGACTGTCTGGCGGAACATCATCCGGATGTCCGCACCAAAAACCACTTGATGTCTTCTAAAGTTCAAGATGATGTCAATTATGTCCCTATGCAATTTGGGACCTGAATGCAAACATAGATTCAACGAAACTCCGTTCGAAGTGGGTGCGGACCCATCAAAGACAGTCCGCAACTTGCCCGTTGAGGCCTTCACCACCGCGTGGTGGGGCAAAAAATAATGCTCAGTTGAGCTCCAATCAACTCGAGCCGGAGACATGTGACCCAAATCCTCGTACTCGCGCATAAATTCAATATATTTATCGCGAAGTACGTGGTCACGCTGCATACGTCGCTCCATGGACAGCAGTCGTTTCTCCGCAAGCGCCCTACTTTGCCCTAGGCTAGGACGAGAGGCAACAAAGGGTAACCTAGTTACAAACCGACCGGAGGGCAACCCTCACCGTGGTCGATCGAAAAAGGGCTTCGCACTCAGCGTGTTCCGGATCCATCCTGGAACTCATAGGTGGCTCCTCCACCTCCCAAAACCTTTGCATGGTCTTGGCCAAGGACGCAGATGCGACAACCGGTGGCTCCTCCGCGGTGCCATTATCAAACACAGGGCCCATCAGGGCAAAACCAAAAATCGTAGACACTGCCATCAGTGAAGACGAACCCAGAGCCTTCTGTGTACCCAACAAAATCCAACCCAATACGTCCGAGCCCAGGAGCAAGTCCACTGGGCCGGGATGAAAGACAAAGGGGTCGGCCAAATCCAGACCCGAAACCAAAGACAACACACCCGGCGGTATGTCTGTCGAGGGGTGCCAACCCGCAATGGTATCCATTACCATAGCCGAAGTCGTGATCCTCATTGTGGAGGACTTCAGCGATGAAAAGGTGACAAGTGTCTGGCCCGTCAGACACTTCACTTGTATGCCACCAACTCCAAGAAGTGGCACAGGCGAGTCTTCCACGACTAAACCTAACTGGCGTGCCACTCGAGTGGTAACCAAACTGCTTTGAGCCCCTGAGTCCAACAGAGCTCTCAAATTAATGGCTTCCCCACGACCCCATACGCGGACCACCGCGGTAGGGAGCAGAACCGTCCGCGGCTCTGTCCCAGCAAGGGAGCAAGCTAGTTACGGGCTCCCCACTCTCTCCAAACCAGGGGCGCGCCACTGACCCGGATAATATGGCGGGCGAGTGCACATCCCCATCTGAGGGGGGCATAACCCGCGGCCCGGCCATACATATGGTACGGCGGGTGGTACTCCAGCCGTGGGTACTCGTGCAGCGGCGGAGAAAACCGCTGCGGCTGCATGTGTTGGGTATTGGTAACCCGCGTGGAGGGGGTGTCCCCACTCTCACGTCCGATCTAGGGCCCCCGCCCATGGGGGCCCTATCCGGGGCCTGGCCAGCTACATACTGGCCATGACCTTGGGGCGCGTGGTCCCGGTCCGCCAAGACCCGCGCAGGTACGCGACCCCCTCCCGAGGGGGGTGCGACGAGCGAAGCCGCGTCCTCCGTCCGGTGGTGGAGGGCTTCGCGCAGGAGCGCCCCCGCCCATAGGGGACCCCTGCCTCAACATCCGGGTGCCATCCCCGTTGCGGTTCATGCAAAGCATCGCGTGGTGCCGCCCACGGCATGCACTGCATGGTATGGCACTGGGACAGTCACGTGCATAGTGACCGCCCAAACAATAAAAGCAAAGTTCATGCCGCTTTGCCATGCGGCGCCGATCTTGTACTGGCAGTCCCTGCCAGTCCCTGCATTGCAGCAGGCTGTGGCCCATCCGACCACATTGCAGGCAGTCCGCGTCCCTCGCGACTGCTGCCGTGTGTGCAACCCGCGCACCAGCTCCACGCGGTGGCGGTTGCCGTCCCTGTTGGGGCCTACGTTCAGGCGCTCTGGATGGCGCTGAGTCCGTCATGGTATTCTCAGCAGCCCGTGCCTCAAACTCCAAAAACTTCACCAAGTCAGTGAATGTTGGTAGGGTGGTGCTATCCCGCTCCGCATTCTCGCGCTCAAACCGCGAGCGGATGTCATTGGGTAATTTGCCCAATACAATGTGCACCAGCAAAAAGGACCATTGGTCCACCGGCAGCCCCAGTGTGCGGAGCGCGTTACAGGCCACTGTAACGGGCGTGAGCAACTGCAGGCGCAACTGTGCCCTGTTGGCCACCTTGGGCAGGGCCATCAACTGTGCGGCGTGCGCATCCGCTAACAAACGTAAGTTTTGATAGCGGGAGTTCAATAACTCCCAAGCCGTGTCGTACTGGTCGTCCTCCACCCGGAGGTGCTGGATGAGCGACCGCGCTTCATCCTCAAGAGTGGAGAGGAGGTAGGCCATCTTCTGGGCCTTCGACAAATCCTGTCGTGCTACGACCAGGGACTCAAACATATTTTTATATGCTACCCACTCCTCCATCCTACCCCCAAAGTGGGACAGCTGAAGGGTGGGGAGCCGACCAGTAACCGCTGGTCCTTCCTGTCTAACAGGTGTGCGAGGGGCTGGTCCGCCAGCCTGTCTCGCCCTTATTGCGGTCACCGCCTCCGCGATATCATCGTGCAGACTCAGGATCTGGTCCATGTCCGCCATGTGACCTGCGTAGGCCTCCGGGGTAAGATCGGCTTCGGTAAGCGCCGCCATGGCCGCTTCCGCGCTAATCAATCGTGAGTGGAGGTGATCCGCTCTTAGCAGTATGGCGCCCTCCCTGTCCTTCCGGGACAGGAGTCCTCCGGCCGTCACAAACCATCTCAATTCGTTGGCGAGTGTCGCCCTAGCATTGGAGGCCTTCGCCATCGCGTCAAGTCACAAACAAAAAATAACAAAAGGTAAATAAAAAACAACAAAATCAAGCAACTACACGAAGAACCGCGGTAGGTATGAGAATGGCACAAACCCGGAACGCACGGTACAAACCGCAAACAAATACAAAAAAGGTTACAAATATTCTTATACAAACAAACTAAGAAAAATCTAATAATTTTTACAAACAATTAATTATTTTTTACAAACGAACAAATAGAGGGTAGATAAACTACGCTCTGCTACCAGAAAATTGTGCAGAGCAACTACGCTCTGCTGCCAGAAAATGTGGCAGCGAGAATCCGGACAAACGAAGCGGCGGGAAGAATTCTGTACCGAAACTTCACCGGGAAAAAACCACCGGTAAAAATAAGTACCGGGAAGAAATCTCCACGCGGCACCACGTTTGCCCGACTAAAACCTAACTAACTTAACGCAGTCTGCTACCACCGTAGCTTATGAAGGGAGCTACAGGGCCCTATATGATAACCTAACCTATAAATTAATTACAATTGAACACTTACCCTTCAGCTGTCCCACTTTGGGGGTAGGATGGAGGAGTGGGTAGCATATAAAAATATGTTTGAGTCCCTGGTCGTAGCACGACAGGATTTGTCGAAGGCCCAGAAGATGGCCTACCTCCTCTCCACTCTTGAGGATGAAGCGCGGTCGCTCATCCAGCACCTCCGGGTGGAGGACGACCAGTACGATACGGCTTGGGAGTTATTGAACTCCCGCTACCAAAACTTACGTTTGTTAGCGGATGCGCACGCCGCACAGTTGATGGCCCTGCCCAAGGTGGCCAACAGGGCACAGTTGCGCCTGCAGTTGCTCACGCCCGTTACAGTGGCCTGTAACGCGCTCCGCACACTGGGGCTGCCGGTGGACCAATGGTCTTTTTTGTTGGTGCACATTGTATTGGGCAAATTGCCCAATGACATCCGCTCGCGGTTTGAGCGCGAAAATGCGGAGCGGGATAGCACCACCCTACCAACATTCACTGACTTGGTGAAGTTTTTGGAGTTTGAGGCACGGGCTGCTGAGAATACCATGACGGACTCAGCGCCATCCAGAGTGCCTGAACGTAGGCCCTTGGAACCAGGGTTGTTGCTGATGCATAATTTTGTCACATCAGCGGATGCTGATGCTGATGCCGATTTTTTGGAATAGACATCAGCGGATGCTGATGCTGATGCTGATTTTGTTTCTTTTTTTCTAAAAATGTGCTCATTATTATGATTTTTTATATAAATATTACATTTTCTTGGCTTATGTATCTCAATAAAATAGGGAAAAAAAAATCTGTAAGTTTGAATTAACCGAAAAACAAAAATACTTTATATTACTCAATACTTAACCTAAGTATTATCAATATTGAAATTGTATTAAAGGTAAATTATATTTTAAAAACAATAGTTGAGCTGCTTTTTCGGCTGATCAACACGCGACGTTTTGTTTCGAATGAATGCACAATAGCGCATTTTGATTGGACAAAACTCGCAAGCGACAGCGACACGATACGTCAACTCCGCCCACCGGGGGACATGTTGCGACTCGAACATCAGCATCAGCATCAGCAACGATCATTGCGGATGATGATTCTGATGCTGATGTGTAAAATGAAGCTGATGATCAGCTGATGCTGATGCTGATGCTGATATTCGCAACAACCCTGCTTGGAACCCTCATGGCGAGGGAAGCCCCAACAGGGACGGCAACCGCCACCGCGTGGAGCTGGTGCGCGGGTTGCACACACGGCAGCAGTCGCGAGGGACGCGGACTGCCTGCAATGTGGTCGGATGGGCCACAGCCTGCTGCAATGCAGGGACTGGCAGGGACTGCCAGTACAAGATCGGCGCCGCATGGCAAAGCGGCATGAACTTTGCTTTTATTGTTTGGGCGGTCACTATGCACGTGACTGTCCCAGTGCCATACCATGCAGTGCATGCCGTGGGCGGCACCACGCGATGCTTTGCATGAACCGCAACGGGGATGGCACCCGGATGTTGAGGCAGGGGTCCCCTATGGGCGGGGGCGCTCCTGCGCGAAGCCCTCCACCACCGGACGGAGGACGCGGCTTCGCTCGTCGCACCCCCCTCGGGAGGGGGGTCGCGTACCTGCGCGGGTCTTGGCGGACCGGGACCACGCGCCCCAAGGTCATGGCCAGTATGTAGCTGGCCAGGCCCCGGATAGGGCCCCCATGGGCGGGGGCCCTAGATCGGACGTGAGAGTGGGGACACCACCCTCCACGCGGGTTACCAATACCCAACACATGCAGCCGCAGCGGTTTTCTCCGCCGCTGCACGAGTACCCACGGCTGGAGTACCACCCGCCGTACCATATGTATGGCCGGGCCGCGGGTTATGCCCCCCTCAGATGGGGATGTGCACTCGCCCGCCATATTATCCGGGTCAGTGGCGCGCCCCTGGTTTGGAGAGAGTGGGGAGCCCGTAACTAGCTTGCTCCCTTGCTGGGACAGAGCCGCGGACGGTTCTGCTCCCCACCGCGGTGGTCCGCGTATGGGGTCGTAGGGGGGAAGCCATTAATTTGAGAGCTCTGTTGGACTCAGGGGCTCAAAGCAGTTTGGTTACCACTCGAGTGGCACGCCAGTTAGGTTTAGTCGTGGAAGACTCGCCTGTGCCACTTCTTGGAGTTGGTGGCATACAAGTGAAGTGTCTGACGGGCCAGACACTTGTCACCTTTTCTTCGCTGAAGTCCTCCACAATGAGGATCACGACTTCGGCTATGGTAATGGATACCATTGCGGGTTGGCACCCCTCGACAGACATACCGCCGGGTGTGTTGTCTTTGGTTTCGGGTCTGGATTTGGCCGACCCCTTTGTCTTTCATCCCGGCCCAGTGGACTTGCTCCTGGGCTCGGACGTATTGGGTTGGATTTTGTTGGGTACACAGAAGGCTCTGGGTTCGTCTTCACTGATGGCAGTGTCTACGATTTTTGGTTTTGCCCTGATGGGCCCTGTGTTTGATAATGGCACCGCGGAGGAGCCACCGGTCGTCGCATCTGCGTCCTTGGCCAAGACCATGCAAAGGTTTTGGGAGGTGGAGGAGCCACCTATGAGTTCCAGGATGGATCCGGAACACGCTGAGTGCGAAGCCCTTTTTCGATCGACCACGGAGAGGTTGCCCTCCGGTCGGTTTGTAACTAGGTTACCCTTTGTTGCCTCTCGTCCTAGCCTAGGGCAAAGTAGGGCGCTTGCGGAGAAACGACTGCTGTCCATGGAGCGACGTATGCAGCGTGACCACGTACTTCGCGATAAATATATTGAATTTATGCGCGAGTACGAGGATTTGGGTCACATGTCTCCGGCTCGAGTTGATTGGAGCTCAACTGAGCATTATTTTTTGCCCCACCACGCGGTGGTGAAGGCCTCAACAGGCAAATTGAGGACCGTCTTCGATGGGTCCGCACCCACTTCGAACGGGGTTTCGTTGAATCTGTGTTTGCATTCGGGTCCCAAATTGCATAGGGACATAATTGACATCATCTTGAACTTTAGAAGACATCAAGTGGTTTTTGGCGCGGACATCCGGATGATGTTCCGCCAGACAGTCATACATCCTGAGGACAGGCGATTCCAGTTGATACTCTGGCGTGAGCGCCCTGAGGATCCTGTGACGGTGTATGAACTCAACACAAACACGTATGGTTTGAAATCTAGTCCCTATATCGCCATCAGATCATTGCTTGAATTGGCAGAGCGGGAACGGATCCGCTTTCCCCGTGGGGCTTCCGTGCTGTCACGTGACTTGTATGTTGATGACGTGTGCACCGGAGCCCAAAGTATTGAGGAGGCCCTCCTACTGCGGGATGAATTGATTGAAATATTGAAGACAGGTGGCTACGAGCTACGTAAGTGGTTGTCTAATGAGCCTAAAGTTCTAGAAGGGATCCCGGAGGATCACCAACAGAACCCTCACCTGTTTGAAGATGTGGATGATCCCAACAGGATAGCGGTGCTGGGCATGCAGTACCAGCCGCTAACCGATATTTTTACATTCCAAGTGGACTTGGAAATACCAAAGGTCTGGACTAAGAGAACGGTGTTGTCAGTAATAGCTCGTATGTTTGATCCAAGCGGTTGGATCAGTCCAGTAATATTCTCTGCGAAGTGTCTTCTTCAGAGACTTTGGACTTTGGGCGTCTCGTGGGACGAGCCGCTGTTTGGCTCTCCATTGGATGATTGGCTCGAGTTGTTTTCATCGATTAAGGAAGTCAATCGGATTGCCTTGCCTCGTCGAATATTGCCCCCGGGAAATATCGAGCCAGCCTGCATGGCTTTTGTGACGCGTCGGAGCGAGGCTACGCCGCGTCAGTCTATATGCGGACAGTTGACGCCGATGGCCGGGTCAATGTCTCGCTTTTGTTAGGGAAGAGCAAGGTCGCCCCCATCAGGACTAGGCTGACTATTCCCAAGCTTGAGTTGAGTGGAGCTCACCTTCTCTCTAAATTGTTGCATCACGTTGCCAGTGAGCTGGCGGCCACGGTCGAGATACGAGACATCTTCGCCTGGTCGGATAGCCAGGTCGCGCTTGCATGGTTGCGCGCGGCCCCACATACCTTGGAGGTTTTTGTGGGAAATCGGGTTTCCCAAATCCAGAATATCGGAATTGATATAACATGGAGACATGTGCCGGGAGAGCTTAACCCAGCGGACTGTGCTTCCCGAGGTTGTACGGCACCAGAATTGGTGTCACACCCGCTCTGGTGGGGTCCAGAGTGGCTGATGGGATCAGAAACTTCTTTGGCCTGTCTGTCAGACAGATGTTCCTTCTTTGAATTTGACTGGGCTCCGTGTACATGCTGTAGTCGCTGAGACGACGTCGGAGCCGGATTGGCTACTTGCTCGGTATAGCAGCTTGGATAAGCTTCTGGGTGTTACCAGTTGGATTAAGCGTTTCATACATAATTGTAGAAACCCACAGGCAAAGCGGTTGGAGCCGATTGCAGGTGCAGAAGAGCGCCGGAGCGCATTGTTGCATTGGGTCCGTGTCGTGCAGACCGGACGGTTTGAGTCAGAGCTTTCGTATCTTGCGCGACGGACGCGCTAAGTTGAAGGGCGCGGTCGCTCGTTTGAACCCGTACATCGACTCGGATGGGCTTCTTCGGGTTGGAGGCAGGCTCCGGAAGGCGGATCTTCCATATGAGACTCGCCATCCTCTGTTGTTGCCCAAGGGCGGACCCTTGGTGCAGCTTTTGGTGTCTGATCGACACATTCGTAACGCCCATGCTGGGTGCAATGCTTTGTTGGCTATCTTGCAACGCGAGTTTTGGATTTTGTCAGCCCGAAGAGCAATCCGTAGTGTTCTGTTTCGATGTATTGCATGTTATAGGTTGAAGGCATCCACGATGCAACCACAGATGGGTGATTTGCCCGCTGATCGAATCCGACCTTCGAGACCGTTTGACGGCGTTGGAACCGATTTTGCCGGTCCCTTTTCGATCAAGGCTTCTCCCTTTCGTAATGCCCGTATTGTGAAGGGCTATTTGTGTGTATTTGTTTGTTTGGCCACCAAGGCTGTCCATTTGGAGGTGGTATCGGCTCTGACTACGGAGGCCTTCGTCGCCGCGTTGGATCGCTTTGTTTCGCGTCGAGGTCTACCTTCCCTTATTAGGTCTGACAATGGCACAAACTATAAAGGAACTGTAAATTATCTTAAGGATGTTTCTGTGTTTATTGATAAAAATTGTACTAGTTTAAGTCAAATTGCTGCCCAAAGGGGAATAACCTGGAAGTTTAGTCCCCCAAGTTGCCCCCATTGGGGAGGGATTTTTGAAGCGGCTGTGAAATCCGCAAAGACCCACCTCCGCCGCATTATCGGAGAAACGGCTCTAACTTTTGAAGAGCTGGCCACAGTGTTTTGTAAAGTTGAGGCGGTCCTCAACTCTCGTCCTCTCTGTCCGCTATCTCCAGATCCAAATGACTTGGAAGCTCTCACCCCTGGTCATTTTTTGGTGGGAGGGCCGTTGAATGCCCTGCCCGAATACCCGTGGAAGGATGAACGCGTATATCGGTTGTCGCGTTTTCAAATGTTGCAGCAAATGAGCCAGGACTTTTGGCGTCGCTGGTCGCTTGAATATTTGCATTTGCTGCAGCAAAGAGTGAAGTGGACAGACAGGACTGAGCCTCCCAGGGAGGGTGATTTAGTATTGTTAAAAGAGGCAAATTTGCCCTCATTGCTTTGGCGACGAGCTCGCATATTACGTTTGATTCTTGGCGGAGATGGCACTCCGCGTGTGGCTGAGGTGTTGGTCGACGGTTCGATTTTAAGGAGAGGTGTGACCTCTCTCGCCCGCCTTCCCGTAGAGTAAGCTAGCGGTCTGCTTCTCAGACCGGGACGGGGGGATGTTTGTAATATATTGGGTAAAACTAAACGCAGGCGTTTCGCATTGCTGCCGCCAGAGGGCGTTCGGGGTTTTCACTGCTAGCGTGAATGGCGTCGCCATTGCATTGTCCAGGGCGATATCGGTTTGATTTTAATACGCGGAGCGGTCTCGCGTCTTTTGCTTGTTGTTTAGTTTGAGTGATAATTGTGAATCTCCTGTTTGTTAAATAACTATTGAATTTGTGTTTGTGAAAAACTCTGTTATTGTGACTTTTTCTTGTGAGAGGTGAAACGTGGCTGGCTGTTCACATCTGACTGTTCCCGAGTGAAACTACGGGAAGAAATCTATTTAGTTGTCCTGGGGAATTGAGATCTCAAGGGTTAGGTAGGGTGATTAGGAATTCCCCCTTCCCGAAGACACTCAAGTTTGGATCCGAAGAGAAAGAAGATTTAATTTGGTAAGTGTTCAATTGTAGTTAATTTATAGGTTAGGTTATCATATAGGGCCCTGTAGCTCCCTTCATAAGCTACGGTGGTAGCAGACTGCGTTAAGTTAGTTAGGTTTTAGTCGGGCAAACGTGGTGCCGCGTGGAGATTTTTTCCCGGTACTTATTTTTACCGGTGGTTTTTTCCCGGTGAAG
Source organism: Ephestia elutella (assembly GCA_018467065.1). NCBI lineage: Eukaryota > Metazoa > Arthropoda > Insecta > Lepidoptera > Pyralidae > Ephestia > Ephestia elutella. The sequence continues at coordinate 18,524,516 of CM031581.1, forward strand.
TTCCGGTACAGAATTCGTCCCGCCGCTTCGTTTGTCCGGAGTCTCTCTGCCACATTTTCTGGCAGCAGAGCGTAGTTGCTCTGCACAATGCCATTACAGATTTATAGCGGTCTATCTTGGGCCCTCAGAACACTAAAATGGGTATCTGCAAAATGTGACTTATCGTAAGGAATTCATAAAAACTACGTCAATATACACTACTTAGATACCTCAGTGAATTAGTAAAAAAGAAATAATGGCCCAAAAGTTAATTGTCAAAAAGTTATTAAATTTCTAATTTCTGATCTGAGGGCCCAATACTATCGGTTTTATTGACTAGACTCAACCTCGTATACTAATTCAAATTAGAATATATTTTTTTACTATTTTTTAACTAAAATTTAACATATGATCCGTTCTTCTAAATGCTATATTTTATGAGAAAATTGAATTTCAAGTTTTTATATGAAAAATTTTTGTAGGGTGACCACAAATTTTCATCATCAGCGGGACGTTGAAAATCTGTACAGATGAAAAGGTTTGTTTCAGAGTACTGTAATGACTTTACGATACAGCTAGCGGTACTATAATTAGTTTTTCAACACACTTGCTCGTAAAGTGGGTCTTATTACATCGATTTTAGGTCCATAATGCCATATATTACGAAGGTATTACGAATATATTACGGAGGTGGTTGGAAATAAAAATTACCATACTGCGCTATACAAAAAATAGAAAACTAATGCGTGTTATGAATTCCACAAAGCATTTTTAATTTAGCCGCATAATACATATAAGATCAAATAGGGAAAATAACAACAGTTTTTAAATAAGCAAAGATAATGATTTTTATACAGCCAAGCACTGTCTGTATGGCGATATACCATCCGCAGCGTGCACCGCGCGCTCCCTGCGCACGGCGCGGGGCGGCGGGCGGCGGCACAAGAATAAAAAACAAGACTATATTTATTATGTTGTGTTTGTTAGGTACATTTTCCGGTTTTCGCCGTGTAAGCATATTAAATATTTAATAAAATGTCGACTAGTATGGAAGAATATGTAAATTTAACTCCACCTGAAATCATTAACGAAGCGCGTAATGCAAGTAATAGTTTATTGCCTCCAAAATCAATCGTAAGTATTTGGCGGCATACGAATGTTTTATAAAGTGGAGGAATGACAAAAGGGCGCAATCGTTTTCCGATAATTAGATATTAGGACCACATTATTTTTTTTTACTCACAAGTGTGTTGAAAAACGTCGTACGATACACGTGTGCATTTGGTCATTACGCACACTCGGCTTTATTAGCGCGCTCGCCTTCGGCTCGCGCGCCAATATCGCCTCTTGTGCGTAATGACCAACTTTGCACACTTGTTTCGTAATGTACTATTATTTTAATATTATGTATGTGCGTTTATAAAGTACGTCTTTATAAAACCATTCTTCAAAATCAGTACCTATGTAATTGCCACCACCTTAATATATATTACAACAATGAAGTAAAAAAAATCATAACCCATTGTGTTTCATTCCTAGAATTAGAAAATTTAAAAATAATTTTCCTTAGAGACACCGACAGCTGAGGAAGCGGGATGTCAGATATGGTTTTTGCCTATGTTAGTGAAGGACAGGTTATATCTTCTGTGAGGTTCATTTTTGACAAGTTTGACATTTTTGGTGTGTTTTGGTTCCTTATTTGTGAAAGATTTGTAAAAAAAAAAATTGAATTTGGAGAACACTATTATGAACGTTTTTGGGCTTTATTTGACAATCAAGTTTGTAAGTCTGTTAAAGAATGATTTTTTCTTTCTATGTCTATGGTTTCATTAATCGTAACGAATTTGATTGGTTTGTGGATTGCGTTGTCTCTGGTGAATTGTACACAGATACAATTACTACTTAGGACATCATACTGGTCGGTAAGTTAAATAAAAGTTCTTTGTTTATTTGCTACAGGCAACTACGCCCGTATGATAAACATAAATACAATTTAAAATAACATAAATATAACAATAACTGTATTTTTAATTCATTCACCTGCAAATTAATTACTTTCCATCTGCACAGATTTTAATAAATATACATACGGACAAAGCACACAGATTTATTTAGCCCCAAAGTAAGTTCGAGACTTGTTGTGGAATACTAACTTAATGATACCGTATTTTGTAACAAGTACCTACATAATAGACAGATAAGACGTTTATTTGCATCAACTGACAAATACAAACATAACAGAAATTACATGCATATAGAAAAACATCCAAGACCCAAGCAAAACTGAAAAAGATCATTTTCATCTTAACTCGACCAGGGATAGAACCCGGGACCACCGGTGTGACTGTCCGGCGTGAGGACCGTTGGGCCACGGAGGTCGTCGAAAAGTCCCGCTGATGATGAAAATTTGTGGTCACCCTACAAAATTTTCTCATATAAAAACTTGAAATTCAATTTTCTCATAAAATATAGCATTTAGAAGAACGGATCATATGTTAAATTTTAGTTAAAAAATAGTAAAAAAATATATTCTTATTTGAATTAGTATACGAGGTTGAGTCTAGTCAATAAAACCGATAGTATTGGGCCCTCAGATCAGAAATTAGAAATTTAATAACTTTTTGACAATTAACTTTTGGGCCATTATTTCTTTTTTACTAATTCACTGAGGTATCTAAGTAGTGTATATTGACGTAGTTTTTATGAATTCCTTACGATAAGTCACATTTTGCAGATACCCATTTTAGTGTTCTGAGGGCCCAAGATAGACCGCTATAAATCTGTAATGGCATATTCTACAAAAATGGGAATTTGTTAAAATATTTAAGAAATTCTTTACTAAATTCTGAAATAAAAATGATTAACCCAGAAATAGTACTTTCTGAGATTTTTTTTTTGCAGGCGTCTGGATTGAGGGCCCACGTCAGATAATGATTACAGGCATAATTCTACTTTTAGAAATTTTTGGGTATTTGCATTAAGTTTTTACTATTTTTAACTAATTGCCCTGTAAATCTTATTTCGTTCCGGGACAATTTAAAAATTGGGCCCTCAATCCAGATACACACCACGAATAGATCTCACGGTAGATATTAGACCAAGGTCGCGAAAACAACTCCTGCTATGACGGTTTCGAGCAAACTTAGATAAGAGTTTAAGTACATATAATCGCTTTCTGGTATTATTGTCACTGTATTTATATTGCCGGCTGCTGAACATGGAATTGTTAAATGCTATATGCAATGATGAAAAACAATTTTAATGATTATATTTAACTAGCTTTTGCCCGCGGCTTCGCCCGCATGAATTTCCCACGGGAACAGTGCTTTTTCCCGGGATAAAAAGTAGCCTATGTGCTATTCCAGGTCATTATCTACCTCTGTACCAAATTTCATCGAAATCCGTCCAGTAGATTTTGCGTGATTGAGTAACAAACATCCTCACAAACTCACAAATTCACAAATTCACAAACTCACATCCAAACTTTCGCATTTATAATATTAGTATGGATAATAAAACAATGCAATGAGCATGGGTGGAAGCTATGTTTTTCCCAACATTTCTTACATATAAATAAATCATCCAAGTATACAATCGAGAGAAAATGCATAGATACAAATTCAGTGTATTGAACATACGTTTGGATTCGGATTTCAAATTCAATATTTTTAAAGTAGGCAATAAAGAAAAAGATTTTAACATTCCTACAGTTTTTGGATCTGAGAGATCTGTAAGGATCGTAGCAAGAGGAATTCGCTAGTCTCTGCCTACCCCCACAAGAAAAAGGCGTGATAATATGTATGTATGTATGTACAGTTTTTGGAGGCGGAACTCCAAAGATGGAAAACAGAAAAAAATTGCACGTGCCGTATTTTGTAAACAATGTAACGTTGAACTTTTGACATTCAAAGTAAAATAAGAAACATTGAGATATTTAAACGACTCAGTTGCAAGGTCTCAATTTGAATAAATAATTTGCATGTATAAAAACGTGTACAGAAATAGATTTATTTAATAGTTGTTGTGAGATTTATGGCTGATACGCGTGTTGGTATTTTTGTTTTATGACAATTTTTATAGCAATTTAAAACGCCTTTGTTGCTGAGACGCGTGATTTTAACGACTTCCCAAATATTCAAAATTTATATTTGCTTATTGAAATATTATCTTCAAAAATGTGAATGACACCGTCAGTAAAACGAAACACAGCTGAGATCAAAGGTGAAAATTAATCAAGGTAGTCAGAAACTACGAAGATACTCGTACTTACACGATCTTAGTAAAAATTTAATGAGTAATTCATACATACGTAAATCAGTAGAGTTAATATGATTACTAAGGCGTAGTCGTAGTCGTAGATTTTAAAGATCTAGATCGTTTAGAATTTCACAATTAGCGGGTTGAAGTTGGTAAATCAAAATCTGAAATAGTCCCAGACAGGTTGGAAGAAAAGTAATGGAAGAAAGGGAGTAATCAATGATTTAAGTAATGTATTAATATGTTTATGAACGTTTAGATGTTGCAACCAACTTCAAATAAACTGAAGGATCAAAGCGACCACTCAACTAGAGAATTACCGAAATACAGGAGTCTAATACCAAAGTCAAATCGGGAGTAATCATATTAACTAAACTTTCACCCACGCCTAAACCTGTAGGTTGCGGGTTATATGACTGACGTCATATCTTGAGAAGTTACGAATAAGGGGTTAAATTTTAGGTAAGGATTTTTTAACAATTTCAATCTGGGTGAAAGAAAACTTAACATTTCTCATAGAAACTAAATTTGTATTATAACAACTATTAGCATTAAGCGTTTATATTGTAACAAGAGCAATATCTTTAAGATATAAAGAACTAAAAAAGTTACTTTATAATTAGTCTTTAAGGAACAAATAAAATGCATAATAAAATAATAACAAGTTGTTTTATTTATACATTCTGCATGCACTTCAACACTTTTTTTTTTGGAATTGTTAAGCTGTTGTTTGCTCCTTCGTGACGTGGATCGTGAATTATATTTAAATGCTCATTATTTGTAAGTAAATATGATAAATTACTCCAGCAACATCAAAAGATTAATATTCAACTAGCATGCAATATCAAACGTTAAATATTTAGCCAAGGCTACATATCGCAAGCCTGATAAGGATCCAGTATTTACGTCATAGCAAGATAAATGTAGTAGACAATTAGTCTTGACTCTTGACGTATATAATTACTATTATAGTATCGATTTATGCATCGATAAATATCTTTTTATAATCCCATGTGAAGATTTGTGCCAAAGTTGAAGTGGGACTGGACGGGGCAATCATCAGAATGTCTCCAGAACAGTGGGCCAAATAAGTGACTGAATGGATTCCTCCAAATGGCAAGAGATGAGATGAGTTGAGAGAGGGTGTAGCTAATTCTTCTATGTATACTTTAGTGCATGCTAAAAAAGTATCTATGGTACAAATGATTCTTATTGCCATCGAATTGAACACCTTGAGCAGAAAAAAATATAGGTATACTTATTATGAGCTTACTTATAATGAGTATATGTATTTTCTGGACTTTTTAAATACCTTCTTATCTTGAATGTGTCATGTAACGTACGTTACGTGTGGTCCAGACATACGTTTAAAAAGTAAATTTATTTCTAGCAGCTATCGGCAGTAATTTGTATCATTCCAGCGTTTGGGCAGCGCGCCAAACACGAAAAACATCAATTCATCCGATTTTCCTAGCTCCACCATTCAATAACTTACATTAGGTAAACTTTACTTGACGTCACAGGCCAGCAGTTGGCAATGCCAAGAATCGCTAACAGGGATGGAACATTTATTTCTTTAAAAAAATTGCAAGTAAAATCTGAGGAAGTTTTTCAGCATTTTATCAACAATCCAACGTCAATTTTGTATATTATCGTTATATTGCAGTAATTAATAGTGAACTAAAAGAGTTAATTTATATTCAGTTTATCCGATATGCTGAAAAGCAAATATTTTAAATTTGATTTCTGATATACCCATCCCTAGCGGCTTACCAAAACAAATAGGAAGTGCCAGATTTTTTCATAACACGTGATAGTTTCGTAAGCTCTTTCGCTTTGTCGTACATTTCTGTCATTTTGGGTGGGATCTACCTCCTAGCGGTCCACCCCGGGCAACGTTGCCGCATTCTATATGTGGTAGCGGCAGAAGATCCTACAAGCGGTGGTAGGCTCAGAAATGGGCCGCCTGGTTTGCAACCACCCTCCTGCCGAAGTCCGGCGCCAAGTGGCTCTGCCGCGTTCCGTCGGTGTGCGGGAGTACCAGTGCCAATTGGGGATTTGAAATTTGATGCGTTACGCTGCTTAATACCGGTCTTGGTCTCTGGGCAAAACTGTATCGGGTAACTCACTCTGGAGGGCAGCGGGATCCGAAGCACGGTTCCAGTCGTTGGCCGACCGCTGGCAGTTGGGGGCCCGAATTGCGCGCCAGCCACGTGCAAAGGCTGCCCCGCCACCACGCGAAAAATCCCGTAACGCTCCACCGTGCCAGTCGGCGACTGGTTGGGAGGACCCGGTGGATCGTTCCGGGGGGTTCGGGCGTCCCCGCGGTCTCCAGGTGAATTCCCCTTACGATCAGTGGAGCCTAAGAGTTCCTTCTGTGGTGAAGGGCACGTTCATCATATTTTTCACACCCCTTTGTTCACTCCATAAGATATGAAATGAAGAAGCTAAAGAGAAAAGATTACACAACGGCTTAATTTCCTCCCATTAAAAGTGCAACTCACTAACATCAGAGGATTGCACTCCAATCTCGATCCGGTCCATCACCACCTTGAGACCGAGAAGCCGCACCTATTCTTTCTAACGGAGACGCAGATAGCAACCCCGTTGGACGTGTCATACCTCAACTACTCCTGGATACACTCTTGAACATAAGTTCAAGAAACGAGCAGGGGTCTGTGTGTATGTTCGCGATGACATTTGCTGTAAACGTCTCCGTTGCTTCGAGAAGTCAGGTTTTTCAGTGCTGTGGCTGCTTGCTGACACCGGAGCTGAGAAATCTCTCTACGTCGGTGTCTACCGGGCACACAGCGGTGATCAGGAGACAACAGGACTAATTGAATATCTCACTGAGACGGCTGATACTGCACTCCAGAGATATCCAACAGCGGAACTTGTTCTTCTGGGGGACTTTAATGCCCACCACAACGAGTGGCTATACCCATACCAGAAAACTGACCATGCTGGTAGGGAGGTGCGAAGGTTTGCCTTAGCACTAGATCTAACCCAGCTGGTGGACCAAGCAACGCGTATACCGGATATCGCTGGCCATACACCTAATTGCCTTGACTTGTTGCTGACAAATGATCCTCACAGACACTCAGTATCCGTCTCAGCACCGCTGGGTACGTCCGATCACTGTGTGGTGAAAACCGTATCTGTCTGCTCTCCTCCGGATGATAGTCCCCGGGGCTTGAGGCGAGTCTGGCGATACGAGTCGGCAAACTGGGATGAGATGCGAGGTTTCTTTGCATCATACCCTTGGCAGCAAACGTGCTTCTCTTCGAGTGATCCCTCGCGCTCTGCTGATGCAGTTGCAGATGTGATTAAGCAGGGAATGGAATATTTCATCCCCATTCTCCGACATTCCGCTTGGTCACAAAGCCCGTCCTTGGTATAATGCGGACTGTGTTCGTGCTGACGCTCTAAAACAGTCTGCATACCAAGCCTGGGTGCAGGCACGCGATCGCAAAGAATCTGCGCGGAAAATCCTCAGAAAGAAGAGAGCCTTTAACTGCGCCCAAAAGTCGTGCAAAAGGGTTTTACGCAAGGCTAGATTCAACCATGTCAGCCGAATAGGAGCGAAACTAGCAACCTACCCACCAGGCAGCAAGCAGTTCTGGTCCCTATCGAAATCGGTTGAGTCTAACTTCTGCCGTCCTTCACTGCCTCCTATGCAAAAGCCAGATGGGTCACTGGCTCATTCTGCAACTGAGAAAGCAAATTTATTTGCTACTCTATTTGCAAACAATTCGCGTCTCGACTCTGGCTCTAAGCAACCACCTACTATACCTCGTTGTGATTCCTCAATGCCAGAGTTGACAATCCATAATAAAGAGGTCCGTAGAGCTTTACTTAATCTTGACGTGAATAAAGCTAGTGGTCCCGACGGTATACCCGCAAAAGTTCTGAGGTGTTGTGCGCCCGAGTTGTCTCCAGTATTGACACGTCTGTACCGTCTGTCTCTTTCTTCCAATGCCGTACCAAAATCTTGGAAGCTTGCCAATGTACAACCAGTACCCAAAAAGGGAAATCGCGCCGACCCCTTAATTATCGACCCATCGCTATCACCTCCATACTGTGCAAAGTCATGGAAAGGGTTCTCAACAAAAAGCTGCTCGCGTACCTAGAAGAAAATGATCTCCTCAGTGATCATCAATATGGTTTCCGCCAGGGACGATCTACTGGGGATCTTCTTGTGTACGTGACACATTGTTGGAGCGAGGCCATCGAGAAACATGGTGAAGCACTTGGTGTTTCTCTTGACATCTCGAAGGCTTTCGACAGGGTTTGGCACGCTAGTCTGCTGAGCAAGCTTCCAGCTTACGGCATCCCTGCTGGCCTCTGTAGCTGGATAGCTGACTTCCTGAGTGAACGATCGATCAAAGTGGTCATTGATGGCTGCTCGTCTGATCCAATGACTATTGACGCCGGTGTTCCTCAGGGGTCTGTCCTCTCTGCAACTCTTTTCCTGCTGCACATCAATGACCTTCTTACACCCGGTATTGTTGGGTATGCAGATGATAGTACTGTTGTGGAGAGGTACTTGTCCGGTGCAGGGATTAGCGGGGATCAGTTAAAACTTGAGAGAAAGGCCATGGTTGAGCGAACTGACCAGACGTTAGACTACGTATCCCAGTGGGGAGAGAGTAATCTGGTCACTTTTAACGCTTCCAAGACACAGGCGTGTCTATTCACCGCAAAAAGGAGCCCTTTCATCCTTGCTCCTACTTTTTCGGGGTACATCGGTTCCTATAACCGACAAGCTTGAACTCCTTGGCATGGAGTTGACAAAAAACCTCAACTTCGGCACCACCATCGAATCCAAAGCCCAATCAGCTGCCAAGAAGCTGGGCATTCTCAATAGGGTGAAGCGATACTTCACACCTGGACAGCTTCTTACTCTTTACAAAGCTCAAGTCCGTTCTTGCATGGAGTACTGCAGTCACCTTTGGGACGGCTCGGCGAAGTACCAACTGGCCACTTTGGATTCGGTGGAACGCAGAGCCAAAAGAATAATCGGCGATGAAAAATTAACGAACGCTAAGCTCCACAGCCTAGCTCATCGTCGAAAAGTTGCCTGCTTGTCGGTTTTCTACCGATTGTACTTCGGAGAGTGTGCTCATGAGCTGCATGAGCTCATACCGCCCGCCCCTTTCTTCAACCGGACAACCAGACGCACTGCGGGCTATCATCCCTTCTTAGTTAATATTCCCCCGCACGCACCAAGCGCTTTTCGTCATCATTCTTGATGCGCACAGCAAAGCACTGGAACTCCCTACCTGCGTCTGTGTTTCCGAGCACATACAACCTGACTCTCTTCAAAACCAGAGTGAATAGGCTGCTTCTGGGTAAGCTCGCTTCATCGTAGACCTCATCTCTGTCCTCGGACAAGATTGTGGTCAAGAGCAAACCCATATTTAATAAAAAAAAAAAAAAAAAAAATTTCTTTTAACTGTTTCTAATTGTTAATGACGAAAGACGACTCCAATTTACTGACTTTTATGCTTTAAAAATAATTTATCAAAAATGTGTTATTTTATTGAGACTCTTTTAACTAATGATTCTGAGAATTCTATTTGCATTTGAGAAAATACAAAATCGGTTGTTTTTAACTTGAGTATGCATACGAGGACAATGATGACGTCAACTATAAAACAAGAATTTGACGATTTAAAAGTGCCATTTTTAAACCTATTTAAATAAAAACTTTGACTTTGATACAACCATCCTCCTTGCGATGTGTGTACCGAATTCAGAGTACAGCTAGGCATCGCTCGAAGCAAATACGAGTATAACTTCACAGTATCTGGCCTATCGATCCTATATGTGAATGTACCTAACAGATGTTATGTGCACATAGAGTAATTGGTGTCAAGTAGACACACCTGTGAACAAACACGTTTAGCCGGAGGTAGACCGCACGTAACGTTAGCTGAACTAGACTGAGCTGATTAATAGTTAAACTAGTCTATTGCAAAGCTCTCGTAATTATAGTTAATAGAATTTAAGTGATACATTAAAATACAAAAACAATTTTGCAAAAATTTGATAAGTTGAGTAGTAATTTCTGTAGCTATTCGCTGTAAAACGGGACTTGAAAAACAAGGATTAGTAGAAATGGGCAAATAATCCATATAATCGGAAAGGTTAGGTATAATAATCGGAAAGGCTCTTACAATGGTGCTCTAATACTATTTATTTAATTAATTGGTGAACAAACATAACATAACGGTCAGCCTCAATAAAACTTAAATGATTCATTTTAAGCTATTAAATAGTATAAAGCAGACATTCTTCCTTGTCCTCGTTAGCTGGGACCGAATTTAGCAAAACCAGTATGAAATAACTGGTTTTGAGACAAAAACATCAAACTTGTCGACAAGATGGGGCCGCCCGGCCGTCGCGTCAGCCAGTCGATTTAAAGATGACAAAATTTGTGGTTCGATTAATTTCGATCAAGTTAGTCCAGTTTCTCAAGAAATGCAAGACAAGGCAGAATAAAAAGACGTTCCAGCATATATCTGCATGAATATTTTTTTTTTTCTGCGAGTGTATAAAAAAAACATTGAAAATATATTAGACGCAGTAAGAATCGAGTATGAATGACAAAGATAAATAGACAACTCTTTCATAAAAGGCTTGCACATGATGTGTTTTGTTTTGTGAAAACGTAATGCACATTTCGATCTGACTGACGCTTTTGTCGTTATATTAAAACAGACTAATGAATGGCCAGATGTATTTTGATATGTTTCACTATTTTCGTCAGCTAGACTATTATTTGCCACATTTATTAACATAGATATAAAATAGCTACATCATATTGTTTAAGAATAACAGTATCGTTTAATACGGGCTTTTAGGATACCAAACCTACAACGTCTTTTTGATACGGGCTTCATCATCATCTTCATGCTTCGCCAGCATTGAGAAATGACGAAATAAATAAATAAAAACAAAAATAAAACCCAGTTCGAAGTCAGAATATTGGCACGACAAGGCTCCTATGAGTCACGTTCGCCGGCGCCCTGGGCTCCCATGATTGGAAAAACGACTTCTCTAATGATATTCTTGGTAGTTACACTAATGAGAGCAATTACCTCAACTATGCATATTAGATATATTGGCTGTACCTGTACAAAGCGTGACGTGTATTGACGCCCACTGCTGTTTAAAGCAAAATAAATATTTAATTGGTCACGCTGGTTAATATGAAATAAGCAGCTGATAATGATAGGCAGAGGCAATTAAGGGAGTGAGAAAGACATTTGACCATGGAACATAAGAGAATGGACCGGGACGGCCAGCGTAGCCGAGCTGTTTCATAGTGCAACAGGAGGAATTTATACGTTCTAATCCATAAATTTCACTGCATGAAAAAGAGCTCTTAAAAGAAGACGGTTATCTAACTTGATGTCTAAAAGATCTGCAACAAAAATGTAAAAATTATTGCTAAAAATGTTAAAGATCTTTGCGTAATAAGTTTTACGATTATTTTGATTACTATGCGACCCAAGTGATTTTGCTTTCGTTGTGTATAATTCTCTATAGTAAACATGGACAACAAATCATTGTGTGTATGATGGAATTTCACTAATAAGTTGTCAATAAAATACTGGCTGGTGTCTATAAAAGGTGTGCTTGATACCAGTACCAGTTTGACCGGTGTGTACCAGTTGATCAGGCGCAGCAAGTTTTGAAATATCCGCTGGCTTAGCAACGAGTTTGCTGAGAATTATAATTAATTGTAATTTGTGTATTGTAATTTTTTAAGGCACAAAGATGCTACTATTAATTTATGTAAAACTCGAAAAGTAAGATTTTACAGAAGAAGTGACAAGATTTCATATGACAGAACTAGGCCATATCATTTAAAAAAAAATAACAGCAGCGAATATCTAAATGAATACGCTCAAACAAAAGACTCTTTGATTTACCAAAAGTTCATAACAAAAAGTTGTTAGCATATTATGATGGATGACTTTTGCATACAACAGCTTGCTCACGCTTATACCAACTAGCGTTGAATCTGAGAGAGCCTTCTCAGCCGCTGGCTATATAGCGACTGACATAAGATGCCGTATATCCGACAGCACTCTCAGTATGATTTGTTTTTTAAGAAGTCATTTCCAAAATCACTCCTAATTTTATGGAGTGATTTCGGAAATAACAATTTTTGTTTTCACTTTGTTGTTTGTTAAAATGGATGACACAAGCGGTGTCAAACTTTGCATACTTTTTCCTGATCCATCCGTTTGACTGTCTGCAGTTTAACTCAGAAGCTATAAAGTCAAGAAATCTGCAATTTAGCATGGTCTTAAAAACATTTAGCATGTCATTGATTAATTACACCGACAAAGTAAAATTTAATCCGCATCTCCCAGAAGTCATAACGTCAGTGTCTATTGCTAGCGTCAAATATCCAATTCTCCAGGGTTTTATCAACATCGTTACCTACTATAGCTGGAGCCAGCTTATGATAGGAAATTCGCTTTAGTTGCGGACAGAAATAGCGATTGACGTCACTAGAAAAGCCACTGTCAAGGACCATGGCGACCGTTATAACGCCATTAGTGTACAATAAGAGGTGTACAGATGAGTGCTGTATAATCACGATAACATAATATTAGCATATCTAGAAAACCTAGATATTAAAAATAAAGAAACTCATCGCAACACTCTGCTAGAAATCATAGAAGTAGGACAAGAATAGCCGATTGACGTCATCAGAGGAGCCACTGTCAAGGACCATCTGGCGTCCGTTACTACGCCATGTGCGAAGGGAATGACTGACGCTTATAAATTATCGCTTGTTAATACTCTTTCGACGTAAATAGAAGATATGACACACCTGGATGATAAGAGTTTATCGCAGTTAACAGAGGCATAACTGACGAAGAATAAATGTAATTTTATGTTTTATTTGGTCTACAAAACTGACGTGACACCGTAACACACATACTTAAAAAAAAACAACAACTTCTTGATGTGAACACAGCATGCACACAAAAATATGTTATGTACTCTGCAAAATTAAAACTAGGTTTTACAAAAATTTGGAACATTAAAAAAAAATTGATTTTGAAAAAAAAAATTATGTTTATCTTTCAAGCTTATAATCTTGTGTTAATTACTGTTACATACAGAGCAATGGCATAATTATATTTTTAATATACATAATCTAACCCAAGGCTGCCTCGCAAAAGAAAAAATAAATTTGAAAATATTTAATTGGAGCATTGTATCAAATTAAAAGTATCACAAAACAGTCATACAGCTTTTAACTTTACATGTTACTGAAGCTGAAAAGACTTATTCAATTTATGTCGTAATAATTTGTAGAACGAAATACTTTTTTGCTACACTATCACTATTTTTGTTGGCTAAAATTAGAACGGCAACATTTCCGTGGTAGGGTTACTGTGGGCAAACACGAGCTGTCAGTCCAGCTTATAACGACCGACGACGCAAACACAACATCTTGAACTTGTCTGTTTTTTCTGGGTTTATATCAAACTAGCTGCTGCCCGCGGCTTCGCCCGCGTGAGTTTCCTTAGATGAAAAATCTTTTTGTGTTCCAAACTGTAGTAACCTAAACTCCAGTACTCAAAATTTCAGCTATTTGGTTATCCCGTGTCCCGCGGGAATATATTAGGTAGGTACTCGTAGTACAGTCGCGGTGTTAAAATGAATCAAAAGTGATATTTCATTCAATAAACGATCTTCGTCTGCTCGTTATCTACAATTTCCCGTGTACCACCACTACCACCCAGAGTCCCTCTTTATCCTATCCCGTGTCCTGTCTATTTATACGTCACTAGAAAATGCTCATCAGGTTGAACGACTTTTGCTAAGGCCCCATTTCCATTTTTTAAAGAGTAGCTGGTCTCTTGGAGTTCTTCATCAGATGTTGCATAAACTTAAATTTTTATACGTCAGCAGAAAATGCTCATCAGGTTAAACGACTTTTGCTAAGGCGCCATTTCCATATACATATGTAATAGTGTAGCTGGTCCCTTGGAATTCTTTATCAGGTGATCCTGATCTTCGATTTTTATACGTCAACAGAAAATGCTCGTCAGATTGATAAACTTTTCCAAAGGTACCATTTCCATATTTCTTATAGTTTAGCTGTTCTGTTAAGGTTCTTCATCAGGTGTTCCAGTTTTCAAAATCACTTATAGCCTATATGTTGTCCAGGCTTAATAGCTATACAACAAAAAAAGTTCTATCAAATCCGTCCAGCAGATATTGCGTGAAACGCGTACATACATATACAGATGAAAAGTCTTTTTGTGTTCCAAACTGTTTCAGATATTTCGGATCTTCGATTTTTATACGTCTACAGAAATGCTCATCAGGTTGAACGGTTTTTGCTAAGGCCGCCATTTCCATATATGTTATAGTGTACATATGTAATAGTGTAGCTGGTCCCTTGGAATTCTTTATCATGTCATCATCTTTCTATATGTTGCTCAGGCTTAATAGCAATACAACAAAAAAAGTTTCATTCAAATCCGTCCAGTAGTTTTTGCTTGAAACGCGTACATACATACAGACAGACAGACAGACAAAAAATTCCAAAAAAATGTTTCTGTTATTCTTTTTAAGTGTCCCTCTATCCATTTCAGTCAAAAATACTAAATGTACTGTACAGACAAAATATCTTTACTGTTTTATTATTATCCCACGACCCCTAAGCGCGAAGTAGAAATCACCAAAATTGCGCAGCGCCATCTATTGAAAATATTGAGAAATAATTTCAGCTTACATTTCTCATTTTATCAACGCCATCTATTGGATATTATTTTGCTTGGCACAATCAGTAGATGACCGGAAATAAATTTGCAAATTAATTTATTCGTTTCTTTTCAAAATTAAAAAAAAAGTAAGAAATTAATTCTAGAAAACAAATAAAAAACGAAAACAGAAAATTATTGTTAGTGGCAGGATTCGATCCAGCTACTTCCAGCTACTTTTTTGAAATATTTCTTTACTAAAATATTTAAAAAAATATAGAATTCTAAAAAACTAATACAAAACGCAAAAAAAAATTTGGAAAAAAGAAGTCACATCTGGCAGGATTCGAACCCTGTACTTAAAAAACTAATCCGCGACCTCTACTAATAGAGCCAACATGCGTTGTTTATAGCTGACGAAATTTCAAATGGGATTTGTCTATAGGTACGCAAATTCACCCCTTTTTTTGGACTGTAAGGGTTGAAATTGTGAACAACCCTTTCTTATGTGGGCAGTATATAGTATAATGAAGACACTAACCAAATTTCACGTTTATAGCTTTTATAGTTTCGGTTTTGTGATGATAAATTAGTTTACTTCCCCTTTTTTACCCCTTTAGAGGTTGAATTTCAAAAAACGCTGAAACACGCCATTGGTTATTTTTGTTGAGAAGTATTCTTGCCAAGTTTCAAGTAAATCAGTGAAGATTTTAATTTTTTTTCATACAAACTTTGCCCTCAATTTTAACCCCCTTAGGGGTCTAATTTTGAAAAATCCTTTCTTATCTGAGCACTACGTATTAACATAAAACTTTGGTCCAAATTTCAAGTTTATAGCTTTTATGGTTTAGGCTGGGCGTTGATTTATCATTTACCCTTGTTCTTTTATATATATAGATAGATAGATAGATGGGCTCCGTTCTGCGAATCGTGTTCCGCGCTATTATTACATGGTGCGGGTGCGTGTACGATCGAAGGTTGTTGTGGGCACAGGATACATTTTCTTTTAGTACACCAGCTTAGAAAACACAGAGTCAGTTGGAAATATTGACTTGATCAGGCTAAGGCCAAGCCGCGGCTGTAGTTGACTGCTGATGATGATTTAGGAAAGCAAGTGGTTAAAGGCGTTTTTGTTCAAGGATGATCTGGTTTAAAGGAGATTTTTGGGAGTTTATCCATGGTTATTCAATTTGACAGGCTAAAAACAAGTCTTTTTTATAGCAAGCAATCAAGCAAGGACTACCGTCCTTGCTTGATCAAAGAAGCTAAGGAATAATGATGTTGAATTATGAGACGGCATGGCGACTACTGCTGAGTTATTATCATTACTTTTTATTCTGAAGAACTTTTTAAGTGGGACAAGATCAGACAAGATTAATTGACTTGGTGTAAAACTCTATGGCACTGCTCAAATCAAATTCAGCCACCGAAGAATCAAATCTATAAAACGGCCTACTGCTTCGCATACCCTGTGGCGTAATGACGTCACGGCCTCACTCACTGCCAAGGCTCCCGACGTAAACACGATCCCTGTATAAACAACTGATAACGCCCGGCTCGACTCGAAGTCGATATACGAAGACAGCTCGGGACTTATGGATGTTATTGCGCGATCTTATCAAGGCCTTGACGTGGACTGTCGCGACGGCAATGCGTTTAAATGAAGAGTTTGTATCTATTGAATATTCAAAGTTATTTTGATTGAATTCATCGTTTTGTTATTTCTATAAAGGAATTCATATATTCTATTGAATGTATAATGAAGAAAAATCGATTCAGCTAAGTTACTCGTCTTTAGCAATTTTTAATTGTGCATGTTTGAAAAATCTTTACTTTAAGCGCCATTTTTCTTAGCTTCTTATCTCAGAATTCCATATTTATTGCAAATAGATTTTCAAAAATGAGACTATTCCCTCTCTTATGCTTTGAACAGAAATATCGCCTCATATAGTTATATAGGTCGTTTCGTTAGCCCACCAAGACTAGACTTTAGACTACTAGTTTTGTCAGAGATTATTTAATGCTATACCTTCCGTTCACAATTGGAATTTTTTATCATCTCAGTATTCGTACACGTACTATATTGTAAACAAAATGATAACAGACACGATGCTATAAACTCATGTGTTCATATCAGCAAATAGATATAAGATGATATCGATAAGGACAGTAACGTCGTTGATTCTACATTGCGAATTTATTTTTCAGAAGCTCCTATATTTGCATATAATATAAACCAGAAATAAACAGAAATGCCAGAATGATAAACTGATAAATATAAAGACGTTACCCAAACATATTGAGAATTTGAATAGCTATGTATTTTATCAATGTCTGTTCCGTTCTTTCCACATGAATGCCACTGGAGTGCAGATCTGAATACAGGCTCTTCCTCATATTCAATTCCTCATATTAAATTCCTCATATTCCTCATTTCAATAAAGATTCAACATTACGATGATTGTAGCAGTTGCAGAGTTGTTTTTCCAAAACTTCTTACAGGGTAAAAAATCAATATAAGAATGACAAATGACTTAAACAATTCATTGAAAAAGCAACCATTATATTTGGAAATCACCTTCAGGATACAAATATTACGATACCCCAAGAATGCATGTTTATAGGACATAAAATATTTTTGATATTGGGTAGTAAAAATAATGGCCCGTGAAAAGTCTAATAAATTCAGGAACGTGCGTAGTGCGTATGTATGTATAGAGAAGATTTAATTCAAAGTTTGAATTTTCCAAACTCAAACCCCTAACAGAATCCTCTATTGTTCTCAATATGTCCTTCTTTGAATCATTTGTTTTGTAGTCTATTAAGTAGGCTACTAACCCTGAGCTATTTATATTTTGATGACATACTTACATCACTTTTACGTTCATGTTATCAAATGTATTGGTCTGCTATGTCTTCAACTTCAACAGTACAAACATTGTTGCATGAGATATATTCAGAATCTGTTTTGATATCTTAAATGTTCTTATTCAGTCAAGTGTGCGTCATGTTACCCGGCATGGAACACTATACGGTTGGTAATAAAGGCGAATTTGCAATGAATTTGGGAGATTTAGGTGCTGTTGACTGAAGTTCACGTCCGCACATCTGATGCGATAAATAACAGAAGCATGCAAATTTTCAGCTACTACGCCGCTGAATAATATATCAACGGTGATATCTGCCTTGTCAACTGCACCACGATGAAGCTATAAAATCTGATAGTGATGATTATGTGGCTTTTAAAAACAAAATGTTGTAAAAATTTAAAATTTGTTACACTAAAATATTTTTACTTGTGAAACTTGTCGTGTTTATGGGTAGTTGTAATATTAGAGCATTTGCAAGATGTTACTGCTCGTGACGTGATACAAAGACTTAGAAATGTACGTACATTTACAAACGTAAGTATATTATTATATTTATTTATTTAAAAATTATTGTACACACATACAAAAGTAAGACAAGTACAAAAGGTGGACTTAATGCTAAAAGCATTGTCTGACAGTCAAACCTTAGGGTTGAGTTGAGAGAGTTCATCCTATTTATATACATGAAAGTTTGTGAGAATTCTTGGGTGTTTAGAAATAAGTAAGGCTTTCTAAGCTACCCATCGATTCTCACAAACTTTAACATCCTTATGTTAGTTGTTCATTCAAAAACTACTGGATGGATTTCAATGGTGTACCAACCAATAGAATAAAACCTAAAAATCTAAATAAAACATATAAATATTCTACGTTACACATAGATGATACTATTCTCATGGACAATAAATTTTATAATAATTTACTTTACTTCGCAAAAACTTTGGTCTTTGATACAATTTTTATTTTTTTAGTTTAGTTAGTTTTCGTAATAAATCATCTCTACCATTCCTTAGAGATAAAGCCCAGTTATAACAATAAGAACAAGTAACGTCACAAAACAAAGTAATCTAACTTTCGCTTTTGGAGGACGAGAAGAACAATAAAGGAGCCTTCAGGGTGATATACAGTGAAAGTTGTTAACTACGTAGCAAGGGATCCAGGTAATAGGACTAAAGGAAACAATCGGTCCACTGATAATGTTATCAGAAGCAAGTTTTTCGAACCTTGTAAAAAAAATTTTATACCCAAGGATGCACTAATGCAATTAAATTGAAAAAACAGTTTTGCATTTACAATGCCTAATACACATGAAAATTTTAAGCCATCTAGTTATAATAATGAACAATATGAACATACATTTGCTTTCTACGCAGCAATAATGCTACTTAAAAATACTTTAATAGGTAATGTTTAGTACATCTTGAAGCAGGTCTTAGGAATAACAAGTATTAACCTTAGGTCTTATTATAACTTGGTTTTTGTACACTGTTAGCAGTTAAGTTTTGTGACAATATGTGTTTTAATTAAATATAAAATAAATAATAATAAATAACCTTCTGTGTATATTTCAATTCAGATATAAGGTAGAACATTAGTAAAAAAATCGTTATATTTGAAGCTTAAAGTACTTACCATACGACAAACATATACCTGTAACAAGAAAAACATATATTTTTTAGAATAATAAATACAAATTCTTATGAATATATTATTGTTAACATGGTACTAACAAAACTGTCGGTTCAATTTAAGCAACTTTTATTTTCACACAACGAAGGATAACGGTTGCGTCTGATGAAAACGGAAACAGTTATAAACTTTTACAGCACGTTTTACTTTCGATGCCATTGTGTGTGCCCATAATGGACTATCTCTATTCACGTATCTTTTACACAGAGCCAACCCAAAGCAGTCATAAAACCTAACGGGCCAGGAACTTTCTGCTTTGTCGGCGAATATCAAAGGTACGTTTGCCATGGTCATGGAAATAGGTGATTCTTGCTTGAATCACATCACAGTGTTATTTGCTATTTGGATTTTCATGATGTCACATATATAATTTAAAATGGTCATGATATGCATGAGACAGCTTATTTAACTTTACGATCAAAAGGAACATAAGCATATTTTGCATTATTACCTGAAGCATAGGAGTCTTCATATCGTTGTAGCTTGCATTATTCCACACAAGTATTTGCTTAGACCTTCTGTCTATTAGGCGTGACTGTTGTTTTGTTTGGCACTGTGAGTCCACATGTTCTTCGCGATGAGTCACCGCCATGACAATACCTGTACCGCATGGGTTACGTAAAGCGCACCTGAGACAACATCCTTGTTTGCGCAACGGCACTCACGTGGATAAGGAGTAATATATTATAGATTTTTTTAAATTTTAATAAAAACAATCAAACGGCATAAGCATTAGATCCTACGACTATGGAAGCTACCGTAAATTTTCAATGCTAATTTTCTTGTACACTTGTAGACACTCCCTTCATACTCATACAGTCCTTGACGCAACGCAATCCATCCTTCTCTTTAAAGAATTATCTAATACAAAATATGAGAGGAAAACCGCTTTCCTCATGTTCTTACATCACCAGAGAATTGATGTCAGGAAAGAAAGAGGCTATCAGTGTTTTTGTAAACTTGTGAAGTTCGTTGATTGATGGTTGTCACGCGGTTGACGCGGTGCCTAAAATGGGATGTCACGAGCAAGATTACTCACAATCTCTACAATCTTCTGAACAATAAATCATATAAATACTGTCGCAGAATCTAAAAATGATGTAAGTATTAATATCAAAACTGTAAATGCATAAATCGAAAATAGGAAAAACGTCATAAAACGACTGACTTGATAAGCGTTACAAAAAGATATGATGATGAGACATATGACCCAAAATCAGAGAATTTCGTTGAAATTTCGTACATGTAAGATAAGAGCATAACATGGAATATTATGAAAGTTCTTTATCACTGGAAGTTGTACTCAAATAAAATACTTTCCACGATTTAACGATTAGATAAATATTATCAAATGATTAATCTTAGGTACTTTAGTTTGTTGTTTAAAGGAATAGATGCAGTATGACGTCTTTATCATTTACGGGGTAGATAGAGCCAAGAGTCTTGTCGTGAACTCGAAGGCCACGCTTAGCTGAATAGTAGGTTTATTGGTGGAATCGAGATATAGTGACAGGTTGCTAGCCCATCGCCTATGACAAGAATCTCTATTTTAAAACCCATTCCCTAGATTGTTTCAAGAAATAGGTTAATAACATGATCTCTACTACGGGCTTTTTTGTTGCACTTTGATTTATGCTAGAGAGGCCTCAGTGTGAGGCCACATTGCAATAATTGTGTAAGAGACTCCCGCGCAAGTTTCACACGTCAGCCAGCATTGCAATGCAAGCTGTGGCGATGGACACGCAACGCTAAAATAATGTTGACACAACGCTGACAATTTGCGCCGATTTACATCTCCTAACTATTGCAAGAAACTACACGTTTCGCGTCTCACATCTTACTTAAGAAATTTAATGTTACTTATCACATTTCTCAGTTTTAACGCAAGTTTGGATTTATTGATGGATATTTATTACTGTATCAAGTCACAACTACTGGGCGGATTTTAATGAGATGCACGTGTGGAGTAAAACTGAGGCTAAAACATTGGATACTCTTTATCCCGAAAATCCCACTGGAGCGGAACTAAAGGGCGCTGGTAGTTTACCATAAGTATGACCAAGGAACAGAATATCCTGCCTCTGTTTTCTTGAATCCCAATCACGTACAAATAGAATGTGTTCAAAATAAATAACTTCTTACAAAGAGTGCATAATGCATTATTTGGGCTTGCGTATCACCACCTCCTCGACTGTCTTCATCTTCCATGAAATGAACATTACGAAAACGCACAAAAATTTACAATTGATTAAAATAATCTTTGTAAAACTACATAACCTCGCTTAAAAATAAAAAGGTTACGCTAAAATTTCCGAGTATTAATTACATGAAACACAAACAAGTTCTGTTTCCCATTTCGGCGGGTCGCGTGAGGTCGACCAATTACTAAAAATAGTGTTAAAACACGAATAGTGGGTCGCCTTGATTATAAAACAAATATATCGTACGTCACGGAAAGATTTGGCTGTGTTTTAGTGTGAAATGTTTTGAATGATATTTCTTATCAATACGCAATATTAAAATAGTCTTACCAGTTTTTTGGTCGCTACAAATTTTAGTTTTTTTTTATAGATGACCCTGCTATCAATCGAAACATTGATTGCCTTGCCCCCCTTGCTGATTGATCATGACGATGATTAATCATCATAGAATTTTTCACATGAAGTTTGATATATATATGTAGGTCATGCTAATCCTTGTTAGTTTTATTGTACAAATGTCACATAGTATATATTATATATATGTATTTTGGTCTCATTCTAGCATATATCTATCTCAGTCATCTGTGCGACCCATCAGCGTTCACTGTCGTATCATTCTTCTTGTGTCCAAAAACAGAGAACATTATGGAGGATTTACGAAGTTCACCTTTTCTACGTCCTATATTGTCAACATTATTTATGTCATTTATTTGGATTACGCTGCTTTATATATTTTGACTTATCCAAAACATAATCATTGTAGGTAATCATATCAGATAAATTGTGTTTAATGTCAATACCCAATGACAAATCGATTCTTATAACTGCTTATAAGTGCTCTTTAATTTTTATTACAACTCCGCTGAATTCACCAGTTTCTGTCGAATTGTCCCTTCCTTACAAATTATACCCTGAATTGCCGTCGCCATTTTATAAAGTCGTTAGCCTGGACCTTGAGTGTGCACCTGTTCCGAACAAAAGGCAAATGTCCAAATGTCACGGAATCGGAATCCTTTAGGCAATCACGGGACAAGGCTACAGCTGCGGCAGATGCGGCGATGACGTCACGAAGAACACCAGGCAAATTGGCTGACCCGTCCTGCATACTAATGTTTGTTTTTATGGACTTCCTTCGTTGCATAATCGCAGTGTTTAATACTCCGAATTAAAATTAATAATATCTTATTAAGGACAATGGGCATTTTGGCCCAGGAGCGGCCATCAATGAAAGTAGTATCATTCGAAAGAGGAGTGCTTTTGTAACAAATATTGTTTAAGGAGTACAATAAAATATCATCTGGGAAAAAAGATATAGGTAAAATACTAGTTTTATGAATTATCATATTTTGTTCAAGTTGCAATTTTTGTTTTATTGCTTTAACATTCAAAAATCATTGCATTTGTTTATTTTACTGACATTTGAACCAGTAAATAATAATATTGGGCATGAATACAAAATCTTTATCATAATATCCAATATAATGACATTGTGTTATTTTAAATAAACTATCGGGACTTTGACTTTTATAATTACTAGTAATATGACATCGATGTTTAGTTAACTTCAACTACCACAACCAGAGAGCCAAAAATACGTTATTTGAATAAATCCTATTTTATTTTGTAATAAAACGTTAGTTTTATTTAACTTATCATTGTATGTGACGTTCCACGAGAAAAGGTTCCTTATGGTCATTGGCACTTACGACATTGTTATAATTATAAGCTAAGTAAACTAGTCTTCTTTTTGGCGTGTCGATGCCATTCCAACGATTTAAATTGTATCCGAAAAGTGTTCCGCCACTTTTATAGCCTCATCGGTGGCGGCCATCAGGTCATGCCGAGTGCAGGTGTTAGGTAGGGCACAGGGGGCAGGACAATAAGGTGCTCCATGGTTTGGGGAGAGACACCACACTTGCACACATTTTGTGAGTTAGGTACAAACCCCCACTTAGCCAGGCTGTCCTTACACCGGCCCACTTGGGTTCGCAGCCTATTGAGCGTCTTCCAGGTAGGCCAAGGCAGATCATGGCCAGGGGGTAGTTCCTCTCGCGGGGTGACAAAGTTGTCTACAGCGTGGTCTCTCTCCCAAAGTCTGGATCTAGCCTCCTTTATACCACAGTCAAGGGCTTCAACCCTTCGCACAAAGCGGCTTTTTAGCCTTTGGGGACAGGACAGTGGTTATGCAGAGGGTGTCGGCAATCTTGCAGCTGGGACTTACGTTTGGTGGCACCAATTACCACATGATAATGATCGCATTGTGTTCTGCAACAGAGTTCCGAAATTGAGGCTTTATCATTGGAAAAGCCCTCTATGTTAATCGACACCGCTGATAGTGCTGATCTCAATAAAGGGCTAGACTTTGGTGGCTCTTTTGGGAGTTAATCGTTGGGGATCATCGTGGTGTAAACTAGTACAATTTATATTTCTAAATGACTTAAACGTCAATGATCATAAGGTACCTTTTCTCGTGGTACGTCACATATTATGTACATATTGATATTATTATGTCATCATTATAATAAATGAACTAATCTAAGGAATCATCAATAGGCGATGCAGCTAGCAACTCATCACTATTCTGATTCCATTTTCCATCTATACGCCTACCAATATGCTAAACGTGGCCTTTGGGTCTTATGACTTTAGGCTCTGTTTACCCCGTAAGGGATAAAGACGTGATAATATGTATGTATAATAAGTAAGTTAAATCATAACAAAGTGAAAAAAATATTTTCTGAAAGATACAAACTGTAATAACTCTTTAAAATGCTTTATTTTTTTATCATAGGTGAATTTTATACCTTCGATAACTTTTTATCTAAGGATCCCACAGAAATAACCTTTTGTAGTCTTATTATTTACACAATTACCTACTAGAAAATAAATAGTATAGATGTGGCCGCCGATAGGCCAAGCGCCATACAAATTTGCCCATTGTTCTTTGATGCCTTTGTAAACATTACTACCAACCAAGGCAACGAAAAATTTATCTGTGTCTTAGGTCTTTGATTATGTTTACAGTGGAGTACCATCCATTTGACCTGTAGTGTATACAGGTGATATATTTTTTGTTAAATAGGATAATTTACCAAAATATAGGGTTCATATGAAAGAGCCTACATAAGACGCCGTTGGTATTTCGCATATCTGTGAAGTGAGCACTAGGCGTTTGCACACCGTATTCTGTTATCCAATTTAGTGTTAAAATAACATATTCTATCGCCTATACGTGAATGAATAAGTGACAGTAAACAGCAAAAACATTCCACTGGTGGCGCTGAGGTATTGGCAAACACTGATGACAAACAGTCCGATGATGAGGTCGGACCGCTGTGTCATGCCAGTCACGAGTTGTCACGACATGAGGTTACTTACACGCGATTCCAATTATCTACTCTGTGCGAGTATGTGAATGTTCTCCTTTGAAAAACCTTTGAATATCCGAATTTTAAACTTTAGGAATAAGAAATAGAATACTTTTATCCCTCATGGGGATATCTTTGAAAAAGTAAACGTCACAAAAAGGAATTAGCTCTTGAGAACTGGACATTATGTTCCACGGAGGCACCCTAGCTTCATTAGCTAGAAGTCATTATTACAAATATAATAATATCTTTACGCACTCCGTAGACCAGAAAACTCTTTTTATAGAAGTGGAAACTATCGCTCTGTAAAGATTATAACGATAATGTAAAATTTCAAACATCTCTCATTTAATCTTTTGCCTCAAAATCTCTTTCGGAGAATCAAGAATGGAAATTAGCACCCTTAGCTAATAACTGCAATGAATTAACCATGCACCTTGAATCATCATATGTGGCGGTCAACTGGTCACGAGGTGCCGCCGGCATGCAACGCCAATTATCGGATCGTTATGAGACGATGATGTTGCGAGACGATCATCTCTTACGTCACATCCTTTAGTGGTCAATTGACTTTATTGCATTTATATTGGTCGTTGTTTAGCTTGCCTGTACTATGGTCTCCTGACCTGATTGAATGCCATAACCGGCGATCCCATCCCACTAATATATATATGCTTCGATCAACTAAGTATAAATGCGAAAGTTTCGATGCGTGTGAGTATGTCTGTTACTGAATCCCGCAAAATCTACTGGACGGATTTCGATGAAATTTGGGCAGATATAACATAACCTGGAGTTTTATAGAAGGTATTATTTATCACAAAAATTCCACGGGAGCGGAGTAGAACCGCAGCGCAGCTAAATATGTAAGAGAATAAAAACCGGTAAAGAAAAGAAAAGGTTTCAAAAAGATGTCTAGTTTTAGTATATCCATTTCCTTTAATTTTAACGTCACCAATCACATCGCGTTATTAAACGATGGTGTTGTGTGACGATTTATTACGTCATTTTTTCCATTCAGATAGTAATTGAGTTTATTGCATTTATATTGTCTGTTAGTTTGTCTGTACGATAGTAACTGGATATGCGATAAATTGGCAATACCAGAAAACTAGCTTTGAAAATAAGTTATTCCGATGGAGACGACGCTGTTGCGGATGGACGATCAGTTGTTACATCATTTCCTTGGTCATTTAGATAGTAGTTAATTGGGTTTATTACATTTATATTGTTGTTTAGTAACGCAATCTAAGCTTATGTTTATAGTAAACCACCTGATGTAATGCGGTTCTATAATTGTCTTTCTCATGATTAAGAAATGTTTTCATGTCTTAAGTTAGTTTGTCTCTCTCTCTCAGCCGAAAAGACGTCCACTGCTGGACAAAGGCCTCCCCCAAGGATTTCCATAACGACCGGTCCTGCGCTGCCCGCATCCATGCGCATCCCGCGACCTTCACCAGGTCGTCGGTCCACCGAGTGGGAGGCCTGCCAACACTACGTTTTCCGGTTCGTGGTCGCCACTCGAGAACTTTTCTGCCCCAACGGCTATCTGTTCTACGAGCTATGTGCCCCGCCCACTGCCACTTAAGTTTCGCGATTCTGCGGGCTATGTCGGTTACTTTAGTTCTCCTACGGATCTCCTCATTTCTGATTCGATCACGCAGAGAAACTCCGAGCATAGCGCGCTCCATCGCCCTTTGGGTGACCTTGAGCCTTCTTATGAGGCCCATAGTAAGCGACCACGTCTCTGTTCCGTATGTCATTACTGGCAACACACACTGGTCAAAGACCTTAGTCTTGAGACACTGCGGTATTTTGGATGAGAAGATATCGCGAAGCTTCCCGAACGCTGCCCAGCCGAGTTGGATTCGACGGTTGACCTCTTTCTCAAAGTTGGACTTACCTAACTGAACTGTTTGTCCCAGGTATACATAATTGTCAACAACTTCGAGTGTAGAGTCTCCAACCTTCAGAGGAGTGGGTGCGACACGGTTAGTTAGTTCATACGAGCATCTAAATCTCTTAACGAAAGTAAAATGTCTTACGATTTAATTCCCATGGAAAAGTACTTTTTTTATTCCTTCCAGTTTAGTCAGAACATTCAAGGTTAATTCGACGGCACGTTTTGACCCTGGGTTAGGTTCGCAATCTTGCGTTATTTATACATATAAACTACGTATTAGACGACCTACCATTAGACGTTTTAAATTCTGACAACTGCGTGTATATTGACCTTGCAACCCACTCGATAAGAAAGTAGAAGCATCGCCTGTTTAATGTTTCACGTTAAAATATACATGAGCAACTGTATGATATAGTCAATATCCCGAAATCACGACTGACATGACGACGATTGTTTAAAACCAAGCAGTCTAGTAATGTTTGAAGAAAATATGTGTTAAATTTTATTTAATAACAATAGCTGAATATCAGAATTCGCTGTTGTGGAAATTACCGAGACAAAAAGTAGTGTTAGTCTTTTAACTAAACGGCATAATCGTATAAATAAAAGAAATGGAAAATTGTTTAATGATAAAACTGTGTGATAAATTGCTGCAGGCTTCTTCGCGCATTTATCGATAGTACTCGTAGTTCCTCTGCCTTCTGTTTGTAGAGTTGATCCCAGAGAAGCTACTAATAAACCGATTGTTGACGATAAAACTAAGTAATTAATTACAAAAACTAACGTGTTTCGCGAACAAGTACATAAATAACCAACGTAATCTGTAGGTGCGCCATTCAGACTATGTCGGAAAAACAAATGAGCGGTGTTGTTCGGGATGTTTACGAGCCCGCCACGAGCTCTGCGCGTGGTACCAAGTTGTCTATGGGTTGGTGCGTTTTTGCTTCATCAGTACACGCGATCAACACATGTGTATGCTATGATTTGCGCCTCAGTAACCTATTTGCACTCTGTAATGTTCTAAATTCATACATATTATCACGCTCTTTTCCCGTGTGGGTAAGCAGAGACTGGCGATTTTCACTAGCTACGCTCCTTACAGATCTCTCTTCATACATGCATTACTGTTATGGGTGCTCCTAATATCTCCGTTCTAAATTGCACCTCTATTTACCTAAAGGTTCGTTTTGCTCTGCTACATTGCCTTGTCTATGACGATACAGAAACAGTCTTCTTCCTCTATTACTTCTACTATACTGGTATCAAGGATATGAACATTTGACGTCTTAATACGCCATGATTTTTCTTCTTTCCACTTCACTCTATTCAATATTCAAGATGTCTCTCTGGAAAATGCTTTGTTGATTGTATAAATAAGCGATTTGGTTATGGTTAGGTTGATTGTATAAATTACATGAAATAATTTCTTCACCTCATTCATATTCTTCGTCAAAAGGCGTACAAAATCGTACATAGTCATTGCTAGCAGCGTTCTCCATTCCATCACCCTTAAAAAGTTCGACTCCCACAAATCATGACATAAAACTAACTATCAATAACTTAATAGAACATTCGTTGAACGCAATAAATTCAACAGCATTAGGATCTTTGCAAGCAGCTCACGTTCACGCGTCGTCGAAGGCTCGCGAAGCAGCAACGTGAGTGCATTGGTATTCAGTGTGCGCGAGACAACTTACCATTCGCGGCACGTATCGCCACTACGTCATGCTTGCGCTGAGGTGTGTACATTTAGCAGGACGGATTCAGGGTGCTGGGATTTATTTATGTCAAATGTTGAATTTGAGGAGAGCTTAAATCTTGAAAGTTGGCAATGATTTAGGGCATTCGATAGAGATGTAGAGAAAGGAGCTTGAAGGTTCTTTAAAATTTTGATATATTCGGGTTGTTAGAAAGGTTGTCCGGATCTAATGAGACAAGATTAGAAAACTCTATCTATATATACTATTAAAGTCCTTTCAATGAATATTGTTGCTAGACTTGACAATCTATAGACTAAACTGGTGGTGCAAATGTTTATAAAACAGTTACGGTACTTCTATAACCGATCACTTAAATAAATAAAAATTAGTTACTACAGATTTTTTTAAATCCATTTTCTTATAGGTAATTTCATGTGTATATAAAATTCCGAGAAGTTGATGGACTGTTGCTAGTAAAGTGGTATACTGAGAGAAAAATTAATATTACTAAATATTTTGTCTCGATACATTGATGCGTAGGGTAAACGGTATGCGTGTTTACCTAAGCAGTGTGAAATACTTAATTTTCCCACTGAAATATTGACAGCAGTACGCTGTCAATCGCGATGTCACGACGTGTTCAGTTTACACACGCACGCCACTCTTATCATTTATGTTCATGATAGTGATACTCATATTTACATATAAATACGGTACAAGTCACAGATATGAATGACATAAAACACTGATATATGACATGAAGATTTTTCCAGTTCCCTTGTAATCATTTATTAGTTTCACAAACTGTATTTAAAAAAGTGGTATAACTTGAAGTGTGATAAATATAAACCGTATTGTACTTCTGACGTCTAGTCATAAGGAAAAAAGCAAACTAAATTAAGAGGTCACACGCAAGCGGGGAGATTCCAAGAAAAGCTATAAATATTGCAATTAATGCAACCGCTAAATATCGAACAGAGAATCGTGAGCAAAAGGAGTTAACACAGGGTAACGCCATACATGTGTTAAACAAAGTTAAACATATTAATACTAGTGACGCAAACGAGCTTCATTCGCAACAAGTTAGGCTAGTTCGCGTTGCGCTGCTAAAAAGCGTACACACAACGTTTGACGCAAATCACCACTATTTAGAAACATTTTCCTGTGATCGGGTAAACAAATATATCGGCGGTCTTCGCCCCGCCACAAATATTGACCATAGTTACGTAATATTACAAAAATCTTATGAAACGTGTCCGTTGGCATCCGATGATTGCGCAATGGACGCCAGATATATTCGTAATAACGATGCAGCAGTGAGTGACTGATTGTAAACATTTATTAAATGACACTCTTACGCACTGAGACTACTATCATTGCTTAAATATGTGTCATTCCGATGGAATAAGTTAATTATTTTAATATGATGACAAAGTTAATAGATTCAATTAATACTAATGCTATAATAAGTTATTCGGTAATTTATTATTTGCATTCAATTAATGAAGCGCATTGTAGATAGAGCTCATAGAAGAAGTCATAAATATAAATATAGTCTAAAAGTAGTATGATGTAAAAAAAAGTCGTGTAATAAATACCGTAACTTTTGTAGCCAAAGGCAGGTATGTGTTAGAACAAGGAAATTGACTATGCAGCATTTATATCGTGTGATACTTGAGATTAAGTCATCACTTCTAGCTGCACCGTGACATGAAACATTGCTTATTCATAGAACAGATGGCGAAAAACAATGAAATCACAGTTTATTAAGATCATGAGCTAAAACTGTAAATCTTAATCATTTAAAGACTAAATTCAGTAAACATACATAAAATTTGATCGTAATTGATAGAAACTTAATACAGATAAAGAAGAATTTAAAAGAAAACTCTTATTCTTGTAAAAGTAAAATGAAATGAGTCATATTGAAATATATAATGTATAAGCATTTGATAAGGAAAATATAGTTAAGATAACACAAAGTATATCTCATCTCATCCCAGTTTAAAATAAAAGGACCTATATTTATAGCTAACTTAAAGGAATAAAGAGGAATGTTGGTTGAAATTGTATGCTACTGGTATACAGCGTGTCGGTAACAATGTATCAGATGCTAAAATAAACAGACATATAACACAGACCGACATTAATCCGGTCGTTAATCTAAAAGCGTGCGTGTTCTATGCCATTCAAGAAAAAAAAACTGTAACGAAAAACAAGTCATTATTCATTTGGGGAAACACTGGACGGAAAGACGTGGGTTGCTATCGCATGAACCGACTGACAATGGGTGAAGATAAACTATGTAATTACCCCACATTTTATAAGTAATGGGTAAATATGAGAAGAGGTCCAAAGGCCTATGCCTATGTTCCAAACGTTAAGTTATCATTGGTATGCCAACGCTTAGCACCAGGCGAAACTAAGACTGAAGTGTAGGATATTGACGACGCCGACCGCATGTACCTTATAGAAATTGTATGTTATGGAATGCCGCCCAGATAGATTGAAAGAAAATCTCTTGCAGCGACAAGGATATCGTGGTCTCCCAGCTTTAAAACACGACTATAGTCGGCAGGAAAATCATACGGTAGTAAATATACTTCGTAAGGCTCCGAAATATGTAGAAGAGTACAATTTTAATCCATGTAAAGAATCTACTCCTCTGAATAAAATGTGCAGTGTTCCATAAAATGGAGCTCGCCATGAGTTCGCTGGCGCGGCGGGGCACTACGCTCATCGTGGTTATTTTTGGACTCATGAATGAAATAACGTTAAACTCCGATACCTACTAACTGTTCTTGATTTAGTTCCCGGAGGTTGTTATGTTTTTTAGAAACAGACGAAATAGACGAGTCGAATTTTAGCTTGTATATTTTCTTTAAAAATAGATCCTTGAAAAAAAATATGTATTCTATGTCACATCACAACAACGCTCGCGCCGTCTTATATGCAACAACATGTAATGTACTTAAAAAGGAAGCTGTGCTAAGTTCTTTCATATTCTATTCAGAGTCCGACCCTGTATTAAGGCATATTACCATCGCGTCCCTTGAAGGACGCAGCACGGTAGATGCGCTGGAGTAAATCGTGACCCGTCCCCCTCTCCTCCCACTCTACCGACGCCCAACAATGGTGGGCTCCTGTATTCTGAATCTCAATGAGGTTTTCAGTTGCTGCAGCAATGGAGCTGAATATTAAAGCAGTTATCTTTGAAAATCTGAATAAGTTTATATTGGGGTTATTACAACCTTTTTACGCCAGGATCGCGTCTGGAATCTGGATGGTTTCTGGCAACGTGCAGGTTATTTTGCTGCCAAACTCCTAAAGATTATTATCGATGTAAGAAATTAACACATATAAAAGTAATGAAGTTTAAATGGACTAGTACTGTTTGTTTATAGACACGTTATAGAAATAACAGAAAAGAAATAGACCAGTTAAAGATGAAAATAGACCAATTCAAAACACACGAAACAATTGTTTAAGTAAAATCACGAAGGTATAATGAGCGAGGCGCTCTTCTGAGCGCCGAATCGAGATGAGAGTCTTCTGACACTCTATCTCGATGTCTGAAGAAGAAAGAAGGTAAATTGTTGATACAGGATCTTCAGATCCCAAGGAGATTATTAAGGTATTTCCACACGGCACGACACGCACGGTCGGTTGTCCATGTCGGTCAGTGGCGTCTGGCCACGGTCTGCGAGCCAAGCGCGAACCGATGCGCTTTCTACTGCACGCCGCCACGTGTGCGTGACGACTATGTATTAGCATTTAACGTTTCGTGAACAGCATCGCGTGGAAAAAAATATTATTGTGGAATTTGAAATAGATTAGGTTGAACTTAATTGTTCGGTGATGATGAGTGATTTCTGTTGCAGCTTTAACAAAATTCCAAGTATAGCATACAAAAAATCTGTTTTTTTTTAAAACTGGATAAGGATGGACTGGATGGTGGGTAGGTTTTGATTTTTGCCGTTTTACCATGATACGATATTAGGTACAATATGTCATACTAATACATATCACAAAATTGAGGAAAATGGTGAACACGCACACACTAATAGAGGTTCAGCATTAGCCAGAAAGGGGCTGAATGATGATATAATAGCCCATAGTATCCATTATTATTCCAACGAAATTTCATTCCATGTAAGTTTAGCTTGTACTACATTAACTACGTTTGATCTACTTGCAAAGTTGAAAATTTCAGCAACAGGTAACAGGCACATACAAAAAAAGAACGTATCTTTTCCGTATGATACAACAACACTAATAACGAACGGCACACATGCCTTACCGACCGACTGGTTCAATTAATCCGAAGCTTACCGGTTTAAAAAGCGAGTTTCTAACCGCTACACAAAAAAGGTGATAAATAAAGCCGATTCGAATGCGAGTCATCAGGGTACGACTACGAACGGAACGGTCACGCGCTGTGGCCAAGCGTGAAGTCACGGGATGTGACGCTTGGACTCCGCGGCTCTCGTCACGCGCCCGTAACCGTCACGCTACAGCGCCCGCGCCACGCCAGTGTGAACACGCCTTTATTTGCGTAATTGGCGATTGCCAATTAGAGAAAACGGATTCAATGATTTGCATATTACTACTTGCTTCTTTGCACGATACTCATTTACTCATTTATTCATAAATTCGATTGTGTGTGTGACGGAGGAGTAATGGAGTCTGATAAATATGCCAGTCCGTGTGCATGCTACTCGTTTGCAATAACAACTGTAGACAAGCACACAACAAAAGCAAATAATGAGACATTTATCTTTAATACAACAGTTTTTGGCTTCTAGAACCAATTTATCATGAAGATAACAAAAATATCTTCAGATAACTTATTTGATGAAAATATACTTGATTAAATGGGAAACATGATCATCTTTCCAATCAGTAAATATCATTAGGATAGGCATCCTAATGATTATTGTATTATTAATGATTAGTTTGATTTAACAGATAATAATGCCTTTAATAGAGAAGGTTAATGGCAAAACCACTCCATTAACATCATCCACAATGTTGTTGAAACTGACAAGAGCATAGCTCTTAAATAGGAATAAGAAGAGATTAACATGGATTTTATTATTGTGAGCTACGAAGATGTCATCAACCTGAACATACAAGACGATAGAAAAATCTAATGTACGAGAGCTTTCCATAATATGAAATCCATACTAATATTATAAATGTGAAAGTTTGGATGTGAGTTTGTGAGTTTGTGAGTTTGTGAATTTGTGAGTTTGTGAGTTTGTGAGGATGTTTGTTACTCAATCACGCAAAATCTACTGGACGGATTTCGATGAAATTTGGTACAGAGGTAGATAATGACCTGGAATAGCACATAGGCTACTTTTTATCCCGGGAAAAAGCACTGTTCCCGTGGGAAATTCACGCGGGCGAAGCCGCGGGCAAAAGCTAGTATATATAATAAGTAAGTACCCTTATCGTGACAGAATATGATCTGGGTCATATCATATCTCGTTGGAAATGTCTATCCTGACGTGAAAGCCTATGTGAACCTTCTGGTTATCCATTCTGAGCTCGGCCCCTCCTGATACGGACCTGTCTCCGAAAAGTATATAAAGACAGGCTTATTAAGATAGACTTGTACGAGTATCTACCTAAAGTTATGTGAAATGCTCATAGTAAATGACGAAGCACATGCCCAAACACGATGATTGCGTCGGAATGCGCAAGACAAACACTAGGCCATATTACTGATAACACTGATAGCAGATAGCGGCAACAACAAGCTGGTAGATACCATATCTGCGTCACCAGGATTATTATTACTATCAGATGATCCGTGGAATTCACGACACATTAATTAATTGTGGAATATTTTTGAAATATATAGGCCAAACAATTATGTACTTGTGTTACGCAGATATGAAGAAACCGGATTAATTTGATTATTATGTATGTTCTTTGGAATTGCCGTTGGATTATGACCAAAACAGGGATCAATGTACAAACACCTGAGAACACACGTTAAGTACCTAACCTAATCACGCATAAGATATTTGTGAAAATATATACAAATATTTGCCATCGCTGAGAATTAAAACGAAAGCGGATAAGCGTGTTAACCATCACCATGGAATTAGACGTTATTGATGTGAATGTAGAGTCAGTCAAATCTCTTGATTTACTGACTCTACATCCACATATAATTTCATCATCATCATCTCAGCAAGAAGAAGCCCACTGTTGGACATAGGCAACTCCCATAGACTTCTACCTAGAATTATTGCAAGGGGCAGTACAAGTAGCTGCATTGTCATCTTTGCAAATACCTTAAATTCAAGCATCTGCTTTCCCTTTTGATATAACACCGTTAAAAATGTGTAAAATGGACGCAGGTGCTCCTGATAACGAGTCGTATCGTATGTATTGCAATAATATCATTTATTACACCAGAATACCGAGAATTTTCACCTTTCATATTTTTCAATAACTAACGTTGCGGGTTATATTGACTTTATAGTAAGTAGATTCATAATCCACACTTAGACAATAAAAACCTGACCTGGGTGAAAAAGTTGTCAGTGGCTTATTTTGAAAATATTTATCTCGAACATTTTCAAAACATTACTAGGTTCCAAAAAACGGCACTTAGACCCAGAGGCCCCCACAGCTCACTTGTAATCAGGTCTCTTTTTGTTCGTGATATTTTTGAACCACGCATGAACCGATCAATTATCTTCAGCATTGATCATCGCTCCATCACTCTACGGGACGGCTTCGATGGTATAATATTCCTAATCGATTCTCGATTCAATCGAGTCACGTACCCAGCGCTGACCACCTCGGTAACAGTCATGTGGGTCAACGAACGGTAGAAACTTTCTTTTTTTGTTCCCCGTCTCCACCGCAGCCGATCTGAATTTTTTTGTAAACATTTCACACACAATCAGGGTCATATTATGTAAACATTTGGAAAACGTCTTAGCAATTCTTGGAACTTCTGTAAATGGTATTACTTTGAACTTGTGTTAGCAAGATACAATCAAGATATTGATATGACGAGTGAAGACGGCATTCTAGGGTCTGCTACGCTTGGGTGGCGTGAGTAAAATGGGGTTCCAGACGGTAATTTACGTGGGAACAAAGACGTGCTGATTATTCTAACAAATGCCAGTGAGGAAAAAAAGGAATTACTCGGTATTATAACTTTCCCACAATCTCTTTATGAAACTGATAATGACTTTAAACGATTTATAGATCATTGCAATATGATTTACAGATAATGATTGTAACTAGATATAGCTAATGGATCGATGGAAAGATAAATATTATTTTATTTTGATCAGTTTGAAGAAGTTTATATTTGGAACCACTTCCGCGTTTAAAATCGGCCACCAGACTTTTAATTCTCCATTACCAGTCGACTTAAATCAAAACATACAATAAATCGACCCGACGAAAATAAACCTCACGTCAAAAGTCGGTTGCCCTGATTGAACACAGTACACCTTTAACCTTACTTCAATAAGGTTCAGCAACTGAAAAATATTTATAGACAAAAATGTTGGTTCATCGGCCTTTGTAATCTAATGATTTAAGGCGCTCCACACGTGAAGGTGGAGCCGAAGCCGCCGACCGGCCTTAACCAGAATGCCAGTGGTGACGTCGCGCGGTTAGAAAGTTGCTGGCTTGCGTCACGGCGCATCGGGGTCGACGACCTGCCGCGCGGTTGATGCAGGTAGGGTTGCCAATGCATGCTTATATTCCTCAGGAAAATTAATCTATTTGGGTGTGTCTTGAAGATGAGACTGACACCTAAAGTGTCCTTTAAGAGACCTTTAAAAGGCACATTAAAAGAACTGCTCAAATTTTAGATTTTGAAATGTTATGTACGGAGGTTAGGAGTAGTAAAACTACTCTAAGTCAAATTGAAAGTAAAACTAATGAACAGTTAGTAGGATACTTGAAATATACAGTAGAGGAAAATTTAAAACACAACAATATCAAAAAAATACCCTATATGATAATACCTATACGCAAAAATATCTCATTTATAGGTACACTTTAACCCCTACAACTTAAGCACAAATTCGCCTTTCGCAAAACCAAAGGAATTGTGCTTTTAGTCTTTAAGCACAGAATACATAATAGTACAAGTACTTTAAGATAATCATATTGATCAACAAATGCAGCAATTAACATTAAACCTTTTGTAGAATTTAAATCCGAGTCGTCTAATTTGATGGTTTTATTCTACCGGCATATACGAGGTGCTGCAAAAGACTACAAAACTTCTATATCACGTTGATCGACCCTAAAAGGATATTATGACATTATACAAAAAGATCTACAGAAAATCCAGTTTGTTTGTCTACAAAGGACCCAGGTTCAAATCCTGCTCGTGCGTGCAACTTGAGCACACTGCAAAAGAAATTTCCTCCCACGTACTCAAAGGTATGAGCTCCCTGCTATATTTTTTCCTAAATACAACAATACGGACTTCTTGGAAAAGGGCGTGAAAGGATTGCTGTGACCGCTTTCTGTGTTTGTT
Organism: Ephestia elutella; assembly: GCA_018467065.1. Lineage (NCBI taxonomy): Eukaryota > Metazoa > Arthropoda > Insecta > Lepidoptera > Pyralidae > Ephestia > Ephestia elutella. The sequence continues at coordinate 18,561,755 of CM031581.1, forward strand.
TGCCTACTTAGTAGTATATTAAAAAAGTTACATCGAAAATTGTAGTCGCAGTAGCACAAGCAGCCCTATTCCCCCAGTACGTATCGACCTCGTTCTCGAGTCTCGACCAGCCATGCTTCACGTAACTAGCTACACACTACGTTCGTTGTTCGTTCCAATTGTCGTATCTCATAGTATTGTATTCGAGGCCTGCAGGCCTATCGCCATAAGTAAATTCATACGAAACGCAACTGAACCGCGATCGTTACGCCATTTTTCGGATGATTCCGTATCGCGGTAATATTTTGACAGCTGCTTGAACCGAAGCTAGATCGTAGATCAACCGAACCGTTGTCAAAATAAAAAGTTCCGAAGAGGCTGCTTTTTTTCGATCGTTGCTTAAACGTTGAGGTGTTTTGTGGAAAATCTATCACTTCCAATATTATTTTCATGGAAATAGCTAATGAATTTGATGTGGCAAAAGCTCGGGCCACAGGAAAACATGAGAATCAGTGAGAATATTAGTGATCGTATTTAGACAAAATGCTTTCATATAGTATAAAGACACAAGCCATTCGAACCATCACAAGCTGCAGCTGCTCGTGAGAACGGACAAAAGGAGCTAGTGGCAGCAATGCAGCATGCCGGCGGCCAGAGGTGTCCTTCAGCTGGAATTAGGACGCGCACGAAGATGCTCTCATAAATCGTTTGTGGTCAAATACGGGCAAGAGCGGTGCACAATTAGACATTTTTACATTAGTTTAGCTATTTATTAGTGAATTTTGATTACAACAATAATCTATACAAGTACTTACCTAGTTAAGTCCTTCAATGTGTTTACTTATGTGTGCTTGAACATATTAAAATTGTGTAACGACGGCCAGTTACTGTGTGCCCAGCCAAGCCAAGCCAAGTCAACCTGTGATACCAGACAATCACAAGGTCCTAGCCAATGCCAAGGTGACACATGCCAATTCCATAGAAAAACCCGAGTCTGAGCAGCGGGCCCTATGAATAGCTGCGGGTCCTTTTTTTGGGAGTCTATTCGCCTTCTTCTATGTTATTTAAAATTCAATTCTATGTAATTAGAATAGGAAAATCTGTGCGTGTTTGTGTGTGCTAAATAGACTGCTTTGTTTGCAAAAGTACTTTTATTTATCCTCTTTTGATGCAATTGATAAGTTTTTTGTATAACATTTTTATAGCTATTTTGCAAGTGACTTACTACCACAATATAACATTTTTTTTTAAATTTGTTTTAGATTAGATTTTTTTAATTGGGGAAAACTTGCAAAAATGTTTTCCAAATAGTAAGTAACAATGCTATCATATTATTATACATTCTTCAACATAATCCAACATTACCAATACTACTAGGGTAATACAATTAAGCAAATAAGAGCTTAACATTATCAAAATTTTTCTGAACTGAACGAACAAAAGACTAAAACAAATATGTAGGTATCATTGCATTGTAATAGATTAATGTAATTAAAAAAAAAAGAACAGTATTCCACATTCTATGAAAATATTGCATTGTGCGAGCAAGAAAATTATTGATAAGTGGAAATTGATCTTAAATAATATGAATAGAAAATAGATAGATAGATCAACACTTTATTGCACCATTTACAGAAAATAATGTAAAGTAAGACAACCATTTATTTTAAAGCCATTTATTTTTAATTAAAAATTACATATAGGTAGCTCTATTAATTAGGGAACTGTTTTCAGCCCTTAATTTATTTCCATACTCCGGCTTTTCTGGCTTGTCTGTGGGTCCTGGATGTTCCTGTTGGTGACTATGACTAGACCGAGAGTACTGAACTGAAACAATGCAATAATTACCATTAAGTATGGGCCGAGACTAATATGTGTATGTGAAATTTCAGGAAGATTGGTTCAGTAGATAAAGCGTGAAGAGGTAACAAACAAACAATATTGTTTTATTAGCTTGTTGATTAGCATTTATGCCAACCAATTAGGCCCAAACCCGGCACTTTAAATCATCCCATACATGAAAAGTACAAAGAAATTGGTAATAGTTTATACATAGTATTACAGCATATTTATCCTTACTTATTACAAAATAAAGTCCCATACCGCATCTGTCTGTTTCTCAAAAAAATGGGGTGGGTCATAAGGAAAGTTTTAGTTTATAATTGACGCGGGCAAAAAGTAGCTAATATTAAAGGTAGTAAGTGCATAGATACATACCTTAGCCCATTCTTTGCTTGTTCTAGTGAGCATTTAATCTTTCCCTGCATTTTCTCCATAAGCGTGCCACTGTTACACGTGCTTCCTTTGACCTCACTCTTTTCAATGAGCGAGGTCTTGGTACTGCTCGAGATAGTTCACAGGGAGCTGCAATTGTTCGACACTGGCTTGCCGACGACGTTCCATTTTCAGCAACCGTACCAGTTGGATATTATATATAAACAATCTGCCTCTTCCTCAAATAATTTCATAACCCTAAAGGGTATTAGACCTTCCTGAATTTAGGACCCGATAAAAAGTGTCCGATATCGGCCTCTGAATTCAGTGGCCGATGCTCCTGATCACACATTAACTGATTCAGAGAGCTCTGAATCAGTTGCCAAGGACGAGCGCTACGAGACAGACGTGTCGCGCCGCGCTGCGCGCATTTAAAACAAAATGGCTCCAACTTAATCGAAATATTTTTAAGGATTTAATGTTGCATTTTGATAAAAAAAATTATATACCTACACCTAATAATACATTGAATCCTTCATCCTAATCCTAACCTAACTAAAATTATAAATGCGAAAGTGAGTTTGTTTATTTGTTTGTTACCTCTTCACGATTTATCTGCTGAACCAATCTCCCTGAATGAAATCTCGCATAGGTATACATATAGGTTAGAGGTACCGAGAAGGATATAGGGTACCTTTCATCCCGGAAAGAGCACTGATCCCGTGGGAAATTCACGCGGGCGAAGCCGCGGGAAAAAGCTAGTTTCTAATTTTTATGTTCATATAATTTTGGTCACGCTTGTCCCAAAGGTATGTCCTTGTATAAAACTAAAATATCATTAAGAATCTCTCTTCTGCCATTTTGAGTACGTAAACACACACGCTGCTAACCAACAAAACGTGCGTGCGCGACGGCAGACGAACGGTGACTGATTTAGGATCCGATACGTCGGAAGGCGTTCTTTCCTGAGAACGGAGGCTAAATCGGATGCTAGCTTCCTAAATGCGATTAGACTTCTCTTAACTAAGTCCTAGCCCTTCACTTGGGCTACCTTCATCAAACAAATACTATTGTTTATGTCCACTTGAAATGTGAACCGTAGAATAGTCCATAAATTAGTCCCAAATCACATTTGTTTCCTCTTTAACTCTGCTCATGTTGATAAACAACCATTGTTCCAAGAAAAGCGATAACAGATGAAATATGAAGAAATATCTTGAGAGAGATATCTACCTCTAAAGATAGGTAAAGTAAATAAATATTGAGGTAATTATGTAAATATAACCTTAAAAACAAGCAAATGATAGACAAAATGTCAAAATACCTAGTGCGTTCAACAAGGTTCAACATAATCGATTGTCGATTATACTCAAATCACAGGTATTTACAAAAATACTTCACAAATATTAGCGTCCAACTCTAACGTTTCAAGAGTGATCATGTTCCAGTTGCGATTCAAGTTCGATTGTCGTTACGAAGTTACCGCGATTACGAAATCTGCTGAATTGGATCGCAATTCTACCACGGCCGACGTTGAATCGTAACCGATCCTTAATCGAACCGTAGTGTTATAAATTAGCGCGATTGCACTCCTGGATTCGAACACGGTTACACGTTGACATCGTTTATCTGCTATTTTGTGGTCAACAAGGTTATCTTCAATCTAATCCGGGGATCTAACCCCTCGTAATATGAGTTTAATAGAGCGCCTGAATTTGGAGCAGACTTGTCCTTGTTGGGGTAATGAAATGAATAACTAAAGATATTAACTGTAATGAACCGAATAACTAAAGGCAATAAAACTTTTTTCCAAAAAATTTAACCGACTTCCATCATAAAACTTAAAATCATGAAATAACATTAAAGAAAAATGTATTAGCATGCTACCTACTGAATGAGGTGAAGTCGGTGCCAAGTTAAGGTGCTAAGTTAAGGGTGTTACGTAAGTTTAGCTAGGCATTTTATATATATATATATATCTTCTTCTTCTTCTCTCAGCCGAAAGACGTCCACTGCTGGACAAAGGCCTCCCCAAGGATTTCCACAACGACCGGTCCTGCGCTGCCCGCATCCATGCGCAACCCGCGACCTTCACCAGGTCGTCGGTCCACCGAGTGGGAGGCCTGCCAACACTACGTTTTCCGGTTCGTGGTCGCCACTCGAGAACTTTTCTGCCCCAACGGCTATCTGTTCTGCGAGCTATGTGCCCCGCCCACTGCCACTTAAGTTTGGCGATTCTGCGGGCTATATCGGTTACTTTAGTTCCCCTGCGGATCTCCTCATTTCTGATTCGATCACGCAGGGAAACTCCGAGCATAGCGCGCTCCATCGCCCTTTGGGTGACCTTGAGCCTTCTTATGAGGCCCATAGTAAGCGACCACGTCTGTGTTCCGTATGTCATCACTGGCAAAACACACTGGTCAAAGACCTTAGTCTTGAGACACTGCGGTATTTTGGACGAGAAGATATCGCGAAGCTTCCCGAACGCTGCCCAGCCGAGTTGGATTCGACGGTTGACCTCTTTCTCGAAGTTGGACTTACCTAACTGAACTGTTTGTCCCAGGTATACGTAATTGTCAACAACTTCGAGTGTAGAGTCTCCAACCTTTAGAGGAGTGGGTGCGACACGGATATTAGACATGATTTTCGTCTTATCCATGTTCATTTTTAGACCCACTTGTTGAGAGGCTCTACAGAGGCCATCGAGCATTGTGCCTAGGTCTTCCAAGGTCTCAGCCATGACTACGATATCGTCAGCGAATCGAAGGTGAGTGAGGTACTCGCCGTTGATATTGATACCGAGTCCGCTCCAGTCCAGAAGCTTGAAGACATCTTCCAGGGCGGCGGTGAACAGTTTCGGAGATATAACGTCTCCCTGTCTCACCCCTCGCTTCAACTGGATAGGTTTCGAGCCTTGATCCTGGAGACGGACCGACATGGTGGCGTTTTCGTACAAACACTTCAGCGCTTCGATGTATCGATAGTCAATTTGGCACCGTTGGAGAGACTGTAGCACAGCCCAGGTCTCGATCGAATCGAAGGCTTTCTCGTAGTCCACAAACGCCAAGCATAAGGGCTGATTATACTCCTCAGTCTTCTGTATAATCTGCCGCAGCGTATGTAAGTGGTCTACGGTACTAAAGCCTTTTCGGAAACCGGCTTGTTCGGGAGGCTGGAAGTCGTCGAACCTGCGAGCGAGACGATTCGTAATGACTCTCGAAAACAGTTTGTAGACATGGCTCAGAAGTGAGATAGGCCTATAATTCTTCAATAAGGTTTTGTCGCCTTTTTTGAAGAAAAGTACCACCACACTTCTGTGCCATGCCGTAGGCGTTTGTCCCTCGAGTATGACGGAATCGAATAGCTTCTGAAGAGCTTTTAATACCGGTGTTCCACCTGCTTTCAGAAGCTCAGCCGTGATTCCATCATCACCCGGTGCCTTATTGTTTTTTAACTGTTTGAGAGCCATTCTAATCTCGTATAGGCTGACGTCCGGGATATCTTCGGTGTAGTGTCGGGTCAATCTGGCTCTTGGATCTTTGGCCAGATTACTGACAGGTGCGCGTACGCTGGTGTATAATTGTCCGTAGAACTTCTCAACCTCTTCCAAAAGCTCTGGCTTCGACGAAATGATTCTGCCATCCTCAGTCTTCAGCTTGGTCAGTTGGCTTTGACCAACAGACAGACATGATCCTTATATAAATTTAGATTATTTAATATTCAATTTGGCACCGACTTCACCTCATTCAGTAGGTAGCATGCTAATACATTTTTCTTTAATGTTATTTCATGATTTTAAGTTTTATGATGGAAGTCGGTTCAATTTTTTTGGAAAAAAGTTTTATTTTATCATTTTCAGTGCTTATATTTTCTTTAATAAAAACTTTTCTTTTACTGGCTGAAAATAAAGAATTAAGAATTCGAAACTTTTTATGATAGTTTGATTTGAAATGTAAGATCATGTCAAATTGTCTATTATTTTTGGCACATAAATAGACCGAGAGCCCGTGACGACCAAACCTTCCTTATTTTAGAAATGCTGAATGTTTCTCTGCGTGGTATATACGGGTAAAAAATAGTAGCGACTAGGTATGAAGTTTAGATCTTAGTTGAGTATGGTAACATAGATAGCAAGGATGATTTTTATAGGTATTAAAAGCACCCTGGGGCCTCCCAAAGTAATATTAAATTAAGATTTTATAATAAAACAAATATAACTATAATTTAGTAAAGTTACAATGTCTAGCAGGGGTTTATATCTGCACCAATTGCCTGGTAATGGATGGCGTGATTTCTAATATTATTAGGAATAAAATCTTTAAAAAACTTTACTTTGAGGAAATTGAGTTACCAATTTAAATGTTATTGCTACAAATAATCTGCCTAAGTAATAATGAACCAACTTTTATAGTTGCTAATCGCTATTTCTATGTTGGGGACATACACAGAAAATTTTGAGTTTTAATAAAATAAGGAAGGGCATGCTGTCGCGGGCTTTTGCTCTATAATGCAATGTTGGTATTTTTATATTTTGTTAGGTATCTTTAAAATTACCGAACAGATTCTGACGTAGTTAAAATGGGACCAACTTGGGAATACACCATTACGATTAAAAAAACAATTTTGGAAATCCGTCCACAGTAGGCGGAGAAATCGGCGAACATACATAAAAAAAACATACATACATCGAAACCTATAACCTCCTCCTTTTTTGGGAAGTCGGTTGAAAACAGAACGGAATAACTAAGTACAGAACTAAGCAAGTTTTGAAGAAGTCAGTTAACCTTCATAATGGAATTAAAGATTACAAATGGCATAATGGATTCTTCGAATTAAACAATTAATTCTTAGGATTAAAGTGCTATATTTAATTTCGATCGTAAAATCAGAAATATTTAATGAAATGGGCTGAAAGAATGTGACGTTTTTACATCGAGGTATATGCAAGGTATATGTAATAACGTACGTTAGCACAATATCTTGATGCGTTTTTATAACACAGAGAGATAATACGACAGACTGTCCGTTAGTGTATCCAAAAGGGAGAATCGAGATCCTCAGAGTGTAACAAGATATGATGGGACTTTAGTAGCGTTCTTGCAACCAGTAACTGTGTCTTATTCGTTTCTGGAGTGCATGTCTTTAACACCATGCAGATTAGCATTCCAATTTATTCTTCTTCATAAAGTATTGGCCGGTATTTTCTGTGAAGTTGTCACAGTATGTCAGCTCTCTCTACTTCGTTCCATCGCATTTCAAATAATATAACCTCATAAATGTGTGTATGAATCTTCGTGTATTTGTTGAATCCTTGTGTCATCGATATCACTAAATCAGATAAAAATCGTTTCGAGATATCTCCTCCTCGTGCGTGCCACTGGCACAGATACGACGACAATAGATAGTAATGTTTACACTGTATTACGTTGTCACTTTGTCGTATTTGTCTTATTGTTTGCGTTTGAATAGCATCTTTCTATAGTCTTCAGGAATCCAGAATGTTCTGGCTTTGTAATTCTATGTTACGTTCTTGCGTTTAAAATGTTCGTTTGAAGCTTGTGGTATACAAGATTTTCTTTTTATGTCACTTTGTTCTTTTGTGAACTATGAAACGTACCTACCTATAACCTTCCGTTATTATGTGTTGGTGGTTTATTACTCCTAAAACCTTGTCACTTGTAAGTGAAGGGAAGAAAAGTAATTTAGACCAATAAGATTAGATTTATGGCTTAATTTTAATCATCAGAAGATGCAAGTATTTCAGAATCACCATTTCATAATGATGATTACTTAAGATATATAGGAGTATTGCTGGCATCGCTGTCCACTACTTTACTACCATTTTAGCGTGAGTATCTATATTGCAGTTTTATTTGCTAAGCTAATCATTCTGAGCCATACTGAAGACTGCGATCACTTCTCAAATTGTGCTCTTGTGTGTGTACAACTGGTGATTGCAAAGCCACGTATGTACCAAACGTGTTTCGGAACTCACGGACAAACTGGTTCGACCTTTCTCTTTTGCGTTTCCTTTCACGGAGCAGTTCCTACTGGTCCGGCCAACATAACCTGATATATTAAGTACCAGGTGTTGTACACAGATTTGTAAAAATATTTAGATGTAATAATTCCTCACGAAAGACAGGGACAAAATGTTAGTTGCTCTCACATTAGAACTCCATGCTAATGTTTCTTTATTCTGCAGACATAGTTTTGCTATGAAGGTTTATAAAAGTTATATAATTTAACTCCACACGCCCTAACTCTATAAACACTCACTTCACAAACTTGATTCCTTCACGAGTTGAAAAATTTATTCACTGTTCATTAGCACAGCACGTCAATTTCATTTTTAGGCAGGCAATGATTTTCGATGTTTTTAATTTCCTTTTCAGGTTCTTAAAATATGAAGCCTAAATTCACCTCGTTTTTTTCAGTAATTTTTCTTTAGTCCATACTTTGACGAGATTCGATAGTGGGGGGGCGACGTATTCTAGAGGTCTTTAGTGGCTTGTCGAAGGCCTGAGGTCGTCGACCGGCCTTAGCCTACTTGAGTGACGTGAAGGGGCCCCAATCTCTCCTCCCACCTCACTTAGCTGACTGCCAGTGGCGTAGCTGAATGAGCACGTAAGCGAGGGGCATAAGCAAAAATACTGGGCCCTAAACTAGGCTAGGACTTTATCCAGTATAAATAGTTTTAGTACCTATTTATATTAGGTAAATCCTTTTTACTTGAACGTGGCACGTAGATAAAGATAACAGTGGAAAAATAAATAAGATCTAGTCTTGCCAGGATGAATAAATAATTTTAAATTAGAGTGACGAAAAAAAAATCTATTAGGACGCCAAAAAGTTCTGAGATTGGGGCCCTGTGATACTGTTCTACCTATACATAGCTACACCACCACTGCTTCTGATGGGAATATTCCCAGATAGTGAATGCATTTCGCACCCACATGATATTAACTTGGAAAAACTTGTCACGAATCAAGTTAATATACAGTGCGACAACGATAACTTGGCTCGTGGTAGGAAAGCGAAAAACCAAGCTAAAGTCCAAGCAATTAAAATATCTTATTTAAAACATAGGTGGCGCCCTCACTCGCGAGCAATAAGATCGTGTTCGCACACTGTAGCAACAACAACGTAGTCAAAGAAAAAGTACACTATAGTTCAATAACTTGTAAAAAAAAATATTAAAAAACTTGTATTGTTCAAAGTAAAAAAAATAAACAATGGTAAGTGACATTTCAAAGTTCAAAAAAAAAAATGAGTGGGTGTGAATAGATTCCAATTTAAGCGTACGGGGGTACGAACATGGTTTGCGCATAAAGGAAATTGAAAAAATCCATTACTCAGTCAATTTTAGTAGCTAATTTTAGCTTTCACACTTTGGTATTAAAAATATGTTTGGTATTTTGCCAAAAAGTATAAATTAAAAAGTAAAAAAATGCCGTTATCCATTTATAAAATATCATATTTATGTGCCATACATACCTAAATGACATACTTAAGACCGCACGAAATTAAAATTGAACTTTTCTAAAGGGGTCTTTACGCAGAACACTCTGTTACTTTTTTGAATGAAAAACTCTGTTATGTGAAGTATTATTAATTAAAAAAATATATAAACACAAATCATCTCAGTCTCATTAAAAATATAAGATCAAACGAACTTCTAAGTGAAGTTCGATCGATATTATATGAGTCGCTTCATTCGAAGATATAAATATTAACCAGGTAGTTTCCTTATTCTACAGCAACGACGCACGATTTCAGAGATGAGGGTAGACATCTTTTTTTTTTTTTTTGTTTACCCCCATTCTGCCTTGCTTTCATTGTTACATGTCAGTTGAATTTTTCTTCATTACTTTAGAGATCGTTTTAAACTATTTTGTTCTTGCAAATTGGGTTGGGTGGGTTGGATCTTTATATCTTCGAATGAAGCGACTCATATAATATCGATCGAACTTCACTTAGAAGTTCGTTTGATCTTATATTATATGTCGTCGCTTCATTCTTCAGATATAAATATTAACCAGGTAGATATTTAGAGAAACATATTTGCAAGAACTAATTATTGCGTGAAAAAGATAAATTGAGGAATAAAATACTTTTATAACAAGGTTCGTTTTATTTTCACCACATAACAAAAAGAAAACAATATATTCTATATCTAATTGTTACAAACTTCAAATCAATTTATATTTGATTATGATTATAAACATACTGCTCTGGCAAATTGGCAATCATTATTGCTTAAAATATTTAATTTATAAAACTTGGCAAACGTATGTTCATTTGTCCAGCCCGCAGCTTTGCGTATTGTGTCGATGCCTACGCCCGCAGCATTTGCTGTCGACGTAGATGCATGACGCGTACTATGAGCGGTAAAAGTTGCAACGTCAATACCACTGTCCGATAACACAGATTTTATCCATCTACTAATAGTTTGCGAGGTAGCAGCTCTGTAAGGCATTTTAGTTGTTAATATAAGATTATCGCAATTAACATTTCTAAACTTTTCGGTGTGCTTTATGTAATCTGAGACAACAGTTACCGGGCAAATATTTAAATTTTGTTCGAATTTTGGCAGGAACAGGACAGGCTGGTCGCGGCCTGGTGCCGATGTTTTTAAAATATCTGTTATCGATATTCGCATACCGTTTTGCAAAAAACAAATATTCTTTAATTTAATTAAAGACAAGGTCTGTACTCTCTGACCTGTACATAATGCTAGTAATGTCACTAATTTCCTGGTCAATTTCACAAGGGTAATATCTTTATGAGGATACCATTCAGATATGTGGTTCAAAACTATTTGAGGATCCCAAATATGAGAGTATTTCGGTCTTGTAGGTTTTAACCTGAACGCTCCTTTAAGGAGGCGTTTTATGCACTCGTCCGAACCTATATTATTTCCTAATAAAAATGAGAGTGCTGACCTATGTGAATTTAATGATCCATAGCTTGCGCCGTTATTAAATTGTTGATTCAGAAAAGATATTACCTGTGAAACTGACCCAAGAAAGTAATCTACACCGTTAGTTTGGCAGAATTGCCACCAGAGTTTGAAACTTGTATTATATTGCTTTTTGGTGTTATCGGATAGTGATGCCAACATCAAGTCTATTGCGTCAGCGACAAGTTCCAACTTGTCGCTTTAAGAATGCTTCGCGGAGAGCCTGACAACACCCAAGGTAAGCTGTTTGTGTAGGCGATGAGGTGTCGAGTCTCTGGAACAGGATTGGAGAACATCATCGCTGGGTTCAAAATATATAATTTCGGAGTCTACTAGGCTCTTTAACAATGGATACCAAGGCTGTGCAGGCCATTGGGGAAATACGAAAATACCTTCAGCATTTTCTTCTATTATTTTTTGTAAGCATTTCAATATTAAACAAAATGGCGGAAATGCATAAAAGAATTAATCCTTCCATTGAATAGTAAATGCATCAACACAACGCATTTGGGTCTGGGAGCCATGAGATATAAACGTCGCATTTGGCATTGGTACGAGAAGCAAATAAATCTATTTCGGGCTGACCAAATTTTTTGGTTATTATTTCGAATGCCCAGTCTGATAGACCCCATTCAATATCTGTATTGATTTTTCTTGATTCAAACTCTGCTTCCACATTGTCTTTAGTATTAATATAAGAACCCTGTTACATTATATTTTTCTTCTCGCACCATTGCCAAATTTCTCTAGATAGTTCATTCAAATGGGGAAATTGTATGCCTCCCATTCTATTTACATAACTAAGAGCAGTTGTGTTATCAATACGTAACAAAATAGCACAATTATTCATGTTTTTGGCAATAGTCTTTAATGCAAAATAAACCGCTAACAGTTCTAAATAATTTATATGGAATTTCAGTTCGCTATCTTTCCATGCTCCATGTACTCGAATATCTTTACAGGATGCTCCCCAGCCCGTCCTAGATGCATCTGTAAAGATTTCTGCAGCAAAAACTGTTACTCGTATATCGTTGAAAGTATGTGAAATATTTTCTTTCCACCAAACTAAATCTCTAAGTATATCTGCGGGAAGACAAACTTTAGTGTCGTAATTGCCGCTTTTCTCCAACATAAGATATTTTTGTCTCTCTAATATCTTTGTATATACCCAGCCATACTTGACAGCTGGGCATGCAGCTACGAGTGTACCTATTAATTGAGAAAACTCTCTTATGGTGCATGTGGGTAGGGAACAAAATCTATGTAATAACTGTGCAATTTTGTTTCTCTTCTCTTCAGGTAACGCGATTGTTAAATCACTAGAATCATACACAAAACCTAAGAACTTGCACTGTTTTTTGGGTTTAAGTGAACTTTTGTCAAAGTTGATTATGAAACCTAATTTTTCAAGTAAACGCAATGTTACATTAACGTTATTTTGGCATTCGTCAAAATTTGATCCGATGCACAAAATATCGTCTAAATATATGACAGACTTATGACCTTGACCTCTAAGATATTTAACTACTTCTTTCATTATCTTCGTGAAAATTCTTGGTGCTATCGATAGTCCATATGGCATAGCATTAAACTCGTATATAATTAAATTTGATTTAAGGTCATTAAATTGAAAACGTAAATATTTACGAAAGGCTTCATGTACGGGTACTAACAAATACGCCTCTTTAAGGTCAATGGAAGCTAAGTAGCAGTTTTGTGAGATAAGTCTGGAAGCTGTCCTATAGTCTTCCATTTTGAAATGTAATTTTGATACAAAACTATTAAGAGACTTAAGATTCAGAATGAATCTTTTATCTCCGTTAGGTTTGGGAGCTAGAAATATTTTCGACACAAACTGATCATCTAACGGATAACAAACAGATATGGCGCCTAACTTAATAAGCTTATTAATGGCTAAAGTCATATCTTGTTTTTCTTGTACTGATTCTGAACTGAGTTTAGGCAAGTTATGTTGCATAACGTTCCTTTCGAACGGTATATCTATACCATCTCTAATCCATTTTAGTACTAAAGGATTAGATGTTACTTTGAGCCAGTAATTATAATAAAGTCTAAGCCTACCGGCATGTACCTGATTTATTGGCGATTCGTCCTCCGTGTTTTGGCTTGGTTCGTCTTGGTCTGAGTTGTAGACGACTGAGCTGGTGCTCGCTGGTTCGACTTCCGCTGACCTCCGCGCCCCCCCCTGTTTGTCTGATAACGAGGAGGGCCTTGCCAGTTTCCCTGGTTGGCATTGGCCCGAGTCGTAGACGCTTGAGAGGTGGACGGCTTTGGGGGATTTGGAGCCTTCTTGATTTGTTGACTCTGTTTGGTAATGGCTTTAGAAGCCTTAATCTTTTCAGACAATTTATTGCCAAACAAAGTATTATCTCGCTCAGAAACTTTTATAAGTTGCAAAAACGTCTTTTCAAGTCCAGGCGTTATGAATTTTATTCTAGTTTCCGTGTTTTGGAAATGTAAGTCCGATAATATACGACAACCGTCGCTTATACTTTTTATTGCCTCAACCTTCGTATTGGCGTCGGTCAATAATAAATTAAGACCTCTGTTGACGGCTGTAATTCCTATTCCCAATTGGTCCTGGGATGAGGACATTTTCTTATCGCGATATCTTCCTGTATCAGGGATAGCAACTAGAATCTCCGGATTTAAAGTGGGAGCCTTTAAGAGTGGACAATTCTCAGGAATTAGGTATTCCTTTAATATTTTATCTCGAGCTTCCTTAGTAAGTCCCTTTTTAGGAGGGGAGTCCAAATCTTTGCCAGACAGTCATGGATCTTGTCTCCAAATTCTGGGGAATCGTCTGTGACTTCACCCAAGGCGACTAAAATGTTAGGGTCCAAATCTGTATTTACGGCCTCGTCAGTACGTGGAACCTCAGTTGATGGTCCTGGTAATTGGATATCGTTGGAGTCCAATTGTACGGGTAGTTCATGTTCGTTTTCCGGATCTATCAGCTCCGGTTCTGCTGGAATAACCACTTCCTCTGCTGGTGACGGTGGTATAATATCCATATTATCCATACCTAAAATGGACAAACAATTTTTCGTTGTTATAAAATATAATTCCCCGTGTTACCATCGCGGGCAACCTCTAGGTTAACATAATAACGAATATTCATGAACAAATAGTACTTTAAAATAAGTAGTACAATATACTAGTTAACTTTTATTTTAAAGTGTTATCTATGCGGATAACCTCTTAATATATCCTTGTGTTACTATCACGAGCAACCTCTAGGTTTTTTATTAGTGGGTATTACCCAATAACTACCATCGTGTTGCCATCTCGGGCAACCTCTTGGTTAAATTTACCTTCGTGTTACCATCGCGGGCAACCTCCGGGTATTTGCAAAAACATGTAAGTTTATTGCGTTTAGAAATAAGATCTATCAGCACTTAATATGAAAAACAAAAATTACTCACCGGTATTTTCCAGTTCGGATTCTTCTGATGAACTACTGATACGCATAGTTAAACGCGGATATTTTAGCTGTAACCTGCGTATCTTATTAGAATAGTGCTCAATCCTTTCTTCGGCACTTCTTTTCGGCATAATGACGATACAATAAGTACTTCAAATTACTAATTTTAAGAGAACACGTCCGTTCGTTGCTACGCACGAAAAAGGAACGAAGAAAAATTCAACTGACATGTAACAATGAAAGCAAGGCAGAATGGGGGTAAACAAAAAAAAAAAAAAAGATGTCTACCCTCATCTCTGAAATCGTGCGTCGTTGCTGTATAATAAGGAAACTACCTGGTTAATATTTATATCTGAAGAATGAAGCGACGACATATAATCTACATTATTGAGAAACATAACTATGTAACCAGAAACATGACCCAGACCTAGACATGTTACCCCACCCAGTACCGACACAATCTTTGATCAAGTCAATTTATTAGCTGATTAATTAATCTACCCTCTCTACGCCCCTGTCTTAACGTATCCAATATTAATGCACTCAGAATAAAGTGATAATTAATGGACCAACCTTGTAATGGTCATGCATCCAGCGGTAATGATAATTAATTTTCTAGATCATTGTATCAGGCAAATAAATTGATTATCTAGCGCAAATAAACTTACATGCTGGTTCGCCCATTCTAGTCTTAAACTCGTCATTATTACGAGTACTTTTGTCTGTATTCACGTCCACGCCTCTCTGGATCTTTGATCTTTCTCCGATCCTATTTGATTGATACTCCTCCAAATATTACGGTTGTAACAGTATAAATGATAGCTTTCAATTATTTCTTCAGGCTTCCTTACGAATATTCTGATTCCCTCTGTCTCATCACTTATCACTCAGCTATATGGCATCCCAAAACTCTACAGATTTCTAATATTCATACCAATATTTTGAATATGAAAATAATTTTGTCAGTTGTCTGAACCTATGATTCATCTATTAATATGTGACCTTTGAGAGCATGACTTTTTTTCGGTAATTCCCCACGAGAGTGAAGCCCCGAGGCACAGGTTTAAAATAATGAAATTAGATAGATAAATGAAGAATCGTCAGAAAAACAGACGCGATTACTCAGAGCTAATTCAAAAACATATTGGACAGCATCTACTAAATAAAGAATCGTTATAAAAAGTAAATACATCATAACTCATGCATGACTTGGCCAGCCACTGCCGACTAAATACGAAGTAGGTATTGCAAAGTTAAACAGCCATTTGGAATTCCACTCTGCGTCTTCGGGACAAAGCGTTTGGCCTTGCATGCCCGCAGTTTTTCCTCAAAACCTATCACCCCAGGCTCGACACGACGCGACTTGAACTATAAGCTTGGCACTCACTATGGAAAACACGAAAGAAAATACGTTACTTGAAACCTGATCTTTACTGTAGAACAAATAGAGGAAAGAAAACACATTTAACATCGCTGTCTGTTGAGGAAGCTACTTTCATAAGGCACACTATTGTCATCCTTCATGATTTCTCCATGATCTTCCTTGACTATGTGTGTGTCAAGGAAGATCAGATTATCTCATGTCTACATAACACGAGGTGGGACAGAAAGTAGGCTCGTCTCTTTTGCATACATATTATCACGCCTTTTTCCCGAGGCAGGTAGGCAGGTCTCTTTTAGCCTAACCTTATTCCATTGCTTCGGTCACTTGCACTTCAGTAATTCTTGACTCCAGCTTTCTTTAGATCATTATTGATGTCGGTCATCCAAGTTTTTGAAGGGTTACTCATTGATATTAAACCAGATTGTAACAAAAATAATGCTAGTCTACTGCTTTCAATATGCGGCTA
The DNA here is from genome assembly GCA_018467065.1 of Ephestia elutella. Classification (NCBI taxonomy): domain Eukaryota; kingdom Metazoa; phylum Arthropoda; class Insecta; order Lepidoptera; family Pyralidae; genus Ephestia; species Ephestia elutella. The sequence continues at coordinate 18,578,205 of CM031581.1, forward strand.
AAATTGGTTACATATTTCAAATCTTTCTCTTATCATTGCACTACTCTACTAGACCAGAATAGAACATTGTAACCTAGTGAACAAAAGGCTTTACGTGACAGTGCAAAATGGAGGAAATGATTTAACGGCATGCAAATTCTGCTCGGTCGAGTCGAGTGGAGGAGTATGAGTCACGGCATGACCTTGGCAAACACAAAGAGAACTATTGTGCGGGACAACAACAGTATGTTTGTAATGATAAAAGTATACCTAAACGGGCGGCGCGGCGCGTGGTGAATTTTAATTTTCCACGTGCCGATTTATATGTTATTGCTTTATTTTATTTTTTTACAGTTCTTCGTTCTGTCGTTTTGAGGTAATAGGACCCTGATTAGTGACCTGCTCATGGATATTGGATAAGTACCCACGATGAATTACCGGCTGTCCGACGCGCCGGACGCGCCGCTCTGGAAAGATTTTTGTACTAAATAAGATCTTAGAATGGGTAATGATATGGATAGTTGGTAGTAAGTTCCAGAAAATGAAACTAAATGAAAAACGGCAGAAAGAAAGAACAAGCAGCCTAGCTGTGGATTCTAGACTATTTCACAGTTCTTGTTACAAGCATGTAACACTACTATTGAAAACTTATTGAACCACGATAATGTCTTATCGTTAGCAAGATTGACACCCTAGGTTATTGATGCCTAATCATAAATGAGTGCTGGTGATTGACAAAAACATTACTTTCAACACAGAAATTTGGGCGAACTGTAAATAAATGAATAAACGAAAAGGTATTGGTAGGTCATGTGATTATAATCATGAAATTAAAAAAAAATCGACTTAGGATCCATCCGACTAGGCAGAGTTATGAACACTGATACTTATAAATTGTAAGGTAGTATCGTAATACCAGACAAAGACATAATAATAATGGTAAAAGAGACATTGCAATGCTATACCACCACACAAATTATATAACAGTACCAGGTAGCTATACTTTGTTCGATTACATAACACAACCTTGAAAGGTTTGCCGGTATTGTTCAAATTACGTATACTTGACAATAGAGAACTAGCAATAAATAAAATGGGTAATATAAATAGCCCATAGATAATCAATGAAATTGTTTATTCAAATAAAACAACGGAAATAATAATTTAAAATAACAACAAGCAGTCATTTTATATGGTTGATGAATGAGAAACTTTGTTAAAATGAACGAGGAAAAACATATTATTATAACATTGTGTTTTAGTCAGAGCTCGCAGGAGTATTATGTAGAGCATATGTAAGCAAAATGAATATATTTTGATTCAGTATTTGAAGTGCAACATTTTTTCTCACGCTTTCCTATAATAATCAGTATGTCCTACTTTGGTCCTACTTTAGAATTTACAAGATCACAAGATATTTAATTTGGTTGATCTGAAAGCATTTTGTAATTTTTTAATGTGCCAACTAACACTGCCACCATATTATGCTCGTTTAAAAGGATGTTAGATTACGTCAACATCTCATTCTCAGTCAAACCAAGTCTAACTTACACTTCCACAGGCTAACTTCCGAGATATTCAGAACGACTCTTCGAATCCCGATCACGGATCGACTTAATAAAATGGCCGGCGCACGTAACTTTTGATTTCAATTTCTATTGTCGATTCAGATAATAACTCATCTATATTCTACTGACAAGCGACGATATTAACATCTAAATGTTCAACCAAGCCTTTTTTGGATCGTTTGCTATTCTTTATGGCGACATTAGTCTTCCTTACTTACTGAGTCAGAAATGTCCCCATTTATTAACTTTTATGCTGACTACATCATAAAAGCTAAATGAGAATGAGGTGAATTATTTAGTAATAACATAACATTTTTATTCTTTACTTAGCCTTTGTGATTTAATATTATGAACTTTTCGAGTTAATAATAATATTCTTTATAGGCATTGCAAACTTACAAGAAAACAACTATTAATAGCTCAGGAAACTGGAAAGCACAACATCTTGATGATATTTGTATGGTATCCGCCTACACTTAAAAGAGTTATTGATATTACTGACGTAAATAGATCTATGGTTAAATTGTATTTCAGTTACATATAATTAAATTCGATTACTCAACTTCCTCTATGGTTCGGTTATACAAGTTTCTTTCGGCCTCTTTGTCATTACAAACACAATAAACCCAACTTTGTCCTTATTCCTATCCTTTTCTTTCGCATTTGATTCTAAAAATATATTTTTCCTCCTCATCTTTCAATATAAACCTATTTCCGTGAGTGGTGACTTCAACTACATAATCACGTCGGTTTCTCACGGCAATAGGCAGAGAGTGGTCTCTGCCAAGTAGTAGAAACCTTGGATTTCTACTTGCCACGATCCTTACAAATCTCTCTCGATCCTCAACACTCATCATAATATTTAAACTTTTTTTAAGGAGGAGCACAGAGGCGCAGTGATTTGCGAGCTCGTCCTGCGATAGTGTTGTGGTGGTTAAACTATTTTCGCAATGGTCGGTCACATGATATGTGACCAAAAAAATATTATATCGATATAAAATTATTTTGGTCCTCTGTGCTTCGGATGCCATTTGACCCGTTAGTATTTACAGTCGTTGAAATCCACCAATCGGCATTTGACCCGTGTCATAAGTAATCATTACCCATTCTCACCCTCTTTATCCATCCATATGGAAGCCCAGTAACCCAGCATTTGGGAAACTAAAATGATGACGATGATTACTTTTATTAGATTACGAGTGATCTTAACTAGATCATATAAATGTAGCCATATTCCAGTAACGAGCACGAAGCCATATCAAACTTGCGCGTGCACCGAGCGGAATGTATTGTGTACAGCACACAGTGAATGCTCAAGGTGACTTTGAGGATCGAGTGCGATGTTATAAATTTTAAACTATGAAAAAAATTCCTCAGCATAGCAATGTTGCGAAATTTTGTACATAATTAACAACGGCTTGTGTTATGTTGGTAAGAACAAAACAAAAAAACTGAGATCATCACACTTGAAATTTTCACATAGAAGCGAATAACATAAAACACTTATAGTGTCTATGAAAACATACCTAAACTAAAACAATGGAATAAAAAGAAGCCATTCACGTTTTCGTTTTTGATACGAATGGACCAATTTAGCGTAAATATAGTTATAAATTATAATGAATTTTTAGGTTCAATAACAGTTCAAAGTTCAAATAAAATCTTAATATAAACCATCGGATCAATCTCTCTCTTTCTATCTCTCACCCAGGGGCTGTTTCTGCGAATCTGGGAGGGATGGGACTAATCAATAAAAATCTAAAAATTTGCATTATTAGCAGGTACGAAAATAATTAACTATATTTATATCATACGTTAAAACGCATAAAGCCTTGTCTTGATCTTGACAAACACCACACCACGCCAACCACACAACCAGGGAATTCCCTTAACACAAAAAAAGCTATTCGCGATTACTTTTCCTTTTAATCGCATGAATATGTAAAGATGGCGTGACACTCTTGTTTTCATAATACTATTCGATTGGTTCGCGTGAATTTCGGCTCGTACAAGGTTATTTCCCGAAGCTAAAGTCCGCAAAATATGTACTTATGTTCTTAAGGCGACTCGACACGACATGTACAATTAACATTACAGCTTATCCATTGACATATCAGTAGACTAGCTGTCGCCCGCGGCTTCGCCCGCGTGAGTTTCGCTTAGATGAAAAGTATTTTTGTGTTCCAAACAGTTTCAGATGTTTCGGATCTTCGATTTTTATACGTCTACAGAAAATGCTCATCAGATTAATCAAGTTTTGCTAAAGCGCCATTTCCATATATGTTATAGTGTAGCTGGTCTCTTGGAGTTATTCATCAGATGTTCCAGATCTTAAATTTTTATACGTCAGCAGAAAATGCTCATCAGGTTGAACGATTTTTATTAAGGCGCCATTTCCATATATGTTATAGTGTAGCTGGTCTCTTGCAGTTCCTCATCAGATGTTCCAGATCTTCAATTTTTATACGTCAGCAGAAAATGCTCATCAGGTTGAACGACTTTTGTTAAGGCACCATTTCCATATTTCTTATGGTTTAGCTGTTCTGTTATGGTTCTTCATCAGGTGTTCCAGTTTTCAAAATGAATTATAGCCTATATGTTGCCCAGGCTTAATAGCTATACAACAAAAAAAGTTTCATTTAAATCCGTCCAGTAGTTTTTGCGTGAAACGCGTACATACATACAGACAGACAGACAGACAGACAGACAGACAGACAGACAGACAGACAGACAAGAAATTCCAAAAAAATTTTTTTGCTTTCTATTGTTCTTTTTAGGTGTCCCTCTATCCATTTTAGTCAAAAATACTAAATGTACAGACAAAATATTTTTACTGTTTTATTATATGTATAGATCAGAAGTCAATTGGTGGAGTACTATCAATTCACCATAGAAACATCTTATTAGTTTAGGAAAAGAAGTGTCTGAACTCCTCTTGATCCAATCTCTTGAAAATCGTGAGGATACCTGAACTAATTCTGGTTGATTGAAGGTTAGCGATTAGCGTGTAAGGTGTATGTAAGACGTTTATGTTCTTAGCTCGGCGGAACCTTCGTTACATCGTACCATTCTCGGATTATGCTTCCATTTGCTAATCATTCTTGTGCATGATTCAATTCAGTAATTCCATTTAACCCCTCGCATTGCTTCACAGAGCGCGATAAGAGTCTCCGGCATCACGTTGCGATGATGCAACTCCGATATCGATGGAATGCAATTAAGCAGCAGCATGACAAGCGTTATCGCTCACCTCGGCAGTGACATTGCGAATGCAGCCTTGGCCGCCAGGCCACGGCGCGACGCCATCGGGAAATTCTTTTGTTTTAAAACAATCATGTTTAAATTGTACGCCATGACTGCGTTTATGTGCTTGGCTGGATAGGAAATGTAAAATTTTTGGTTCTTCTTTTGTAGAAGTATGCAAACCAGGATCAAAATTAAGCCTAATATAAGAATTACATTAAGATTTATCCATTTGCAATGTTGCTGAAAAAGCAAGTCAAAATCCTAATTTGTAACTCTTGGCTGAAACCTTAACAAAAGTATTAAAAAAGTATGTTTCATGTCAAAAACTAATAGAGAAAATACATATCGTAACTTCTGAACAACTCGATTCGAACTTACCATCGAAGTGTTCTCAACTTATAACACTCGATTGTAGGTTCGTGTCGGCTAAGCAATTGGCAGTCTGCTGACAAACCCTCGCCTACGTGGTACGTGAAGACTTTACAAACTGTTTATTGGTATTCCCCCACCGTCTGGCTCGATTATCATTGTAAATTCACTGGTTGGGCACACGAGACACTTTAAAATTATAATAGTCTACAATTTTAAATGCAAAGCATTGACATTATATTTTCTCACGTTTGAAGCAAAACCTGCAGATGACATGGGACCGGAAAATAGTGCAATTCCATTCCAGGTTGAAATTAGTATAGATTTTTGGCAAGCTACTATGAAATCTTATGTTCGTCAAAGTGTAATCTGTGGGTGGTTACCCACAGATTACTAAATAGTTACTTGGTGTAACACATATTACCCACTATAGGACAGGCGTGTAAAACACGGCCTGCCACCGGTGGACAACCGCACAGCCAGCTCAGTGGTGCGTTATGTAGGAGACTCCGGAGTGGGTCGGTGGGTTCTTGTCGCTCTGTGGAATGTTACATTTGAAGAAAGAGACCAGGTGTATGTTGTGTTTCAATTCTAACCAAGGGCGCCACCAACTATTAGTTGGAATCAATTAAACAAGTTAATTGTTTATATATCAAGTTAAATATATTACAGGAAAATATACATATTTGGTAAACTCACTTTTTAGTAGTTAAATATTCTTATTCCTTATTACTAATTCTTTCTATAGGAATGTTTTGACAAATCCTTTCTTTTTCTTACATGTTTCTTAAAACAAACTAATTAAGACTAAAGTCTAATTATCATAACCTATGAAAACACATGACATAGAAAAATGTCCTTATTCTTAAAGTTGGTTATAAGACCTACCTTTTAACAAAGGTTGAGAGCGTCCTCTCTATGTGATAAAACTAGGAACAAATCATATTAGGCAAGGTCTCTGCCTTAAAATAAATTCTAAAGTTTAAGTTCTAATTATAAAATGGATGTTACTTGGTAAATCCCATTCAGGTCCTTTCCTTTTCTTCCAATAAACTGTATCACCTCGTCACTCCCAGTAATGTAGGAACAGCTGGGGGTCCTGGATTGTTGATTTGGAGACACCTGGCCATGTGGTCTTGTATCACATGGTGGTCGGCAATCCTCTTTGCTTACAGGAAGTGTTATTGTTTTACTGGGATAAATTGGGGTTATTTATCCAGAGAAGGTGATTACCCTTAGGGTCAGGGTCATTGTAACCAGTATGTACAACGAAAGAAAGAAAAAATATAAGTGGGAACTCATTCTGAAGTAGTCATGTCACGACATCACATCACGTGCCAGAGCACGAGGGAAAATAGTTTAAACGAGTAAACTAATAAAGTATAACACGTGGAACGTGGAATATTGAAAAATAAAGCGTAAACTAACAACTTAAAACCTAAGTTTAAGAGCGGTGCACTATGACCGCTCCACCTTATCCTCCGCCCGTGGATGTTCTAGATTGCGAGGCGTGGAGCCCTGCGGCGTGTTCCATCCGAAAAGCAATCCAAGAAGGATCATCTTGGTTGAGGTCTATCTCCTTTACCACGTCAGCCTCGCGTTGACACGAAATCAGAGACAACATAGATTTCGATCAGAGACAAAACCGTAGAAATGCGGCATTCATCTCGAAGAAAAAAAATATAGTTAATCTAATAAAATCCTTGTTTAAATTATTATTCTATAAATTTTGACCAATTACCTATATTATTTACAAATATAAGTAAATAAAAAACATTCTAGCAACACGTCCGTCGCAACACACCACTTATGTACGGGGACCATTTCCAAACGTCATCTCAAACGTCACTGTCAAACATCCAAGGTGACGAGTTGACTTTACATAAACAAACAGACCGGTGTGTTTGTAAGGACGATTAATTAACACTAAAAAGCGTTAAAATAATAGTTAAACAAACAATTATGTGTAATGAATGTGTGAATCAACAGACGTAAGTGCAGTATATGTGAAATTTAACACGGTTGTGTATAATACACGCAACACACAGTGCCAAGAAGGTATTCACCCACATGTCACCAACTTCCGGCGTCGCTGCATACACACTATTACTCACCTTGGACATAGTTTTCCTCAAAGTGGATAAACATTTATCCACTTCCAACTGCTGCAGCTGTTTTTGACAAATGAATTCGTTGAGGATCTCTGTGTGCATCAATGAGAAAACTATTAAAAGGACTGGGTACATCATAATTTCAGCTTGTTTCGTCCGTCTTTGAACATAGGTCTGGCTGGATACATATAAAAATGAATTAAAACAAAACAAAGAATTTCTAAATCCCGTCTGCAACCGAAGACATTGGTAGAATGCAAATATAGTGCGGAGTGTCCTCGACTCACCGTTCGGGTAGAATAACAATTTGGTGGATAAACGTGCCTCGACAAGCCAACTCCAGGGAGATGCGTGGGGAATCCAAAACGACGGTGTCACTGTCGTCACTAGGCTCAGCTATGTTCGGTGGAATGTCGGAAACCGTTACAGTTTCTGGAACTCACCTAACTTTTATTCTTATAGAAATTAAAGTAGGAATTAAATTGTATTCACTCGTTACATTTTCACAGCCTTTTTCGTAAAGGTATCTTTGCAGTTTTTATAGTTTTGTTGTATAATAATCATTGTTAACGATTAATTGTCGATGAAATCCCTGTCTCTGATTTAACTAAACGTTTTAATTTTGCAGCATATTTTTATAGGATGACATGAAGCCATAAGATAAGATCTATGCCGTATTTATGAATTGTGTGATACGTTTTGGCAGAGACTCTGATTCTAGAAAAATGTTTCTCGTCAACAAAAGTTTGCACCAGAAATGTACTTAATTTCTAACAAATAGATAAGAAAAAATGCAAAGCAAATTTTTTTCCAGCGAGTCAAACTGCCAACTCTTTATCGTCGACATTGAACTTGTCGCGTTATCGCCGATCACAAAGAATACCGCACGTGAAGTATAAGTTGACTCGTGGTATAAACGCGAACTAACGTCTAAGCTATTGACATTCCTTTCTTAACACGCTAGTGGCGCCCCCACTGAAACGCTAACTTATACTTGCCAGACTGTACATACCTCCGGAACACATAGCACTTAAATCAGCGAAATGCGACGCAGTTATTTTAAAAGTTGCGTAATGGCAAATGGAAGTTTTGCGCGGAATTCTACTTATTGCATCTAGAAAATGTAAATACATAGGTTTTAAGTAAACATTCTGTTACATAATTTTATGGCATGGAATAAAATATAACACGCACGCCATCTATTAATTAGGCACTAGAACTTTTTCAATTGAAAACTTCATAGGCTGAATTTGTGGGTATTGAATGAGACAGAGCTGTAAGCTGTTTTTGTATTATAAATGATAATAAATGTGACATCGAACTTATCGAAGTGGAATGAGTAAAACCGGGCTTTTATGTCATGTCTACTGTCCAATATTACCGTTTTCTGCTCTGTGCCGTTTTCACATTTTATCACTAAACAATAACATTGAGTAACTGCAGAATACTCCGATAGTGTAATCTCTATTATTCGTAAAATGTAAGCCAATATTGTAAACACTGATATAGGTTGCAGACATTACATCAATCTTCCGTTACTGAATGACTGACAGACAACGTACAGCCAAAACTACTGAGCGTAGTATGTATGTATGCACATACATGCCAATTTTTAGCTTCCTACGGCCATTAGACCTTACTTTAAGGAAGCACTAAGCAAGTTTTCCCGAAATTCTCACAGGAGCAAAGTATATACCTATATAAAAGAGGACGCTGACTGTATGACATATCAACGCTGGGCCATATATTAGGAAATCTTCGTTCTCAGTCTGAGGGTAACCGCTGAATGTGGAAACTTGAAACAGTAACATAAATTGTAGAGTCCGACAATCATCCATATTTAGATACACAGATCAGAAGTGAACATGAAATGAACTGACCGAGGGTAAAAAAGAAGTTCCTCTGTTTTTTTTTCTAGGTCAGTCAGACAAAGATGTGAAGGGACGATTAAATCAAGTACTTGCAACATAAAATCAAAATTAAATATTGTAATTTAAGTATTCAGAAGGTCTCCGGGAAGACATAGAAGCGGGAGAGATAACAAAATAGATCTTTCCTAAATCACATCTTATTTAGAACATATATTAAGAAGTGATATGATTAATTAATCTTAAAAAAAGAATTTTGACTTCTATGTCACAAGCACGTCTACAAGCCTTGCTAACAAGAAACACCTAAAGAAACTAATGTGTTTCTTACGTACAGCGTGATAGTAATAGAAAGAAGAATACAGAGCCATTAGGCAGCGTCAATTCCATCACGTTCCATTTTTCCACATGGACGGCTGTTCGCGTGGCTGGCGGGCCGGCACGTGGCGTTATCGAATAGTTATGCAAACGCGGACAAGGTTACCGCTATCACTGCAACTAGTCACAGACGAAGTATTGCTTCATTTTAGAAAGAAGTCATAGTTGAAGCTTGTGACGAGATCGCAGGGCACGGGAAGACTCATGTTGATCTTCGAGCAACACATTTGTTTTGAACACATGCAATGATGATATTGTTTGAGGACTAACTCGGCAACGAAAGAAGTCAGCATTTTGGGTTTGGTTGCAAGGACAGTAGACATTCTTTATTTAGCTGCCTGGTAGTTAAACCGGAAGCAATTACTAGACTTCTGTCTAGTAGTTCTTGATTTTAGTAGGAGGTCAAAATTGCGATCAAATTGGTTGCAAAAATAGTCGACTTACGACTCATACAGTGGCAACCGCTGCGTGCCAGACAAAGTCAAGCTTCGACATACTTTGTTTGTGCGTCTTGACTTCTTCCATAAGTTACAATGTTCCTTGCATTGTTCCGATTAGGATTTGCCGTATTTTTCACTTTATACACGTCTTCTTTGTTGCCTTCTAGGTTTATTCTTCTGTGACATTTAAGAAGTATTAGTATACTCGTATGTTTACGTATTACTATTATATGTATTATTTGTCTACCACCTCAAAACACCTCTTTGGTAAAAATACCATCTTAAATAAGTAATTACTTCACGATAACCTACCCAAGTAACAGAAATTCTAAAATAATTTATAACAGAACGTATAATTATCTGTCATAATCCTTAACCCTAGAAAAGCTAAGATATGGGGTTAACATAATATACAGCAGAGAATAATTAAACTTTCTCAAAGAAACCAGTTACAAGTAAAGAGAAGACGACAAAGCAATAAAACATACCTAGCATTTATTGCATCGTAGACTTCATTTTCTATTACATACGATACATAATTATATCTTTCTTGAAAGCGTACACTGATTTATAGACCAGCTTTTGCTCGAAAGTAAGCACCAGTATTGTCTAAGGTGTATGGTACCAATGCATCATATTGTTGACACATTTAAGCACTTTTTTCTTATTTAATATTGGACTTCGTCGGCATTTATCACTACATACATGCATATTATCACGCCTTTTTCCCGTGGGCTTAGGCAGAGACTAACGATTATCACTAGCCTCCACATAAATCAGATTTAGCCCTAAATATCAATGATTTCAGTGTTCGACACTAATCGTGATTACACGTCACCGATATAGAGGATGTAGGTCTCAACCTTGGCTCAGGCGAGAAGCCGGATGCATCCGCCACGGAGCTGATGCAATGCTGGATGTTTTGCTGAAGTACAGGATGAACAATATATAGACTGACCCCAGATTTATAGAGTTGAATTTCAGTTATGAGTAGTGGACGTGGTAAATCCGATGCAATTAGGTATGCAATGCATACCGGACTATTGGACGTCGCGCATAGTTTCGTTAAGCTAAAGCAAGGTGCCTTTAAGTGCTACCTGCTGAAATTTAAACATTATATCACTGTATGTACGTATTCGAAATTCTGAGACTACGGCCAGTTCTTATCAGCACGTGACGAGTTCAAAGTTGTTCACGTTTTCTGAAATATCACGTGAGGCGGAATCGTGATCACGCTCCTTTGGGAAGAACCCGCTAAAAGGTAGGAAACTTTTAAATGAAATTTATATCTTGCTTGCCTAGAAACCAACGAGTTTCCATAAATAGAAGGCGAACGACACGGGCATATTTTTATAGAAAAACGTGCTCTTGGTTTTATTTTCTCGACATTTTTATCGTAGTCAGAGCGGGATAACGTGGATGGTGTTCGGTAAATAATGGAATTTAAAGTTATCATTATTTGTGCAGTGGCATTATAAGTCCAGGTAATATTTCATACCGTACTTATAATTATGAAATTATATGGAAAAAAAAAGAAAGGACAAAGAAAAATTGGATGGAATATGTTCCGCATAACATGGAAAAAAGAAGGGCATAGGGTAGGATGATGATTTCCTAACGAATCACATGGAAATCATTTTTGGTTTGAATGTATTGTTTTGAACTGGAATTTCGGTTTATTCTTAGTTTACAATCTAACTACAAGTAGTAAGTTTAGGTTATAACTACAAGTAAGTAGCAAGTGAAAACTTGAAACGCTCACAAGTTAAGCCCACAATCAACTTGCTCAAGGTGAAGTGCATTCTACTACGATTGCAGCGGGGGACGAGAGGAGAGGAGGGCGGGAAGCTGCGCAGACGCCGCCGGCCGACGACCCGGCCATTGACCACAGGGCGTGCCCTTCGCCACGGGCCGAAAAAAAACAAGATTCTATTAGAAAGTTCGATGATATGGTATCTGATTTCGTAATTGTCTGACGTGAGTTATCTGATTGGAATGTAAAGATATATGATTCATATTACGAAAGTATGAGATGCGGTTTATTTTTCGTTTTTCTGTTTAAAAAAGACTACATGATAAACTATGAGTCTCGCGAAAAATAAGTAGTAGGAGGCGCTAGCTCGGGCTAGGGTAATACTAATGACTATGATTTATAACTTCACCAGTAGGAACACGCGTGCAACACAACAACATTGAAGTTTGTGAGAGTGCCGAATATCATTCATCTTCCAAAAATTTTAGAATTAAAGAAGTTATGCCCTTAAAACTCAAGCCCCTGGTACACGATGCCCTTACGGTCAAGTTCGTGACTCGCATGTGGCGTGACGTCAGCGATACCAGTGGCGACATGCCACGACCAGCCCAACCACAAAAGAACTTGCTGGAGATCAGTAATCGACTGCGCAATTTCTTCATGTCCAAATACAAAGAACTATATTTCACCAACAACTTAAAATTATCAGGTCAAAAATATTCCAAACCGGCTTTGTGATAGAGTGAGAAGATTATGTGTGTGCTTGCACTGCTGATAAAGCCACTCAACGCGAAGCTGTTACATGGTTTAGGAGGTGTCCATAGAGATATGGTACGAGTTTGTTTTCAAAGTCAATGTCCATGGGGTGTTCGCCTTCACAAAACACGTAACGCAGTTGGTCCCGCCTTGCTGCAATCGTTAAGCTAATACCTTTAAACAGCATGAATATTGAATAATCTAATAACAATGTTGATGATAATATTCAACAGAAATGTACAGTCGCCAAAGCGATTATGAACGCACGAAAAGACGTTTCCTGCTCAGTTTAAACGTCCCAATGACACTTCTACAAACACACCAGAAAATATCTTGGCATTAACTGATCGTGAATCGTCAATTTCCTTCGACACGTGGCCAGTAACATCAGCAATATCTCATGTTACAACTGCACTGCTGAATCATACACCGCAAATAACTTCACTGAACATGCCAATTCACATATGTTTCTTCTTGGTCTGACCTATTAAGATAGATAGAGATAGCTTGATTAGTACGTAGGACCAGAAAGGGCTGGTGACGTAGATTTCATTCAGATGCACTTGCGTCATTACGCGAAGATTGTCCTAATACGGTCACGTACTATGCGAGGCCATGCCAACATTCAGCGATATCATTTCTTTTGACGTTATCGTCAATGAAGTACGCAATATCAACTCGTCTTTTTATGACACCTATCTAAATATAATCCTCTTGATTGATAGGTGCTATCGCACTGACGCAAACAACAATTTCTCTGAAAGACTTAGCGAGACCATAGATCATTCTGATGGATATGTTCTGCACCTATCAGCAAAAACAACTGTGAAACACGTCCGAGTGATGATCGAACAAAATAAACAGAGCTTCGAACCTATCACCACCTTGTTTACAAATATTTCAGCCCACACGGCCGATGAGTCACTTGACAGGCCAGATGCAGTCGATACTATATCCATCTGATTTATGTGTCGTGTCTTGAACTGTCCAAGGAGGTAAAGTATCTAGGCGTAACACTAGATAAAGAGCTTACTTGGAATACACATGTTAGCAACATTATAACAAAGGCCACGAGGGTATTTGGCATGTGTCGGAATACCTACGGTAAAACATGGGGCCTTAAACCCTATATCATAAGATGGGTATATATAATGATGATAAGACCCATATTGACCTACGGTGCACTAGTTTGGTGGCCGAAAGTCCAACAGGTAACATGTGTTGACGCTCTTAGGAAGCTGCAGCGGATTGCCTGCTGTATGATTTCCGGAGCTTTTACCACAACGCCTACAGCAGCAATGGAGGTTATCCTAGGTCTGCCACCGCTACATTTGCACATCGAAGGCGAGGCCTGTAAAGCACTATACAGACTAGCAACTGCTGGTTTATGGAACAGGCAAGCACCAAGGACAAGGCATCTGCAAATGGAGACGGCGCACGGACTCGAAAGGATGTTGGATATGGGTAGTGATAAAATACTCCCAGTGTACAACTTCAAAAAGAACTATAAAACATATGTCCCCACGAGAGACGAATGGAAGGGCGAATTTCGACCCTCAGAAGAAGAATGCTTGATCTGGTACACGGATGGGTCAAAAACTAACGATGGAACAGGCGCAGGAATCTATTCAAAGGACAGACAACTGTATCAGAGCATGGGACGGTACCCTACAGTCTTCCAAGCGGAGACTTATGCGATTACCGTCTGTGCGAAACTGAATCTAGAGGAGGGCGTGAGAAATCGCACCATCTACATTCTTACTGATAGCCAATCAGTTCTCGCTGCCATCAGCTCTGGTAGGACTGGGTCTGGTCTGGTCTTAGACTGTGTCAGGTCGCTGAACAAGTTGGGGCAGCACAACAGGCTGAGACTAGTCTGGGTGCCGGGTCATGCTGGGGTGGCGGGCAACGAGAAAGCTGACGAGCTTGCAAGGAGAGGATCGAGCAATCCGCTAATCGGAGCTGAGCCTTTTGTAGGACTGTCATATGGTATGGTAACTACGGCAATTAATGCAAATGTTGAAAGTAAACAAAGAGCAGAATGGAGCGAACTAGGTGGTGTCATCCACTCCTAAGGCAACACTTGGTGCTAGCAACACACAGTGGTACAAAAAGATCTGTAAACTAAACAGAAAACAGACAAGAACTTTAATGGGAGCCCTGACCGGACATTTCTGAATGTCGTGGGCACCTGTTCAAACTAAAACTTGTCGAAAGCCCGCTATGTCGGGTGTGTGCAGAAGCAGAGGAGTCTATGAAGCATATTATGTGTGATTGTGACTCGCTGGCTAACAAGCGACTGGCCCTCTTTGGAACTGCGTATCCGGAACTGGAGGACTACAGGCACATCGCAGCAGGTGACATCCTGAAGCTTATGCAGTCCTTCTTCAGGAATCCCGCTGTGTGTGAGTAAGGCTGGGGGGTAAGTACAAAAGGGTCCAAGACTCGACGTGCTTCCGTGAACACGGACCCCGTTGCAAGATAAGATAAGATATGTGTCGTGTAAACTAAGGGGATCGGGATATTCTGGAGAATTTGGTTCTGTAGTGCAAGTGCGGTTGGTATCAGGTCAGGAATAGCCTGGAATGGAGCCAAGCGTGCGCGGAAACGGATATGACGTGCCGGATGGGTGTTTATCAACGGGCAATGAGCGCGTGCCAATAGGGTTTTCAAACATAGGACAGATTCCAGGAGTGATTAAAGATTCTACTCCGGGCCATTGGCAAAATGAGATCGCTATACTATGACTTATCCTTGTTTAACTGAACCACGAAGAAAGATTGATGAAGCACTATAAAATATGTACAAAAGGTGGACTTGATGTAGTTGTTTATACCATCTTCTGCTAGCCGAACTATCAGAGACAGCAAATAAACGGTACGATAAAATTAGACCAGATAACGTGGAATTAGCTGTCGAGATAATGTAATACATGGAAAGAATTGATAAACTTGTATTTTAAAATACTGTTAGGCTTTAGATATTCTAGGTCTAGGCTTACAACTGACATGACATGCAATCATAACATGTTTACCTCTAACATGTTTGTTTCTCTCAGAAATATGTCTGCCAATGCCAACCCTATTTACATTGATAAGTCGGTATTTTGGCCCCAAATAATCTCCACAACAAGGCAGATGAAGTGGAACACTGTCATCATTGTGATACAAACAGACAAACAGCTGTAAATGTAAATTGATAAGTGGAAATGTGTCAGGCACGTCCATTTTGAAACTGTAGTGGAATATTGACAAATATACGGGCGTGGCTGATAAAATTAATCGTAAACAGACTACTAACTTTAATATAATGTGTAGTCCTTTGAAAATTGTATGGCTTACACCTAAGTATATTATTTTATAAGCTTTTTTATAAGTGATACTTTTTAATTTTATTATTATTTTCTTCCATTTACTGCAGCTAATTGAATTATTGATAAGTTGTACTTTTTAATTTTATTATTATTTTCTTCCATTTACGGCAGCGAATTGTATTATTGGTAAAAGTTGTGCTCGCTGATAATTGGTATTCACATAAGTGATACTTTTTAATTTTATCATTATTTTCTTCAATTTACGACAGCGAATTGTATTATTGATAAGTTGTACTTTTTAATTTTATTATTATTTTCGTCTACAGCGAAAATTGTATCATCAGATTAATCAAGTTTTGCTAAGGCGCCATTTCCATAATGTTAGTGTAGCTGGTCTCTTGGAGCTTTTCATCAGATAAGTTGTACTTTTTAATTTTATTATTATTTTCTTCCATTTACGGCAGCGAATTGTATTATTGGTAAAAGTTGTGCTCGCTGATAATTGGTATTTACATATTGAAGTATACTACATGTTACTGTAATTTATTATATAATACTATATGTAAACACTGTATGCGTGCCTTAAGCTAAATAAATAAAATAAAATATAATAAATAGGTACATACTCTGTGGACTAACTTTTTCTCACAGTTCTACTCGTGTGAAATGAAATTATGTATTTATTCATAAACTTGCAATTATCCACTCCTAGGTAAGTATTCTATGTACTTAATCTTAAACTTTATTTATACTTTTCTACACACATTTCAGTCAAATGGGTTATTTATTAGTTCCTCTTATTAATATTAGGTTAGACCGATTTTTATTTATGATTCTAACTGTAACTCACTAATGTCTATAAACTTCATTATGTCTATTTCTTCAGATTTATTTTTTTCCAAATCCAGCTAGATCTTTATTTGAATTTCAGTCATTATGTCCATGATGTACTCGGGTAAAATGGGTGTAGTGAAAATAAAGAAGGGGACGACTATTTCGGGTTTAATTATTTAAAAAATAATTGATTAGCTTCTTCAGAAAAGTTCAACACGAAGAAACTAATTTATCATCATACATTTTTGAGCTCTCGATGCGCATGAGAATGGATATGGTTCGCGAATGATTTGCAAGTTGCAGGAAACTCCTCCTTATTGGTTATTAACCTTATGACGTTTTATTTTATAAGGAAAAAGCGTCCATCGCTGTACCTACCTGTCTTGCCCTCACCTATACCAACACTTTTTTCGAATCCCGAGTACCGTTACAAACCGGTCTACCGTTACGCTCCCGCCTGCTCGGGTCGGGCTTCGCCCCTGATCTAAGGGGACCCATCCGAGACGGCACCGTTAGGTTATTAGCAGGGAATTCCTTCTAACGATTTTTTTTATAACAAAAAAAGTGTGTGGGAAAAGGTCGAACTGTTTGGTTTTTAGCTTTATTGCTGAAAATTTCATCCGCGTCCAATTTTTAATTTGAATGTTTTTTTTTAAACCTATATCGCCTATATTCTGCCCAAAATTATATGGCTTTATGTGTGGTGTGCTAAAGTCTACCTATATGAAAATGATAGTCTCGAAAATTAATGGAAATTATAAACGGCCCACTGCGTGTGTAGATTAGAAGGTTAGATAGACACAAATACAAATAATGACATAACACCGCAGACAACATATCCAATGTCAAACATAATAAAAACCTATATAAAATAAATAATGTATCAAGAGTTCGACATAAAACTCCAATTAGATAACAACTCTTGATAACAATGCAAAAAAATATTGCTCAAGAAAAAAACATCATAAAATGAAATTAATTCTGATGCCTCCTGTGAGGATTGAACTCACGACCCCTGGTTTACGAGACCAGTGCTCTACCACTGAGCTAAAGAGGCGATGCGGACCATCGCGAAATTCGCAAGCAGGTTCTATAGCCCCATCTTCATGCTTATCTACTTCATTATCGCGTAAAAAAATACCTACTTATGGAAAGTTTTGTGGCTGAACGGAAAATGTTTGGGTGGACCTTTTATGCTCATACAAAAATTATAAGACATTACGATTTTGATGATAATCAGGTAACTGAGGTCTCAGAATTAAATCTGGATTAAAATAGTTATGCAAGAAGGTACTTTCTATCCCGAAACCACTCCGCATCGGAATAAGCGAACAAGTTTTTAGGTTCATGACTTTGTGCTCAGGCAAGTAGAAAAATATGATTGTAGCCATATTTGTTTTATCAAAGTTGGCCAAAACATTCTCATTTCATTTCAAACCGCCAAATGTCCCACAACAGGGCACCCCTTTTATTTATATTTAATGGAGTTCGATTTCTAGTAAGAAAGATAACTAAGTATAAACATAAGAATTAGTATACGCCAATTAAACAATTGGTAATTAATGACGTTGATTGTACTATAGATAGTATACAATATACTATAGCTTTGCATTTAACCAATCATTCGCCAATTAGCTTTGACGTCATAGATAACGTAAGGGAAGCATGATCATAATTATAATTAACAAAATTAGGCAGGTAAAGAAATTAATTACATATCTGCAGAAACTTGCACCCGCAAGCTACTATCCGCAAGGTGGAACCGAAAGCATGGTAAAGAAATTCTATTTATTTAGCATGATTACGTATCTCACTTTTGGTCAAAGGCCTCCTCTTTCCTCTTCCACAAAATATATTTGTTGCAGCCATCGAAATACAACTAAAACGTAGTGCATAATATCTCGATGGATGCAGCCTCAAAACTGTCAAAATATTCTATGTACAGGTAGGTACAGTGGGCCACATAGAAAAGTATACCACTTTTTATAGTAGATCGTATTTCAGGTGGTATACTTTTCTATGTGGGCCACTGGGTACATACTTATATTAATTCTGTGGTCTAGGTCTACGCCGGGAACCCAAGTTGTGGTGATGCGCCGGTAAACTCCGTTTTTTTCTACTTGTCCTATTATGTAAACAATCTTACCATGTATTTTTATGATTTTACAACAATATAAATTAAAATAGACTTTTTAGGAAATTACTTTCGTGATTAATAAATGTTTTACTTTAGAATGTTTAGGTTTGAACTAATATTTGATTTATTTTCAACAAAATTCAACAAAAAGTACTGTGAAGATTGTTTACATAATAGGATAATTGAGAATGAATGGAGTTTACGTCTATGTCTGTCTACGCCCTTCGGGGATCCAAGTTGTGATGAGTCGTCGTCGAAGTCAAATCGAAAGCTTTAGCATCGTACACTTATGCGGAAGTCTTCGGCAGACAGAGCTATGCCGACCGATCGAAGCAATACGAAGAATTCGGTGCAACTGGCGGCCGCGGCACTAACTGGCAATATTTTATAGCAAATCCTTTCAATGAGGCCCTATCGGAGTCCTTTGTCTTGCAACAAATAGCAACACGCTATCATGTCCCGATTCCTGGGGGCCGATTCTTCTAATTACAACGATCAATGTAAGATTTCTATTCTTTGTTACGATTATTAGGCTTTTGAGACACAACTGGCTCGATTTAGTAAGTTTTTAATTAAATATGTATTATTTAGATCTCTTGATCAAAGGGTATTTCGAAAGAACGTATGTATTTTTAATAATTACTTATTCCATCTATAGAGCTATTAGATAGTTGCTTCGAGAAAGCAATGAGGTTTTGGATAAGCTCAGCAAAGTTTTTTGAATTAGTCGAATCTCACGACTACTAATATATCCTCGCGCGGCGGCCTTCTAAATGTATATCTGTGTATAACTGTATTTAAATATAGTTAAGTACTTTAAAACAGTTTTATTTTATCCAAAGCAAAGATAATGATACAAGAAGTTCGTATATAAAAAGACGTACCTTATTATTTCCGGCCCTTTATCTGAAAGAAAAAATAAATATGTACATACAAAGTAAAACATTTTCGAACTAAAAAGAATGCCGAAACCCGGGATCGAACCAGGGACCTTTAGATCTTCAGTCTAACGCTCTCCCAACTGAGCTATTTCGGCTTGATGAAGGGAAGCTAAAAATTATGAATACATTCGCTTGCATGATTTCTATATTAATAAAATACAATTTTTGACTGATTAGAAACATATAATATAATATTCCAAATAAGCCTTATCAGTAACCAATAGCAGAAATGTAAATATGTGCGTGACAGCAATCTGCCAATTTGAGTTTTAAAACGATACCAGTAGCGCCATCTACACAATATTTGTTAAACTAAGTTATGCAAGTAGACTTCCTGACAGAAAAAGTTCTATTTCAATTTCAAGATATTCAAGCTCATTCAAGGGTTTTATTTAGATCTACTATAAAACAATAATAAATCTCATTATCAACATCAATAATTATTTTGAAATTCTACTCATCTTCATATCATCAGTGATAAAATCTTACCATATTACTTACCATATAGCTTTATATTTAAAGAAACCCTCAACTTTTGTACTGTTATTTAAACACTAGCCTTGTCCCATGGCTTCATTTGCGTGGGAATTTCGAGAATCTGTATAGCCATGGCATCCTCATAAATGTCTAATTTGGCAATTAGTATTTGCTGTGTATGACATGTCTTATGGTCTTATGCAGCAAATACTAAATTGTATTGCAGTTATAGAGATAAGAATGTTCAAACAGCATCAGTGTCAGCAGAAAAGTTGCTTGATATTTCAATAATATTCAGCAGAAAACTGAACTCAGAAAACTTTTCAATATACCTTTCTCGGGAAGTGGCTCCGCCTGTACTGCCTTGTCCAAAGCTACCTTCCCCACATCGTCGATCACCACTCCACAGCTCTTGTACAGACGACTGCGGAGTTTCATCAATTTATCTGTTTCATGATATGCTTGGATTTCATTCTGCAAACAAGTCATATAAAATATGATTTCTGTGAACCACTAAGGTAACTAGCTAAGGTATAATAGTATCAGCTATGACTAAAAGACGCTTCATAATGAAAGAATCCTTTCTTGAATTGTGTAGAATTATACTCACTTTGAGATCCTTCAATCTTGTGTGTGACCTACTAGACATGGACTCTCTATAATGTTCATCAGGCAACTGATTACTACTGCGGTAGATTACAGAAGGCGTAGACCCGCGACCTCTAACATAAGGAGAATTCAATACGGCCTTATGAGGGATGTTGGGCCTCAAAACCGCCTGTTGCGGCAATTTTGACGTATCTAAGGACTTTATAGTCCTCCTAGGCTTCACTACAAACGTTTTCTGCACAGGTTTCTCAGGCACATAATCGTCCAAAACTATTGGAAGTTCACTGAAAATTCCGGAACTCAAATTTGAAGAGGACGCTTTGCCGCCACCGCGACCAGAGGAAGAAACTCGGTGGCGCGTAACGTTAGAACTAGAGTCAACGGTGGACCGCGACCTATTGTACAAACGAGGCATGACCCTGTCGTATTTTGCATTACGTTTTTTATTTACATCCATGGTTTACGTCTCACGACACGATTATCGAGAATTAATTCAAAATTCCTGATTTTTCAACACTTCACAACAAACAATAACACAACAGCTGTTACCGAACTGTCACTGTCAATTCAATTGGGATCGAGCTGTCAATAGTTTTTTTTTAATGCATTGACATCATTAACAGAACTGAATATACTTGATGCAACAAGATCGCTCTTAGATAAAAAAAAACCGGCCAAGTGCGAGTCAGACTCGTGCACCGAGGGTTCCGTACATCCAGAGCATCTCACATTATAGCTCTTCCTAAAAGACTGACTAGTTTCAAAAGTTCGACCCTTAGTATTCATACTACTACATATGTCCAGCGAGCACAAAAATAAGTTTGTATTGTAACACTTTTTTTTATACTTCCGTACGTTGAGGTACTAGGGTATTATATTATCAGTGGTTGAGGGCTCAGGTTGAGAGTAGGTATAAAGCTTAAAGCAAGGTATCAAGACACGGAGTATTTCTCTCATTTGAGATTTTTTCTCGAATATTTGTAGATGCAGAATCATATCTTTGTTTTACAGAGAAGACAGAACAGAGCCATTGAGAGTCGTGAGACTATTAGTACTTCATTTATTATACACAAAATGGAAACATAATGCAAAGAAACAACTACACTATTAAATGCAAACATTGCACAACATACAACTTTAACTTAGTTTACTGTAAATATTACAAAAATGTATTTAAATGATAACATGGCTTTATTAAAAAAATTGGTACATTCATTTTACTTTCCAACAAGTTCGTTGTGCTTCAACTCATATATAGATTTTGCAGAATTCTGATATTCATCGCACATTGCTATAAGCTGTTTTGTGACATTAAATACCAAATCTTCAGACACTCCACTTTGTTTTTTCAATTTCTTCAAATATTCATTTTGGATATCTTTCAGAGCATCTCTACATTTAATGTATAAAGCTTTAGCATTTTTGGCTAATGCCTCTCTATGTTCCTTTGTAACTTTTGGCACAGGCACAAAAACTGTTGTTCCGTCTTGTTGAGGATTTAAATTGAGACCAGACGACTGTAATGACTTCAATGCGTCTGGTATTGCTTGTGGAAACGATGCAAAGTTTATCACTATAGTTTTGGGATTCTTACGAACTATTTGAGCAAGTTCCTGCAACTCGTAATCCTTTCCTTCAAATTTGACTGGTAGCGATTCGATGGAGCCTGTCGTAGATCGCAAAGATAGGTTCTTGGCGAAGTCTTCTTTCATATTTTCTATAACGTTATTGCATCTATCTTTCAGCTTATTTACAGGCACTAGTTCTGACATCATTTGAGGGTTGATTTCCACTTTACCACCCTTACCTTTCTTATCTTTTCCTTTGTCTTTACTTTTAGCATAATTACGTGAAGGTATGAAGGTAAAAACATTCACTAGAGCAGTAGTATTAGCTTTCAATATAATACGCGGTAGTGTTCTTGTTGAATTAACATAAGCAGGAATCACTAGTCGACCTATTATTCTAGTGCCAAGATTCATTATTAAGTAGTTGTTGCGTTGTAATTTAGTTTTTTTCACTACAAACAGGTTTTTATTTACAATTATGACTTACTTTTTATTATAAAACAATATTATCTCATAACCTCTAAAAATATTTTGAATTAAAATAATTTGAAAGTTACGTTTTGTTTTTCTGTTTGACAAATTGCTCAAAAAAAGGAAAATAATGAACATAGTATTAAGTAATTCGAAACAAAACGTACTCTTGCAGTAGCGATTTTTGAACGTGATCCATTATGTCAATCTTGTCATTTGTCATGTCGTCTGTCATAGTTGTCATTTAGGTTTTGTAAAAATGTCTGTGCTATTTCAAAAATTATTACACAGAGGAAAAATAAACTGTTTTAGACAATTTTTACACCCCTCTTTATCACACTGTAAATGTTTCTCTGAACGAAAATTTTCAGGTATCATAAATTGTATAACTTTTGTGAAAATATTACGTGAAGGTGGCTTCGAGGTTATGACCAACTTTTGAATTTCAGATGCTCTTATCAAATTTGTATCCTTCGATGAGGTTGCGGCTCAGAGGAGAGATGAGGCGCGGAGAAGTCTCGTCATTCAGGTCAACTCGGAATCGTCTTTTAGTGAACTATATGGTTATTGTTCCAAATATGCCACCGTAAATGGCATTCACCACTACAAAAATTCAGTAGGAGAAGTACGTTTAATAATCTTATATTAATTTGTCATATATCGTAATAAACATACAAACTTTTGCATTTATGATATAAGTGGTATTTAACAATTTCTGTACACAGGAAAATTTAATTAACTCCTAATTTTTTCCAGCATTTCATGCTCATAGAGTTTAGTTCTGAAGCAAGCATGAAAGATGTACTTCGATGCTGCAGTGCTCATCAGAAGGAGCACGAAGTCATGGCTGTAAAGTCACCTTTCTTATGGTTCCGAGCAAGCCCCAACAAAAAAGCAAAATTAACAATACCTACAGACATATCTCTAGTTGTAAAAGATGGGAATGCAATATTGGAGGAAGATAAATTGAATGCTGAACTCATGAGTTGTTCTACTGTATCTGATCAGATTCAGTTGCTGTATGATAGGACCACATTGAATGATATTGGAGTAAGATTGAGATATATGGTGGCCAGACAGGTAATTTTTCATCATCATATACCTAAAACCCTATTTCAATTTCTACTGGCGTGTTGTAGGAAGAGGAGATTTCTAGAGTTTTATCTACCACTATCAAGTACTCAGTAAATAATGAGTTTCTGCAAGAGATTGTTTTAGAATTTGAATGTTATTTTTTGGTTGTAAGTATATCTTCCATAATAATCTGGCTGTTTAAAAATGTATGGGAATATAATTAGGAAAATATGCAAAATATTTGCATCATAAGCTTGCATTCCCCAAATACGGGATAAATGACAGTTTCAGTTTTATTTGTAATGAAATAATTGCAGCAGTTTACATCCAGTTAGTTAATATGCATGTATTACAGCAATAAATATAGGTCACAGCCCAGATGTAACATTACTCAATTTGGTCAATTTAAAATGCAAGCCTTTAATTTCAGTTGGAAGTTGTATTTGAAAGCCTATATGCCAACATAGTGGTGCGGCCGTTTGGTTCCTCGGTCAATGGGTTCGGAAGGATGGGTTGTGACCTTGACTTGGTGCTCACCAATGAATTGACTGATAAATTGGTAAGTGATGAATAGAAATATTTATTTGCAATAACACAAATGCAAATTCCTATTCATTCATTCCCAGGATGAAGAGTACCCTATGTCCTTCTCAGTACTCCTAACTATGTGTATGCGAAATTTCAGGAAGATTGGTTCAGTTATCTACTGAACCAATCTTCCTGAAAAAATCTTAACAAATATTATAAATGTGAAAGTGGGTTTGTTTGTTACCTCTTCACGCTCTATCTATTAAACTAATCTTGCTGAAATTTCGCATACACATAGTTAGAAGTACTGAGAAGGACATAGGGTACCTGTCATTCCGGGAAAAAGCACTGTTCCCGTGGGAGATTCACGCGGGCGAAGCCGCGGGCAAAAGCTAGTAAATAAACTCACTTTTGCATTTTTACTATTAGTTAGGAAAGGATTAGGATGTAATAAACTTCTCAATAAAGCAATAAGTATTTACCTACCATCAAGTACCCTACCATGGTATTCTTGATTCCCAGAGTGACTCAAAAAAGCGTCTAGTATATCAAGAGAAGAAATGCGAGAGCGGGCTGCGGCCCTGGCAGCGGCACCTGGAGCTGGTGGCCTCGCTGCTGGAGCTGCGCGCGGCGGGGGTGGCTCGCGTGGCGCGGATACTGCACGCGAGGGTGCCCATTGTCAAGTATGCGCACGAGTTGGCCGATCTGGACTGCGATTTGTGCTATGGCAATATGTGAGTCACGTGTATTTTTTAACGATTTGTTTGGTAAATTTCTTTTTATTAATTTTAATAAAATAATACTACTAATAGTAATTTTGAATCATAGATTAAATAAAAATAATATTACATATTTGTTAAAATAAATATTTCTTTTTATTAATTTTTTTTTAATTTATACTGGCCCGCTGCTGCGCAAAGACCTCCCCTCTGGTTCGCCATTCGTGCCTATTCAGTGCATGAGCCCTATTTAAACAAATGATTTAATTTTATTTTAATAAATAATTCATTTTTAATCAAATAATTTATTATATGATTCAAAGTCACTATTAGTAGCTTATCATGAAGGCTGGCAATAATTATTTCATAGAAGACATAATCTGATTGAAAAGGCTTAGTTTGTTGTGCTACTTCTTTTCAACCGACTTCCCAAAAAAGGAGGAGGTTATATGTTTCGATGTATGTATGTTTTTTTTATGTATGTTCGTTACTTTTACATAACAGTCAAGTAGTAAGTATACCTAATTTTACCGCAATTTTATGCACATTGGTCTTGACCACCAGCTACTAACTAGCACTATTTAACTGCTTGCAGTTAAATAGTGATATTTCAACATATAAATCACATGTAGTTGATGAAGGCTACTTTAGGTATGTTAGTCAAGTCTTGACTAACATAGTAGAAACATACTAGAAACGGGTCTCTAATGATTCTTATAAAAATATTTGTTATAATATAGTTTGAAATAATGTTTTTTCACATAATCATAATTAACATAAATTAAAATAAAAATAATTTTTTTTCACATAATTGTTTTGTAATAAATACAAATTGTCATAAACATAAATAATCATAATATAATTTAATTATAATAGTAATACTCATAAAGTACAGAGAAAAGAGACCTCATAATGTACGGATGCACTCAGAGAAAAGGTAAGATTTGTTAAGTTTTTGTTTTTTTGTTGTTTATGTTCGCGGCTTAGGGGTGGCCCAAGGGCCACCCCCGCCGCACCCTAACCTATACTAGTGTCTTTGTCAACTTAATGTGAAATAGGTATAATCAAATATCACATTTTCAGACTCAGGAAACCATCAACAAAATAAAAAATAAACTATGTTTATGACTACAATAATTATGACAAATCCATTATGATAAACCATTTTATAAGAAAATTCAGTATGACAATCTATAATTATGCCTACACAAATATTATTACAATAAACATTATTTAAATAAAATATTATGAGAAAGGCCTTATGACAAACCATATTATGATTATTAACCTTATGAGAAATAAAAGGATCCCACTAGAAACTTGTCATAATTTGTCAAATGTGTCACATTAGGAAGGCCATCCAGAATCCCGAAATTCTCACGGAGCGAAGCCTAGTGGCACAGGCCAGTATATATATCTTGTCCCCAGGTCCGGGGTATACATGTCAGAGCTCCTCTGGGCCCTAGGTTCCCTAGACCCTCGGGTCCGTCCGCTAACTCTATGCGTGCGTCGCTGGGCGGCCGCGCACGGCCTCACGTCCCCGCACCCGGGCCGCTGGGTCACCAACTTCCCGCTGACGCTGATGGTGCTGTTCTTCCTGCAGCAGAAGACCACTGGTGGGTTCGTGCTGCCGTCCGTCAAGAATCTTATGAATAGAGCTGGTTCGTATACTTTTGAATGCGGTTTTGTATCGCGTACAATTACTTATTTTTTCTTTTATGAGGGTTCCCTTCAGGAACGTTTAAATATATCAAGTTGAAATTAAAACTGAATACTCGGATCAACGCGATCAGGAGATATTACCGTAAATGTTGCGATTTTTTGCATATTTTGCGATTTCAGGCAGCAATCAAAACTTATGGGGTACTTCCCGTTGACCTAAAATTATGAAATTTGGCAAAAAGCAAGGTCTAACAGTACTTATACAGGAATAAATCTGAAAACTGGAAAAATGTTGTATGTGTGTGATGTTGAAGTTTGAAAAAAGTGATACAAACTTATTTTTGCGCTGGATTCAGTATGAATCTTAGGGATCGAACTGCAAAGTTAAGTTTGTTTTTGAAACTAGTTGGTCTTTTAGTTAGAGCTATAATGTGAGATACTTTGTGTAACACCTTACTGTGGATAACACCTTTTTTCCTGTTTATAACATACAACCATTGCTTTTTACTATTTCGAAAAGCATGACGATCCATATCTTGAAAGATAAATAACTTGCAATGCAACCATGTGTGTTTGGCGTGCCCCAAGGTTCAATCTTAGGGCCTTTGTTATTCTTAAAAAACAAATTTAATTATCCACTTGCAATTTCTAAAGCGGCTATTAAAATCATTGCATCTTCTTCATAGATGTCCAAACTTATTGTTATTTTTGATTTCCAGGCAAAGAAGACATAAGAATAGCTGAAGAAAACGTAAACTGCACATTCCTTCGAGACATGAACAAGTTACCGTTAGAATGCTACGGACAAAGCCAAGCCAATCTCGAGACATTACTACTACAATTCTTTGAATTCTATGCCCAATTCGATTTCTCAGAAAAAGCGGTTTCAGTCATCGATGGCAAGCCTATACGGAAACCTAGCTCGCAACCTTTGTATATAATCAATCCATTGGATACTGTGTTGAACGTGAGCAAAAATGTTAGTTTTGAGGAGTGTGAACGGCTGAAGTCTGAAATCAGAAACGCAGCATGGCAATTAGAAGCTGGATTGGAAGGACAAAAGTCTGAAGATTGGGGACTACTCTCTTTGATAGAAAGGAAATCTTCAAGAGGACTGAAGAGGTTACTACAAGTAGGGAACTCACATAGACTCGTATCAGTCAAAGACTTGTTTGAAGAAGACGATGATAGTGAAAAAGGGGAAGGGTTTAAGAGCAAATTGGAAAGACTGACGCAGAAAACTGATAAAGTTGTGGAGGAGAGTGTGAAAGTGATGAAAGATAATTTAGAGAAGAATAGTAAAGAGAAGAAAGACAAGAAGATTAATTTTAAAAACAGTCAGGTGGCTAGTGAAGTGTTTAGGATACGAAGGGACAAGATGGTATGAGATTGTGTATATAACTTGTTTTGTGAGTGAACATGAAACATGTTTTTTGACGGAATTTTCTTTCGAATTATTGAAAGGTGATTATATTATTGTATCAAAAATCGTTAGGTTTAAAAACCCCTTTTTTAGTATTTGGCTGGAAATGTGCGTACTGTATTACCTACCTAAAAATATAGGTAAAAAATAATCCAGTACATTATATAGTTAGCTGCTTTTCTCTAGATGGTAGAAGTCAATCAAGGTAGGGGCTTTAAATTTGAAATTCCTTGTACAGGCTAACTGTAATTACAGGGTTTAAAATGACCTCCGACATAGCCGAAACCCACGTAATGTGCTCATTAATATGAACATTTTCCCCCAAGAAACCATGCCCAGTAGTTTCCGAGATAATGAAGTTCAAAGTTGAATTGAAAATTTCCATTTTTTTGCAGATTTGTAAAATTTATCATGTAATCGTCATTTCATACTAAGAAACCTCATTAAAATTTTAAAGAATTCCCCATCAAAACTAACGCTAAAGTTTTAAACAAGCAATGAATAGTGCCCATCGACAGCTGATTAGTCGCGCGGGCCGCCTGCCGCGCGGTCATTGACACCATGCAGCGGCCGCGGTTCGCTATACACCGATTTTGATTATTAATTAATTTTTTTGATATCTAATTTATTGGTTATTTTTCCCAGTCAAATTTTTACCTGAAGTGACTTTAATTAGGGTACCCTATGCATACGTAACGGCTATGTCGGACGTGATTTTACACCCTGTATATCTGAATTTTCATACCACCAAAAAACCCATTCAGGTAATGTTTACCTGAATGGGTTTTTTGGTGGCCTTTGTGTTATGACTCTTGGACTCTGTCCACTCCGTAAGGGATAATACTTATAATTTTGCTTCCAAATAATATCCCAAGTCATCATATACCAAGATGTTAAGTTCCATTATATATTAAGGGTTTTTGAAGAACCAAATGAAAACTGTGTGAGAATAGTTATATAACTTTTAAGTTTGTTAAAAATCTGAGAATGATATTGTAAATAAAACACTTTAATTACTTATCTAGCTTTTTTATTACATTATTTCGTCAATTGGTCAATAAATAATTCTATCTTAGGATTTAAAGCAGCAGTTTTCTTAACTTGGCCGCCTTGAGCTAATGTTTTGAACATAATTACATTATTATTGCACAATTTGTCTACAGTGTGTCTATACGTGGGATTATCACATATACTTAACACATGATTTAAAGTATTTTCGCTGTACATTTGCCTTATTCTTTCGGCACAGTCGTAGCTCCATATTGTTTCTTCTAGTATCACGTTGTGCCTCTCGTTTTGATCGAATACTCTGCACTGGAAACAACAATTTACAAAGTTTGGTACAATTTTTATGACTGGAAACAAATAAAGACTTGCTAGCCATCTTCCGGATGCATCATTGGACCAGCTCCATCCCACTAATATCCTATCCTAATATTATAAATTATGCGAAAGTATGTTTGTTTGTTACCTCTTCACGTTTTATTTACGTAGAAGTACTGAGAAGGATACATAGGTACATTTCATTCCGGGAAAAAAGCACTGTTCCTGAGGGAAATTAACGCCGGCAAAGTCGCGGGCAAAAGCTAGTATACTATAAAAAAAAGTAGTTACCTCATCGTTAATCTCATCAGTCATGCACACTTCCGACTGGAAGTCCAGCAGAGACAACACAACCAACAAGGCCGCCTCTCCCCGCCTCTGTTAATGAATAAATGATCATATATTTCAGTTTTTGTATGTAACATACATATTTAAAAATGAACCTTATTTAAGCATTCATAAGGTTTATTTTTAAATATTTACGAAATTAGATATGGATCACAATCCGATTCATCTATCCCGTTTTGACCCCCCAGAACTTACCCCCCCCCTTCCACTCGGTTAGATTTTGTTTGTTTGTAGTATCCTTACTGTACTAAGGATATATAGTTAAAAGTAACAAATAAAAACAATGGCGGACTTATCCCATGAAGGGATCTCTTCCAGTCAACCAGCGATAAGATTGATTTTACTTTTTGACATGGTTTTTACTCTTAGCACCAATTTGACTCATGTATGGTAGTTTATGGTACTTTTCTCATAGACCACCAGGTCTATGAGAAAAGTACCATACATGACAGGTTTTCCTTCAACTAGTGTGTATACGGCTACTGCGCTGCCCGCATCCATGCGCATCCCGCGACCTTCACCAGGTCGTCGGTCCACCGAGTGGGAGGCCTGCCAACACTACGTTTTCCGGTTCGTGGTCGCCACTCGAGAACTTTTCTGCCCCAACGGCTATCTGGAGGAGGACCGGTCGTTGTGGAAATCCTTGGGGGAGGCCTTTGTCCAGCAGTGGACGTCTTTCGGCTGAGAGAGAGAGATACGGCTACTACCACTAGATGGCGGTTGTCGTAAAAATAATGTCAGATGCCTTTAGGCGACTTGAATAAAATCTGACACCTGTGTTAGAAATAACACACTCGATAAGAAAGAAAGAATACACAGCCAAAACTACTGGGCGTAGGAAGCTGAAATTTGGCATGCAGATTCCTTAGGGAGTGTAGGGGACCGCTAAGAGAGGATTTCCCGAAATTCCCACGGGTACAAAGTCCCGGGCCTATGGGCCTACGATAGTTATTTTGACCGCCTAAAACACAGGATCTTTCCGATGCCAGTTAGGCAACAATTTCTGTAAGTCATTTTCATATTAAGTATCTTTGTATAAGTTTGTTAGTGTTTAACTGTTTATATAATAAAGATTATTATACTAGCTGCGCCCCGGCGCCTCGCTCCCGTGGGAATTTCGGAATAAAAAGTACCCTATGTGCTATTCTCGGTATTTTTCTAAGAACCTGTGTGACAGAGATGGCGCGCTATTAATTTGTTCCGGCGAATACAGTATAGTAAACTCCCTTTTTTCTTAATTGTCCTATTATGTAAACAATCTTCACAGTACTTTTTGTTGAATTTTGTTGAAAATAAATCAAATATTAGTTGAAACCTAAACATTCTAAAGTAAAACATTTATTAACCACGAAAGTTATTTCCTAAGAAGTCTATTTTAATTTATATTGTTGTAAAATAATAAAAAGACATGGTAAGATGTTTACATAATAGGACAATTATGAATAAACAGACTTTAGGATTAGAATTTCAATAATTTTCTACCTGCATGTCCCCCCGCAGCCCCCGCGCGGCCCGCGCCGGCGCGGAGGGCGGGAGGTGCAGATGTCCGCACAATATTGAACAGGTTCGATTCCGGAGGGACCCATCGTCGTCTTCTAGTAATGCTACCACCGTGGACCATAACGTTGCTGTGTATTCAACTAAAATTGTAAAGATATATATTTGTATTGTATATTGCGTCTGTGTTTCCGAGCATATACAACCTGACTCTCTTCAAAACCAGAGTGAATAGGCTGCTTCTGGGTAAGCTCGCTACATCGTAGACCTCATCTCTGTTTTCGGGCAGATTTGATTGTGGTCAAGAGCAAACCCATATTTAATAAAAAAAAAAAAGATATAAAAGTTTATTCGATTGCTACAGATAATGGAACATAAACATAAAATCTGTACACACACGTACAGTCACGAGCATTGATATGTATCCAATTTTAGACCTTATCACATTGCCTTAGAACCGAAGTGTTTACATATAAAATACTCTCTACC
Source organism: Ephestia elutella (assembly GCA_018467065.1). NCBI lineage: Eukaryota > Metazoa > Arthropoda > Insecta > Lepidoptera > Pyralidae > Ephestia > Ephestia elutella. Next base: position 18,610,086 of record CM031581.1, read on the forward strand.
TCTTAGTGTTTACATCTCTGTTTGGTCTAATGTTTGACTGGTAGAAAATGCCATATGGCGTTAAGTCCACCATTTGTAATTGTGCAATAGTTTTTAAATAAATAAATACTTGTGACTGTACAAAAACTAACAAAAATATATCATACGTGTACTGCAGCAAGTCAAAAAGGCCATAACTCGGGTAACTTGATTTTATAAAAGTAGAAATTCTCTGCATGACCCAAAATTGTAGGTACATTTACTTTTGAATGTTTTTTGTACAATAAAAATTTAATAAATAAATAAAACTATCTTTTATAAAAAACTAGTTTCATGGTGGTTCATCCTCTCTCTTCTTATTATCATTTGAAAGAGAAAGAAATAGCAGTTCATCTCAATCTGCAGTGATCGTCAATGGATCGTCGTTTAGCATGAAATACGTCCTATTTTTGTTTCCTAATTATATTATTTGTGATTGAAGATACTATAATAAATCATCCTATATTCTAAAAAAGCCACAAAATACAAAATTTTACTTACATTTATTTTGCTCACTCCAACCATCCTCTATTCCAATCAAATGTACAAAATTCCTCTCCAAAAATCTAACAATCACCTCTCTTATATCTTCCCCATTATCCGGGGTGCTATGCGCGAATATCACCCTTACGACATCCAATAGCAACTCCTTACAAATATTTTTTTCCTTCAATTTCTTAGTAACAAACGTCGACAGACTCTCCAAGTAAATATGGGTCAAATTCTCGTGTTCATTTTCAATCAGTTCGAATAATTTCCGTACTATAATTTCGTCTGACAAGTCTTTGATTCCAGTTTTTATTTGTACAACGAATTTCTGTGTGTTTTCCTCCAATGTTAATACTTTCAACGATTTCTGTATACATTCCAAGTATTTGCTTTTCTCGAATATTTTGCATAAAGTTGGTATATATTTCGGGCATTCTCTTAAGTTTTCCAAAACATGTCCAGGTTTCAAATCTCGTATATGCTCTTGGAATTCGCATTCAACTGACAAACTGTTGTGTAAAATCAACAAATAGTTCAAAACCGCTAAAGTAACATCGTAACATCTATAAATGAAGTCATTACATATAATCGTTGGTATGTCTTTTTGTTTGTACTTAGTAGTTAAGATTAGAAGTAGGTATGTAGCGTTGGAAAGACATATTTCTTTGCCGAATGTTATGGGGGATGTATTTTCGTTAAACAGCAACGATTCTAAGGCTGTTGTGGTGAAGTTTATTAATTCGTCGGTTATCAATGATGGTAACCTGTAATAAATAATACAATATTATACATGAACATTCAATCAACCAGCACACTCATGTTCATAGACTTTCCTAATGTATTATGACGGGAAACACTGCTGTGACCAGTAGCTTAGATTAGAAGCTGCCCTAATCTAAGCTACCTGATCTCATCATATCAATATTTACTGTAAATAAAATACGACATAACCAAAGAAAAATAACCAAATTAGCAGTTTTGCTCAAATTAAAGCTAATAAATAAATTTATTTCCTCATCTCTTTAGTCGTATTTCCTCAAGACTGAGGGTCGTGGTCATTATATGGAATGAAACACACACAACGACTCTCATGGCAATGTTAATGGAGTGGTTTGCCATTGCCTTCTCCATTTCACACACTAGCTGATAATTATCAACCAGAGTGCAGGTTTCCTCACGATGTTTTCCTTCACCGGAAGCAAGTGGTGGCATAGCGTGGTGGGTAGCATATTTCCTCATAAAGGCTCAATTAGGTACTATTTTAAGCTCGAGATGTACTAAATCTTTCGTTGTGTTCAGGATTCTATTTTGGTTTAATACTCTCGCCGTACCGGAAAGTACCGGTACTTTTACCGGTAGTTTATATGGAAATTTTAGTACCGGTAAAAAACCCTGCAATTGACTATTTAGAAAAATTGACTATGTCACTAACATTACGATTTCCGGTTAGTCGGAGAGTATCCGTATATAAATCTTAACTTCTTTTTCCCAAGTTAGTAAATCAAATTGATCAAGTTATGTCACTCACCGCCAAACGACCATATTCAGCACCTTCACAAACTCATCAGCTACCACATAATCGGGCATATCCCCACTGGCCTGCGTCAGAGCCCACGTCGCGCCCAACAGTTTCCCAGACAGAGCCTGTCCGTTACCCACCGGGCCGTGGGGCAGCGCCCCCAGTAGTCTAGTTAGTTGGAGGAGTGTCCCGTGCGTGCGATTGTGGGGGGAGGGGCGTTGGAGAGAGGTTAGGAGGGATTCTATGTGAGTGTAGTACCTGGAATATATTGACAATTTCAATATATTTACACATTCAATATCTGACTTTCTAGTTTGATTGGGAAAAAACTATATCAATATATTTTTTTTAAATTCAATTTTGGTAGGTTCAATTTACTAAAATATTAAAAAAAATAGCATTAACTAAATGAGATTGTATCGCTATATATTGTATACTCCATTTTCTCTTACTTGTCCTATTATGTGTAGTCCCTTACTTGTCCTAGTGTATTGTGTAGTTGAATTATGTAATCTTCACAGTACTTCTTGTTGAATTTTGTTGAAAATAAATGAAATATTAGTTCAAACCTAAACATTCTAAAGTAAAACATTTATTAACCACGAAAGTAATTTCCTAAAAAGTCTATTTTTTAATTTATATTGTTGTAAAATCATAAAAAGACATGGTAAGATTGATTACATAATAGAACAAGTAGGTAAAAATGTAGTTTAGTCGCTTAGGGGCTTCGCTCCCTACCCTATGTGCTATTCCCAGTATTTTTATACCGTATACCAAATTTCATTGAAATCCGTCCAGTAGATTTTGCGTGATTGAGTAACAAACATCCTCACAAACCAAACACCCTCGCGTGCCACACCGGGCTGGCGCTAGGCTGCAACGCGGCCAGGCGTAACGCTGACTGCGAGAGATACTCACAGGAGTGGAGAGACCAAAGGCACCACAGCCTTAGCAGCCAGCACCCTCGCGTGCCACACCGGGCTGGCGCTAGGCTGCAACGCGGCCAGGCGTAACGCTGACTGCGAGAGATACTCACAGGAGTGGAGAGACCAAAGGCACCACAGCCTTAGCAGCCAGCACCCTCGCGTGCCACACCGGGCTGAGCGCCACGGCCGCGGCGCTAGGCTGCAACGCGGCCAGGCGTAACGCCGACTCTGTGCCTTCGAGCGAGCTCGGGTATAATCGGGAGAGAAGCACTAGCACTGGGAAGACGACAGGGCGGATTTCTGTGGTTGATGACTGTTCTTGGAGTTTTTCCTGAACAAAAGTGATATTAATGATTTTTTGAATACAGGTACTCATGCGTGTTATTAGCGGGAACCGCCGACTAGTTAAGTCGAAACTAGTCGGCGGTTCCGGCTAAAAACACGCGTGAGTATTCGTATTGATAAATCATTATGACTATTTTCACGTTGGGTTTAATCAAATTAAAAGTAATATTTTTGTATCCCACCGCTGCCACCATAAAAAAGTAGTTATAAGACTAATTTTAGGGAAAGACCAGTACTGGGAAGGTTACAGGGCGTAGTTCTGTGGTTTATAGCAGTTCTTGGAGTTTTTCCTGAATTAAAAGTAATATTTTTGTATCCCACCGCTGCCACCATGATATTATAAACAAAAAATTGGTCACAGACTAATTTTACTACTGGAAAGACGAGAAGGCGAAGTTCTGTATATAACAGTGATTCTTTAAGAAACAAATCATCGTATCGTCAAAGTATTGTATCCCACTGTTTCCACCATGATTTTAATGAGCATTTGTTATACCATCTGTTACAGACTTATTACGAAAATGCTACTTCATCTAGTATCTTATCGAGACACGCAGAAGAGACGCAGCGTATGATACACAAGAATCGCGGTTTTTTTTTGAAGAATTACCAAAAAAATATCAGTGTGACATGACAAGATTTGAGTGGTCAATTTAACATATACAATTAAAAGCTACTCACCATCATAAAGTCATACAGCTGCGGGTATCTCAAGAAGAATATCCGTCCGGTCATCTTGTTCCGGACAGTCTCCTTGTCCCTGGAGCGCGGGGCGCCGAACACTCGCGTCATCAGCGCACTGAACGCTAATGTGCTGGCGTTGCGCTCCTGAGATACAAATATGAAAAATATGTCATCAATCTATTCTACATAATACCTACTATATTTTTAACGAGAAAGTAATTGGTATACCTATATCATGTTGGTATATATATATATGTCGGAATGAAACACATCCATCAGAACATCAGAATTATCAGATAATCATGGGTTCAGGGGAGCCGAGCTCAGATATCGATGACCAGAGCGGTAAACACAACAGTACAGGTACTTTAACAGCAGGTTCACGCGGAAACTCATGTGGGCATTTGATTCAGATCAAAATAACTGTCAGGATGAGAGTATTTCCAAAATAACATGCACAGCTTATAATAGACAGGGTAAACAACTTCTATCTCAAGTTACAGCCCAAAGCATCCAGGGATTCATCGGATATTAACGGATTAAGAAATCATCTAGCACTAACCTCTCATTTGGTCCACGTGTCACGGCTAGGGTCCGTGCCCTAACCTACCCACGGCATAGGATCGTGCCCCACCACGCACGGATCAATCCATTTCAACCAGTGAGTTCTACAGATTATATATATATATCCTGCTGATCTATGATCTATAAGTCCTACCTGTCGATTGCCTATAAGAAATTGATGTAGCGATAAGGCCGCCATTGTACATTAGCCTTTAAGACACTTTGTACTCCTTTTCCTTTTTCATGGTGCTATAAAGAGTTACTTACTTATCAATATAAGCTTATTTGTTTATAAATGATACGGTTCGAACGATATAGACGAATTTTTGTATTAAGATAGAAATTAACTATTAAAATCGGTCTAGATCATCTGAGTGAAGCTCGGACGCTCGGCCGGAATTAACGATAGATTTTAGTTTCAACGAATTATTTGCTGATATACACATTGGTTTTCAAATGCCGAAAATTGTCCTCGTTTATGCGAAAACGCATGCCTTATAATAATAACGCCTTCAAAATTTTAAATAAACACTATTTTTATAACTATAAAAAAAGTATCGATTTTATTTATTTAATAAAAACTTCGGGTTGCTTTCGACGTATAGAAACTTTGTCAAAAAATAAACCATAGTAGCTATCTATCCACTTACCGCCCAAGTATCACCTTCAAACCCACTCAAGGCTACTATAAACCCTTCCCCCACATAGCCGGCCACGCTCTCATCCAATGCTGAGTTTCTAAATAAAGCTCGCAGTATATTGAGGCAGTGTATGCGGGTGTCCGCGCGGCTCTCGTGAGGGTAACTATCGCGGGTAGCTAGGCGCAGGAGCGTGGTCATGCAGAGGTGGAAGCACTTGGGGTTGCCTTGCACTTGCACTTCTGTTGTTACTAGCGCCTGTGGGGTAGGGAATAAATGTTAATGTCTTAGAAAATATGAGTACTAACTTTTGTCCGCGGCTTGGCTCGCGTAAATTTCCCACGGGAACAGTGCTTTTTTTCGGGATCAAAAGTACCCTATGTCCTTTTCAGTATTTCTAACTATGTGTAAGTGAAATTTCAGGAATTTTGGTTCAGTAGATAAAGCGAACAAACAAACAAACTTCCTTTCGCAGTTATATTATTAGTTAGAATTAGGATTGACTTGAGGTTTGTCATCATCTGTACCCTTTTCTTCTCACTACTGCTAATACATAAGCCCCTCTTCTTGAGTGTTATTCTAAACCTAGACATAAAATGCTTTTGCTCGCATCTTCGTCCGCGAAGAATGTACATTATTATTATTGGTATTCATTAGTTTGTACGTGTTATGGTGAATTTGTGTTGGACAATTAAGATAAATAACTGAAATCAATATGCGCACATATGAAATTCCGTTACTGACTGACAGAATTACTGACAAACAACGCACAACCGTTTGTTTTCGAGAGTCATTACGAATCGTCTCGCTCGCAGGTTTGACGACTTCCAGCCTCCCGAACAAGCCGGTTTCCGAAAAGGCTTTAGCACCGTAGACCACTTACATACGCTGCGGTAGATTATACAGAAGACTGAGGAGTATAATCAGCCATTATGTTTGGCGTTTGTGGACTACGAGAAAGCCTTCGATTCGATCGAGACCTGGGGTGTGCTACAGTCTCTCCAACGGTGCCAAATTGACTATCGATATACGAAGCGCTGAAGTGTTTGTACGAAAACGCCACCATGTCGGTCCGTCTCCAGGATCAAGGCTCCAAACCTATCCAGTTGCAGCGAGGGGTGAGACAGGGAGACGTGATATCTCCGAAACTGTTCACCGCCGCCCTGGAAGATGTTTTCAAGCTTCTGGACTGGAGCGGACTCGGTATCAATATCAACGGCGAGTACATCACTCACCTTCGATTCGCTGACGATATCGTAGTCATGGCTGAGACCTTGGAAGACCTAGGCACAATGCTCGATGGCCACTGTAGAGCCTCTCAACAAGTGGGTCTAAAAATGAACATGGACAAGACGAAAATTATGTTTAATATCCGTGTCGCAGCCACTGCTCTGAAGGTTGGAGACTCTACACTCGAAGTCGTTGACAATAGGGTATTTGACAATGTTTTTTTTATTTTATTTTTGGAAAGATCATGTAAAATTATAATAACAAACTGTTTTTATTTTTTTAAATTTCGAGCTAATTATTAAGTTATATCAAATTAAAAGTACCAAAAAATCCGATGCCCCGAAAAAATCCGATCACTTCTGGTCAGTTCACTCACAAACCCGAGCTCCACACCCGCGCGGGCCCAGCGCCGGCGGGGAGAGGCGCACCGAGTAGGGAATACACGTGTGACGTCACCTGGCTAATCGGAAGTGTTCGGTAACTGGTCGGCATATTCCGTTACTATGAATTTTCAATTTAAGATAACTAGGTGATAAAATCGAAAATAAAAAAAATAAAAACAGTTTGTTATAAAACTTGTATATGATCTTTCCATTTATTCAAAAAAATGTTGAAAAATTACACCTTGTCAAATACCCTATTATGTATACCTGGGACAAACAGTTCAGTTAGGTAAGTCCAACTTTGAGAAAGAGGTCAACCGTCGAATCCAACTCGGCTGGGCAGCGTTCGGGAAGCTTCGCGATATCTTCTCGTCCAAAATACCGCAGTGTCTCAAGACTAAGGTCTTTGACCAGTGTGTGTTGCCAGTAATGACATACGGAATAGAGACGTGGTCGCTTACTATGGGCCTCATAAGAAGGCTCAAGGTCACCCAAAGGGCGATGGAGTGCGCTATGCTCGGAGTTTCCCTGCGTGATCGAATCAGAAATGAGGAGATCCGTAGGAGAACTAAAGTAACCGACATAGCCCGCAGAATCGCGAAACTTAAGTGGCAGTGGGCGGGGCACATAGCTCGTAGAACAGATAGCCGTTGGGGCAGAAAAGTTCTCGAGTGGCGACCACGATCCGGAAAACGTAGTATTAGCAGGCCTCCCACTCGGTGGACCGACGACCTGGTGAAAGTCGCGGGATGCGCATGGATGCGGGCAGCGCGGGACCGGTCGTTATGGAAATCCTTGGGGGAGGCCTTTGTCCAGCAGTGGATGTCTTTCGGCTGAGAGAGAGGTTCCTTCACAGAGGACATATGAAGAAGAGCTGTTCATAAGCTAGAAGACCTGTCCCCAGTCGACCAACTTGAGGCTTCTAACTATTTGCCACCAGACATCACTATTGTCCCATTCGTGGTGTTCACTTCACAGTGTCAACACGTGCCGCAGATGTGTCGAAGTTACGCGAAATTTTAGATTGTGCTCATTAACAATGAAGTGCTGTATTGTGGGGTGTAAAAGTAACACACACAACAAGGAATTACGCGATAAAAGTATATATTTTCACTCGTTAGTATTTTTTACGTAATTATTCCCACAGCGGTGGATACACGCCTGTCAGTACAGCCATCTAGTAGGTAATAGCAGAACTCAAGAGAATTGATAGAACAGTTTGCGAAAATAATTCTGCTACTGGCCAATAGGTGGCTATACAGTTTGTTAAAATGAGATAAAATAAGTCTTACGTCTATCCAATAAGAGTTCATTTTTTAATTTCTGTCTACGGTAAGTATACGTCCCCCGCTCCCCTCCCAATGCGGACACTGTCTTTCATATGTAAAATGCCTATGCGCACCTCCTCTCTTACCTGCTTCGTGGGTTCCTTGGAGTGTAGGGGGGCACTAAGAGAGGATTTTCCGAAATTTCCACGGGAACATAGTGCCGGGCCCAGCTAGTACTAACAAACGCACCTGTATCATGAAAGGCAGTCCGGCGCTCCTCCTGGTCGCGTCCTTGCGGCCACCCATCTCGATGCTGGCCATCAGCTGCAGCAGCCACTGCCGCGGCAGCCTGTGCAGCGAGGGCTCTCTGCTGCGCCACAACCTGGTTATATTGTTACTGATAAATACGCGGCAAGGAAGCGAGTGAAACACAATACTGCTTTCAACGCACTGGCTTTATTTCATTAAATAAAGAGAGTGACGCAGCACTCATGCATACATACGTAACAGTTACAAGCTTTTACTTAGCTTCATCTGTCATTTTTGTGAATGACTAACAAACATACTCATTTTTAAAAAATATAATGAAAACAAAACGCACAAATACAGCGGTATCTTCGCGTTTTGTTTTTATTATATTTGCCAGCGGGCAACCCCGTGGAGTCGTTAATTCTTTTCAAAGTTTAACGTAAACTTTGAAAAGAATTACTTACTTACTTACTCCGCTGGCTTAAGTTTATTCAAATTTTGATTATTGGCATTTCTCGATTAGCACATATAATAACTAACGGCTATTAACAAATTTATATATTTCTTTCACTATATTATAACCAGTATCTACAGTTTGCTTATTAACTCTCCATAATAAATTGTAGGGAAGTCCCTTTTTCTTCACTCATACTTACACATCTAGATTTTGAATGAAGCTACGTTTCACAAGGAGTCATACATTGTTATTCCCTGCCCTACCTACCTACCAATAACAATGTTGTTGCAAAGATAACTTATAGCATTTTTGCATAAATCAGACATATTTATTTCGCTTAAGGTGCTTAGGGTGTAATACGAACTCACACGGCGTTATTCCACATTTTACTCCTTATATTTCGAATTCCAATAATTGTAGAAAACTCCCTTATACATCGTAAAATTACTTTTCAAAATGCATAATAACTAATACAAAATTGTCACCTAGCAAGTAGCTGAGTGAATCCCACGTAGGCCTGCTCAAAGGCACCTCTGTGCTTGGTTTGTTCGAGCAGAGTGGTGAAGTGCTCGCCCATGCGAGTCAACTGGTCGCAAGTTAATGTGCCGCGAGTGGGATCGTCGGGGGACGATATTGTGAGGCGGGAGGACAGTGTGCCCAGGAGGAGGGATACCTTTGAGCAAAAAATATTATAAAAGTCGACAAAAAACGTAAATTGTTTTGATATATTACATTTATCATACTAATATTAAAGAGGAAGTGTTTGTGAGTTTGTTTGTAGGGATCTATCTATCTTCGGAACTACTGAACCAATTTCAAAAATTATTTGACCAATAGAAAGCTACATTATGCTTGAGTGCCATAGGCTACAATTTATGTGCAAAGCCGGGGCAAGGCGCTAGTTTTTAATAAAGTGGAATGTCAACGACGATACCATAGTTCATTTCGTGACAACTTCATTGTAATGTGTACCAATAAAGTTATATTTATGTGTGTACCCATATTTTCCTATTAGGTACAATGAAATTGTTTGAAAATTAATTAAAATTAAAAATTAAAATTAAAAATTCTTTATTTGTAATAAGTAACAAGCTAGTACACAAACATTGGCTAACGATGACAAACTGCAGTAGTTAAGAAACTGTGTCGCAGTTGTCAACGCCCACCTCCGAATTAATAGAATAATATTAATTAAAATACCTATTTGAAACATTATAAAATTACATTAATAAAATTTAATTTAAAACTATTATTATAATTATATAATTAATTTAAACGTCATATGTATTTATATTTACTGAATAATATCAAATATTCAGTAGTTTAAAACACAGTAGACAATAAATAAACTGAAATAATATATATAATAATACAATCTGCTCTTACTAGTGAAAAATAATTTAGTAGTTATAGTTGTATGCTGTAAGGTCCATCATATAATTTTTATTGCGATAATGGATTTGTAATCGTAATTAAAGGTTTGGTGTGTTGTGTTAAATCTGATGCAACTATATGTGGTTTTAAGGCCTATTACTGAGAGACTAGCGGATTCATTCCCCTATATGAATGAGTTCTTCTACATCGTCGTACGATAAGGTTTTCAGCCAGTTCGTACATGCAATCTTACATTTGTATTTAGTAAGTGGGTAGATTAAAAGCTCCTTATTTACTCTGTTGTAAAGAGTTGGGCTAAGATGTTTATAGTGTTTATTAGCCAGTACTGTGCGGCGTTTCTCAGTTATACAGACTAAATCAGACCTACGCTTTGAGCGTACAAACTCAGGATCATATGGCAGTTCAGTATGCTTCCGTAGAACAGTCTGGAGCACGAAGAGTTGTCGGACCGTGAGAACTTGGCACAACGTGTACAATTCATTCGTGGGAAATCTTTTAGGCTTTCTGGAGAGCACTTTTAAAATTATACGCTGCGCCCTCTCCAGTCTCAGCATGTGAGTTTTGTCCGCACCACCCCAGGCTGTTATACAGTAAGATATTATAGACTGAGCAAGAGCGTAATACACGAACTTCATAGACTTAAAATCCGATATATTTCTTATTCTTTTAAAGATATACATCAATTTTCTGATACGCGCCGTAACAGAATCTATGTGATGCCTCCACGACATTTCACCATCAATAATAACACCAAGATATTTTATTGTGGACACTCGGTCCACCGAAAAACAGTTACATATGTCGGTTTTATCACCTATAGAATTATTACAAGTATGAGCCCTGATGGTGTAAGATGCCGGTGGTTGTGAGGGAATATGAGGTGAAAAGGGAATAAATTTTGTTTTTGACAGATTAAGAGTCAAAAAATTAGAACGTAGCCAGTCCATAACAGTTCTGAGGGCACCTTCCGAGTTCCTAGCTACTTCATCCCAGTCCTGACCATGAATGAGGAGAGCAGTATCGTCCGCATAAGTTATGATCTTACAGTTCTCGAGGGGTAAGTTGCACAACTCATTAACATAAACAAGAAAGAGGGTAGGGCCGAGGACGCTACCCTGTGGAACTCCAAATCTAAGTTGTTCATCATCACTTCGAATCCCACCCAACACAACACACTGTGTGCGATCCTTAAGGTAGCTCTGGAACAGGTCCAGAGCAACTCCTCTGACACCTATACATTCTAGTTTAGATATAAGTATAGGAACAGAGACAGTATCGAAGGCCTTAGATAGATCAAGAAAGAAGCCAGCAGTTTTTAACTTTTTATCAAAATTTTCAACTATGGTGTTTGACATCTTCAGGACTGCATCTTCAGTTGATACACCTCTACGGAAACCAAACTGGTTATCGGAAAGAATGTTGTGCCTCCGCAAGAAGTCAACCAACCGTTTATTAATTATTTTTTCTAAGATTTTAGATAAAACTGATAGAACTGATATGGGTCTATAGTTTGAGATACTGTCTCTGTCACCACTCTTGTAGATGGGATGTACGACCGCTTTTTTAAACACTTTAGGAAAAATACCCGACTGGAGAGAGATATTAAATACATGTTTTAGTATTGGAATAAGTAAATGTTTATTCATTTTGATTACACGTGTGGGAATACCATCCCAGCCAGTAGCACTTTCGTCCTTTAAACAGTCAATATAACCCTCAATTTCGTCCTCATCTACATCAAACATAACCATAGATAGTGTATTAGATTTTAATTTAGTGTTACTGTGTATGTTAGGGGCAATAGGAGGATCAATTTTACTAGCCAGTGTTTCTCCCACTTTAGAAAAATACTGATTGACTATGTTAGCAGACTCTTTAGGATTCTCATGTACTTGAAGTAGGTTGGCTGAGTTTGTTTTAGTTTTGTCAATATACGCCGTTTGCTTTATGATGTTCCACATAGCCTTTGGATTCTTTTTTGCGTTTTTAAACTCGTTTTGTTCATAGGTCTGTTTTACTTTTTTAAGGAGGTTATTGCAGAAGGTGCGGTATCTATTATAAATTAGTTTTTGAGTCTCGTTATTTGGATTTCTTTTACATTTACGATAAAGTTTGTCTCTGTGTCGAATACACCGCAGAAGGCCCGGAGTGATCCATGGCTTGACAATACGTTTCCTGCTTGGTACTACGACATTTCTAGTGTGTTTATTAACTACTCCAGAGATTATATCGACTAGCTGTCCTGCAGCAAACTCAGGGTTTGTACACTCGAGAACAGGTGAGAAATTAGTTAAGGCAAGGTCGTGGGCAACTTCCAGAAAATTTGTGCGAACACAGGTCTTAACAGTTTCATTAGTCTTAAGATTACAATTCATATTGCAGCAAAATAGTAATGGGAGATGGTCCGTTATTATGGAATCCAAAACCAGGGCTGCAGAGTGATACACGGATCTTGAGATGATGTGATCCAAACATCTAACATCTCTAGTAGGATACTGATGTGCTGGTAGCATACCATGAGAAGCCAAAAGATTGAGGTATTCATCGGCAGACATCATCATATTTTCGGGTCTAATGTTGATATTAATATCACCAATAATAGTAACGTTTTTATATGATTTTACTTTGTGGAGTTCCTTGTCTAGGCTACTTAGGAATGGTGAGTAATTGCTGAATGAAGGAGACCGATATATTGCCAGTAAGGACATACCATTAGAGAAATTAATTACCATGCAGGTTGCTTCATCAAAAATTGGGATATCAACAGTGCACACAAGGTCACTTCTAACATATGCCGCAACCCCATCATTCTGATTTTTAAAATTTGATCTATATGAGTCATATCCGTCGATTTTTGGAATTGTAGGACATTTTTCCAACCAACACTCCGTTAGAATGATTATATCAATCTGGTACTCGAGTCTATGAAGGAGTGTAAGTAAACTTACAGTGTTAAAACTGTTTTGATTGATGATTTTCAGACCTTCCTCCGGGTTACATCGCAGTGCATCCGACACCGAGATGCTTTCAATATCATTGCTGAGGAGATTTACATCATCCATTATCAAACGGTAAGCATAACAGTGGAATAGTAACAGTACATGGCTGGAGAGTTGGCGATTTTAGGCTTAGTATGGACAGACCTTTCGGTGGTTGGACTATGCAGTTTGTATGAAAGTGTGGTAAAGTGTAGTGTGGGATAAAAGTGAAGTATTTTATAAAAACCGTGGGATACTTACAGCATACGAGCATTTTATGGAATACACAAAAACAAAGCGAATATGTTAAATAAAAAATACAAGGACAAAGACAAATTAAAATGACACAATCCTTCGTTTGGAGCAGATGCGGCTGCTCCTAGTCATGCCTGTTCCTTGGCCTTCCCGAGATCAGTTTCATTCATGATGGTGATAAGGGGACTATTTTCACGTTTCCTTAGAAAGATTCTTCCATGCGAGACCCAACAGAACTTGTAATCGTTGACCTTCGCGAAATCTCTCGATAAAAAGAACAATCTCTTCATTTTTGAGGAGAGATTCTCAGAGATGTAGACTGGTTTTGGGGTGCCCTGAATATGCAGGTGTTCTGTTGTGAGCTTGGATACTTTGTTAAAGCCACGATACGTGGATATAATTTTTTCCTTCAGGAGCACAGAAGTGAGGTCTGCAATAATTGTCCTTTTTTGAGGATCTCTCGATCGTAGACGGAAAATATCCCTGACTTCGTTTCGCTGAATGGGGACCTTGAGTACCTCACCGGTCTTCACGAGTGTGTCCAGGAGGGAGGCTTTAGACTCAGAGGTCGAGACAGGGACATTTCTGATTTCTAGACAGGTTGATCGTGCAGTGCGCTCGGAAAGCTCTAGCCTTTCTTCTAAAGTATTGATGTATCGAATATCAGCCTCATGGCGTGACTGTAGTTCGTCTACTTTAGATTGGAGTGTGTCACACTTATTAACTAGAAAATCAACAGAAAGCCGCATTTCCTCGGCGGCACTACACACCTTCGCCAACTTTGCATCTTGTGCGTCACTGTACTTTTTCATCATTTGTTCCATTTTACACATGAATTTGTCTAGTTTTTCGTCCAGAGATTTATCCTCACTCTCACTGTTGTTACGTTTCCTTTTACGAAAAGAATCGGAAGTTTTTTCATGGTTCTCTGCAAAATATTGATGAAGTGACGCCTGAATTTGATGTGAGGTACAGGCTTGGGCGGGCGAAGAAATGCCGGCAGAAGTTACCAACGCTGGATTGGTCGCAACGGCGGCAGCGGGCTGCGCTGAATCGGTAGAGGCGGTTAACACAGCGGCGGCGGCGGCGGCGGCTTGCACTGGAGCGGCAGGGGACGCAGCGCGGGAGGGAGGCGGCGAACGCTTAAGTCTCGGCATCGTACTGACAAGTGAAGTACTAGACAAGCAGAATCGCAGAGGAGCTCAACAACAGTACAGATCAAGTTAGGCTGGCGAGAATAGATGTTTTCAAGTTCCGTACAGTATACGGTTTATTACGGTTCTTGCAAGTACTAGGAGTTCATAAAGCGCACGGAGGATAGAATAGATATTGCTACGTGTTTAAAAACAAATCCTAATTTTATATTTATAATTAAACAATAAATAGTTAAATGTCAGTCAACTTAAATGCATTAGCTACCCTCATTCGTCATTAAAATCCACCAATCCACATTGAGCTTGCGTCATGAATCATGCGGTGTGTCGTTCTTATCTATCCAAAAGGAAGGCCATTGCCCCAGCAGTGGGGATTTTAAAATGGTTTATGATGATGATAAAATACTAACCTCTTTGACAGATCTCCAAGCGCACAGTAACACCATTTGTGCGGTCACTGGCCGCCCGTCCTCCAGTACTATGCCTCTGCAAATTATACATTAAAACTAGTGTAAATAGGTACGTACAGTCAGATGCAGAGAACTGACCCCCTATTCAGGGGTCAGGTTTCTCTGGAGCTGACTGTGGTCCCCTTTATTTTTTTTGGACTTGAATTGACAGAATGATTGACAGGATTCTTTCTAAAAGTTATTAATAATAACAGATAGATTCCATGCTGGTCTGTAAACGAAGAAAAACCATAGCATGTGCCAGCTGCTACTCTTCCCGCGCAGATTGTAAAAGTATTTTTTTTTATCTAATACTTTAGGGGCTTTTATCTTGACAGATATGCCAGCCCATACCCTATAAAAGCCAGTCATTACTGAGATGTTAATAAAATTTCATACATTTTTTTTTGCTGCAATTGACTTCGGGTTAGCTAAAATAGTTTGAGCTAATCCTACATCGTTCAGATTTAGTTTAAGCTGTCTCAGTAATAAATCTCTTTTATACTTATATTTTGCACAATATATAAGGATATGGTGCACATCATCAATGACTCCGCACTTGTGACAATTAGGTGAATTTGTCTTTTTCATCAGAAATCCAAATTTAGGTCCCGAACGAAGACGAAAAGCCAGCTTTATTGTTTGTCGCTTAAGTTTTACACCGTCAAACCAAGGCACTTAAAGAGGTTGATTCTGAAGGGTTTTGTACCAAATGCCCTTTTCTAGCGACCTTTGATCAAAATATTCTATTCAATTGTTAAAGACTTTTGTTTAGAATTTTGCATATTTCTCTAAATAGCTTGGGTAAAAATGAGTCATTGTTTGTAATAAAAGTGTTGATGCTTATAAATCTATGCACTGTCGCATGGTAGCTGCGCCGTGTATAGCTGGCTTTAGTATATCCATTGCGTTTGCCTCCTGGCAACATTGCGCAGACGGCTTCCGCCCGTCGACATTCAGTCGTCCTTTGAACGCGCGCGCACGAAGCCGTGTCGCGTGATATATTGCGGTGCTATAGCCACCATCTTGTGTTGTTGCATTTTGAAGCCGCGCGGCGTGGCGTTAATTTTGTTTGTAATAACTGATTTGAGTTATAATTGTGAGCTTCCTTTTGTTAAATAACTATTGAACGTTTGTGTTTGTGAAAAAACCTGTTATTGTGACTGTTTCTTGTGAGATGCGAAACGTGGCTGCCTGGGGACGCCGAATCCCGTCGCCGAGTGGAACTGCTGGAAGAAACCTACGTATTTATTCTGGGGAAGAGATCTCGGGGTAGGTTGGGTGTTTAGGGACCGCATCTCCTTCCGAAGACACTCGAAGTTGGATCCGAAGATTAAGAAGATTCAGTTTGGTAAGTGGTTTGCAATTGTAGTTATTAAGTTAGGTTATTATATAGGGCCCTGTAGCTCCCTTTATAAGCTATAGTGGTAGCAGGCTGCGTATAGGTTAGGTTTTAGGCTCTAGTCGGACAGACGTAGTGCCGTGTCAGGTTCTTACCGTTATTTCGATTTACCGCCATTTTAAGATCCGGTCTGTTTTTAAGACCCGGTCTTTTCCGGTACAGAATCTTCCCGCCACTTCGTTTGTCCCGGATTCTCTGCGCACATTTTCTGGTAGCAGAGCGTAGTTTATCTACCCTCTATTTGTTCGTTTGTAAAAAAATAATTAATTGTTTGTAAAAATTATTAGATTTTTCTTAGTTTGTTTGTATAAGAATATTTGTAACCTTTTTTGTATTTGTTTGCGGTTTGTACCGTGCGTTCCGGGTTTGTGCCATTCTCATACCTACCGCGGTTCTTCGTGTAGTTGTTTGATTTTGTTGTTTTTTATTTACCTTTTGTTATTTTTTGTTTGTGACTTGACGCGATGGCGAAGGTCTCCAATGCTAGGGCGACACTCGCCAACGAATTGAGATGGTTTGTGACGGCCGGAGGACTCCTGTCCCGGAAGGACAGGGAGGGCGCCATACTGCTAAGAGCGGATCACCTCCACTCACGATTGATTAGCGCGGAAGCGGCCATGGTGGTGCTTACCGAAGCCGAACTTGCCCCGGAGGTCTACGCAGGTCACATGGCGGACATGGACCAGATCCTGAGTCTGCACGATGATATCGCGGAGGCGGCGACCGCAATAAGGGCGAGACAGGCTGGCGGACCAGCCCCTCACACACCTGTTAGACAGGAAGGACCAGCGGTTACTGGTCGGCTCCCCACCCTTCAGCTGTCCCACTTTGGGGGTAGGATGGAGGAGTGGGTAGCATATAAAAATATGTTTGAGTCCCTGGTCGTAGCACGACAGGATTTGTCGAAGGCCCAGAAGATGGCCTACCTCCTCTCCACTCTTGAGGATGAAGCGCGGTCGCTCATCCAGCACCTCCGGGTGGAGGACGACCAGTACGATACGGCTTGGGAGTTATTGAACTCCCGCTACCAAAACTTACGTTTGTTAGCGGATGCGCACGCCGCACAGTTGATGGCCCTGCCCAAGGTGGCCAACAGGGCACAGTTGCGCCTGCAGTTGCTCACGCCCGTTACAGTGGCCTGTAACGCGCTCCGCACACTGGGGCTGCCGGTGGACCAATGGTCTTTTTTGTTGGTGCACATTGTATTGGGCAAATTGCCCAATGACATCCGCTCGCGGTTTGAGCGCGAAAATGCGGAGCGGGATAGCACCACCCTACCAACATTCACTGACTTGGTGAAGTTTTTGGAGTTTGAGGCACGGGCTGCTGAGAATACCATGACGGACTCAGCGCCATCCAGAGCGCCTGAACGTAGGCCCTTGGAACCCTCATGGCGAGGGAAGCCCCAACAGGGACGGCAACCGCCACCGCGTGGAGCTGGTGTGCGGGTTGCACATACGGCAGCAGTCGCGAGGGACGCGGACTGCCTGCAATGTGGCCGGATGGGCCACAGCCTGCTACAATGCAGGGACTGGCAGAGACTGCCAGTACAAGATAGGCGCCGCATGGCAAAGCGGCATGAACTTTGCTTTTATTGTTTGGGCGGTCACTATGCACGTGACTGTCCCAGTGCCATACCATGCAGTGCATGCCGTGGGCTGCACCACGTGATGCTCTGCATGAACCGGAACGGGGATGGCCCCCGGTTGTTGAGGCAGGGGTCCCCTATGGGCGGGGGCGCTCCTGCGCGAAGCCCTCCACCATCGGACGGAGGACGCGGCTTCGCTCGTCGCACCCCCCCTCGGGAGGGGGGTCGCGTACCTGCGCGGGTCTTGGCGGACCGGGACCACGCGCCTCAAGGTCATGGCCAGTATGTGTCTGGCCAGGCCCCGGATAGGGCCCCCATGGGCGGGGGCCCTAGATCGGACGTGAGAGTGGGGACACCCCCCTCCACGCGGGTTACCAATACCCAACACATGCAGCCGCAGCGGTTTTCTCCGCCGCTGCACGAGTACCCACGGCTGGAGTACCACCCGCCGTACCATATGTATGGCCGGGCCGCGGGTTATGCCCCCTCAGATGGGGATGTGCACTCGCCCGCCATATTATCCGGGTCAGTGGCGCGCCCCTGGTTTGGAGAGAGTGGGGAGCCCGTAACTAGCTTGCTCCCTTGCTGGGACAGAGCCGCGGACGGTTCTGCTCCCTACCGCGGTGGTCCGCGTATGGGGTCGTGGGGGAGAAGCCATTAATTTGAGAGCTCTGTTGGACTCAGGGGCTCAAAGCAGTTTGGTTACCACTCGAGTGGCACACCAGTTAGGTTTAGTCGTGGAAGACTCGCCTGTGCCACTTCTTGGAGTTGGTGGCATACAAGTGAAGTGTCTGACGGGCCAGACACTTGTCACCTTTTCTTCGCTGAAGTCCTCCACAATGAGGATCACGACTTCGGCTATGGTAATGGATACCATTGCGGGTTGGCACCCCTCGACAGACATACCGCCGGGTGTGTTGTCTTTGGTTTCGGGTCTGGATTTGGCCGACCCCTTTGTCTTTCATCCCGGCCCAGTGGACTTGCTCCTGGGCTCGGACGTATTGGGTTGGATTTTGTTGGGTACTCAGAAAGCTCTGGGTTCGTCTTCACTGATGGCAGTGTCTACTATCTTTGGTTTTGCCCTGATGGGCCCTGTGTTTGATAATGGCACCGTGGAGGAGCCACCGGTTGTCGCATCTGCGTCCTTGGCCAAGACCATGCAAAGGTTTTGGGAGGTCGAGGAGCCACCTATGAGTTCCAGGATGGATCCGGAACACGCTGAGTGCGAAGCCTTTTTTCAATCAACCACGGAGAGGTTGCCCTCCGGTCGGTTTGTAACTAGATTACCATTTGTTGCTACACGTCCTAGCCTAGGGCAAAGTAGGGCGCTTGCGGAGAAACGACTGCTGTCCATGGAGCGACGTATGCAGCGTGACCACGTACTTCGCGATAAATATATTGAATTTATGCGCGAGTACAAGGATTTGGGTCACATGTCTCCGGCTCGAGTTGATTGGAGCTCAACTGAGCATTATTTTTTGCCCCACCACGCGGTGGTGAAGGCCTCAACAGGCAAATTGAGGACCGTCTTCGATGGGTCCGCACCCACTTCGAACGGGGTTTCGTTGAATCTGTGTTTGCATTCGGGTCCCAAATTGCATAGGGACATAATTGACATCATCTTGAACTTTAGAAGACATCAAGTGGTTTTTGGTGCGGACATCCGGATGATGTTCCGCCAGACAGTCATACATCCTGAGGACAGGCGATTCCAGTTGATACTCTGGCGTGAGCGCCCTGAGGATCCTGTGACGGTGTATGAACTCAACACAAACACGTATGGTTTGAAATCTAGTCCCTATATCGCCATCAGATCATTGCTTGAATTGGCAGAGCGGGAACGGATCCGCTTTCCCCGTGGGGCTTCCGTGCTGTCACGTGACTTGTATGTTGATGACGTGTGCACCGGAGCCCAAAGTATTGAGGAGGCCCTCCTACTGCGGGATGAATTGATCGAAATATTGAAGACAGGTGGCTACGAGCTACGTAAGTGGTTGTCCAATGAGCCTAGAGTTCTAGAAGGGATCCCGGAGGATCACCAACAGAACCCTCACCTGTTTGAGGATGTGGATGATCCCAACAGGATAGCGGTGCTGGGCATGCAGTACCAGCCGCTAACCGATATTTTCACATTCCAAGTGGACTTGGAAATACCAAAAGTCTGGACTAAGAGAACGGTGTTGTCCGTAATAGCTCGTATGTTTGATCCAAGCGGTTTGATCAGTCCAGTGATATTCTCTGCGAAGTGTCTTCTTCAGAGACTTTGGACTTTGGGCGTCTCGTGGGACGAGCCGCTGTTTGGCTCTCCATTGGATGATTGGCTCGAGTTGTTTTCATCGATTAAGGAAGTCAATCGGATTGCCTTGCCTCGTCTAATATTGCCCCCCGGGAAATATCGAGCCAGCCTGCATGGCTTTTGTGACGCGTCGGAGCGAGGCTACGCCGCGTCAGTCTATATGCGGACAGTTGACGCCGATGGCCGGGTCAATGTCTCGCTTTTGTTAGGGAAGAGCAAGGTCGCCCCCATCAGGACTAGGCTGACTATTCCCAAGCTTGAGTTGAGTGGAGCTCACCTTCTCTCTAAATTGTTGCATCACGTTGCCAGTGAGCTGGCGGCCACGGTCGAGATACGGGACATCTTCGCCTGGTCGGATAGCCAGGTCGCGCTTGCATGGTTGCGCGCGGCCCCACATACCTTGGAGGTTTTTGTGGGAAATCGGGTTTCCCAAATCCAGAATATCGGAATTGATATAACATGGAGACATGTGCCGGGAGAGCTTAACCCAGCGGACTGTGCTTCCCGAGGTTGTACGGCACCAGAATTGGTGTCACACCCGCTCTGGTGGGGTCCAGAGTGGCTGATGGGATCAGAAACATCTTGGCCTGTCTGTCAGACAGATGTTACTTCTTTGAGTTTGACTGGGCTTCGTGTACATGCTGTAGTCGCTGAGACGACGTCGGAGCCGGATTGGCTACTTGCTCGGTATAGCAGTTTGGATAAGCTTCTGGGTGTTACCAGTTGGATTAAGCGCTTCATACATAATTGTAGAAACCCACAGGCAAAGCGGTTGGAGCCGATTGCAGGTGCAGAAGAGCGCCGGAGCGCATTGTTGCATTGGGTCCGTGTCGTGCAGACCGGACGGTTTGAGTCAGAGCTTCGTATTTTGCGCGACGGACGCGCTAAGTTGAAGGGCGCGGTCGCTCGTTTGAACCCGTACATCGACTCGGATGGGCTTCTTCGGGTTGGAGGCAGGCTCCGGAAGGCGGATCTTCCCTATGAGACTCGCCATCCTCTGTTGTTGCCCAAGGGCGGACCCTTGGTGCAGCTTTTGGTGTCTGATCGACACATTCGTAACGCCCATGCTGGGTGCAATGCTTTGTTGGCTATTTTGCAACGCGAGTTTTGGATTTTGTCTGCCCGAAGAGCAATCCGTAGTGTCCTGTTTCGATGTATTGCATGTTATAGGTTGAAGGCATCCACGATGCAACCACAGATGGGTGATTTGCCCGCTGATCGAATCCGACCTTCGAGGCCGTTTGACGGCGTTGGAACCGATTTTGCCGGCCCCTTTTCGATCAAGGCTTCTCCCTTTCGTAATGCCCGTATTGTGAAGGGCTATTTGTGTGTATTTGTTTGTTTGGCCACCAAGGCTGTCCACTTGGAGGTGGTGTCGGCTCTGACTACGGAGGCCTTCGTCGCCGCGTTGGATCGCTTTGTTTCGCGTCGAGGTCTACCTTCCCTTATTAGGTCTGATAATGGCACAAACTATAAGGGAACTGTAAATTATCTTAAGGATGTTTCTGTGTTTATTGATAAAAATTGTACTAGCTTAAGTCAAATTGCTGCCCAAAGGGGAATAACCTGGAAGTTTAGTCCCCCAAGTTGCCCCCATTGGGGAGGGATTTTCGAAGCGGCTGTGAAATCCGCAAAGACCCACCTCCGCCGCATTATCGGAGAAACGGCTCTAACTTTTGAAGAGCTGGCCACAGTGTTTTGTAAAGTTGAGGCGGTCCTCAACTCTCGTCCTCTCTGTCCGCTATCTCCAGATCCAAATGACTTGGAAGCTCTCACCCCTGGTCATTTTTTGGTGGGAGGGCCTTTGAATGCCCTGCCCGAATACCCGTGGAAGGACGAACGCGTATATCGGTTGTCGCGTTTTCAAATGTTGCAGCAAATGAGCCAGGACTTTTGGCGTCGCTGGTCGCTTGAATATTTGCATTTGCTGCAGCAAAGAGTGAAGTGGACAGACAGGACTGAGCCTCCCAGGGAGGGGGATTTAGTATTGTTAAAAGAGGCAAATTTGCCTTCATTGCTTTGGCGACGAGCTCGCATATTACGTTTGATTCTTGGCGGAGATGGCACTCCGCGTGTGGCTGAGGTGTTGGTCGACGGTTCGATTTTAAGGAGAGGTGTGACCTCTCTCGCCCGCCTTCCCGTAGAGTAAGCTAGCGGTCTGCTTCTCAGTCCGGGACGGGGGGATGTTTGTAATAAAAGTGTTGATGCTTATAAAATCTATGCACTGTCGCATGGTAGCTGCGCCGTGTATAGCTGGCTTTAGTATATCCATTGCGTTTGCCTCCTGGCAACATTGCGCAGACGGCTTCCGCCCGTCGACATTCAGTCGTCCTTTGAACGCGCGCGCACGAAGCCGTGTCGCGTGATATATTGCGGTGCTATAGCCACCATCTTGTGTTGTTGCATTTTGAAGCCGCGCGGCGTGGCGTTAATTTTGTTTGTAATAACTGATTTGAGTTATAATTGTGAGCTTCCTTTTGTTAAATAACTATTGAACGTTTGTGTTTGTGAAAAAACCTGTTATTGTGACTGTTTCTTGTGAAATGCGAAACGTGGCTGCCTGGGGACGCCGAATCCCGTCGCCGAGTGGAACTGCTGGAAGAAACCTACGTATTTATTCTGGGGAAGAGATCTCGGGGTAGGTTGGGTGTTTAGGGACCGCATCCCCTTCCGAAGACACTCGAAGTTGGATCCGAAGATTAAGAAGATTCAGTTTGGTAAGTGGTTTGCAATTGTAGTTATTAAGTTTGGTTATTATATAGGGCCCTGTAGCTCCCTTTATAAGCTATAGTGGTAGCAGGCTGCGTATAGGTTAGGTTTTAGGCTCTAGTCGGACAGACGTAGTGCCGTGTCAGGTTCTTACCGTTATTTCGATTTACCGCCATTTTAAGATCCGGTCTGTTTTTAAGACCCGGTCTTTTCCGGTACAGAATCTTCCCGCCACTTCGTTTGTCCCGGATTCTCTGCGCACAGTCATTGAACCCGTTACACAGGCTTCTTTAGCTAGTAAATCAACCTCTTCATTGCCCCGTAGACCTATGTGACCTGGAACCGATTGCAACTTCAAAACAATACCACATTGACTGAGCTCATCCAAAATTGCGAGGACGCTGTAGGCTATCGATACACCAGCTCTGCTAGCCCCAGAGGCACATCGAGCCAGGTGCTGTAGCGCACTTCGACTGTCAGTGAATATTACGCATTTAGGCACATCTAGACTTCTCACGTATGACAAAGCATTAAAAATTGCAATGAGTTCCACAAACATTATTGAGAGAGAGGGATCGAACCGAAAACCTTCAGAGACGTTACTACTAGGATCATAAAATGCGGCACCTGCATCACAGGTACTCTTTGAGCCATCAGTAAATAAAAAAGCCAACCATGATACTTGTCTTGACTTTCATTCAAAACGTAAAAAAAAAAAAAAAAATCAAAAATAGTCAATCGAGGAAAAGGGATTTATACTGGGGATTCCTCCACTCATAAGCGATGGAGCAACCTGTCACTATACCTGAATCTCCATTCCATCAGAGCCCACTATTCAGCTAAGCGTTGCCTTCGAGTCTCACAACTCTTGGCTCTGTCTACCCCGTCTTTCTTATCGAGTGTGTTATTACTAACACTGGTATCAGATTTTATTCAAGTCGCCTAAAGGCAGACATGACTTTTACGACTACCGCCATCTAGTGGCAGTAGTCTTACACACTAGTTAACTAAACAGTCAGGCAATGTGCAGGTTTTCTCACGATGTTTTCCTTCACCGGAAGCAGGTGCTGGTCTATGAGAAAACTACCATACATGAGTCAGATTGGTCTACAAACTCATGTGACACAGATAGGATTTGAACCCGTGTCCTATTCGACCTTAGGCTGGTGTCAATACCACTTGGCTACCACCGCTTCACCCCCGTAAGGGATAAAAACGATTCTGTATCTGTATCTATATAACTAGTCGTTCGCTGCGAACGTAGACCTCGCGACTATTAAAATACAATATTTATTTTCATAAAAAATTAAATATCTCAAAAACGGCTGGACCGATTTTGATGCCCAACGAACTTGAAAATTCTATTAACCATCCCTACATATACTCCAACTTTCATCAAAATCGGAACAACGGTTCGAGAGTTATCGCGGAACAAACATACATACATACAAACAATGTGTTTTTCGCTCCAACTTGAATTATAGCCCTCGCTCGCTTCGCTCGCTCGGTCAATAACTCAAAGGTGACTGACTGACATAGTGATCTATCTATGCAATGCACAGCCCAAACCACTGGACGGAGCGGGCTGAAATTTGGCATGCAGGTAGATGTTATGACGTAGGCATCCGCTAAGAAAGGATCAACGCGAGCGAAGTCGCGGGCGCCAGCTAGTTTATTTTTATTTTTATTAAATATGGGTTTGCTCTTGACCACAATCTTGCCCGAGGACAGAGATGAGGTCTACGATGAAGCGAGCTTACCCAGAAGCAGCCTATTCACTCTGGTTTTGAAGAGAGTCAGGTTGTATGTGCTCGGAAACACAGACGCAGGTAGGGAGTTCCAGTGCTTTGCTGTGCGCATTAAGAATGATGACGAAAAGCGCTTGGTGCGTGCGGGGGGAATATTAACCAAAGAAGGGATGATAGCCCGCAGTGCGTCTGGTTGTCCGGTTGAAGTAAGGGGCAGGCGGTATGAGCTCATGCAGCTCATGAGCACCCTCTTTGAACTACAATCGGTAGAAAACCGACAAGCAGGCAACTTTTCGACGATGAGCTAGGCTGTGGAGCTTAGCGTTCGTTAATTTTTCATCGCCGATTATTCTTTTGGCTCTGCGTTCCACCGAATCCAAAGTGGCCAGTTGGTACTTCGCCGAGCCGTCCCAAAGGTGACTGCAGTACTCCATGCAAGAACGGACTTGAGCTTTGTAAAGAGTAAGAAGCTGTCCAGGTGTGAAGTATCGCTTCACCCTATTGAGAATGCCCAGCTTCTTGGCAGCTGATTGGGCTTTGGATTCGATGGTGGTGCCGAAGTTGAGGTTTTTTGTCAACTCCATGCCAAGGAGTTCAAGCTTGTCGGTTATAGGAACCGATGTACCCCGAAAAGTAGGAGCCAGGATGAAAGGGCGTTAAAAGTGACCAGATTACTCTCTCCCCACTGGGATGCGTAGTCTAGCATCTGGTCAGTTCGCTCAACCATGGCCTTTCTCTCAAGTTTTAATTGATCCCCGCTAATCCCTGCACCGGACAAGTACCTCTCCACAACAGTACTATCATCTGCATACTCAACAATACCGGGTGTAAGAAGGTCATTGATGTGCAGCAGGAAAAGAGTTGCAGAGAGGACCGACCCCTGAGGAACACCGGCGTCAATAGCCATTGGATCAGACGAGCAGTCATCAATGACCACTTTGATCGATCGTTCACTCAGGAAGTCAGCTATCCAGCTACAGAGGCCAGCGGGGATGCCGTAAGCTGGAAGCTTGCTCAGTAGACTAGCGTGCCAAACCCTGTAAAAAGCTTTCGAGATGTCAAGAGAAACACCAAGTGCTTCACCATGTTTCTCGATGGCCTCGCTCCAACAGTGTGTCACGTACACAAGAAGATCCCCAGTAGATCGTCCCTGGCGGAAACCATATTGATGATCACTGAGGAGATCATTTTCTTCTAGTCACGCGAGCAGCTTTTTGTTGAGAACCCATTCCATGACTTTGCACAGTATGGAGGTGATAGCGATGGGTCGATAATTAAGGGGTCGGCGCGATTTCCCTTTTTGGGTACTGGTTGTACATTGGCAAGCCTCCAAGATTTTGGTACGGCATTGGAAGAAAGAGACAGACGGACGCACAACACCTCAGAACTTTTGCGGGTATACCGTCAGGACCACTAGCTTTATTCACGTCAAGATTAAGTAAAGCTCTACGGACCTTTTTATTATGGATTGTCAGCTCTGGCATTGAGGAATCACAACGAGGTATAGTAGGTGGTTGCTTAGAGCCAGAGTCGAGACGCGAATTGTTTGCAAATTGAGTAGCAAATAAATTTGCTTTCTCAGTTGCAGAATGAGCCAGTGACCCATCTGGCTTTTGTATAGGAGGCAGTGAAGGACGGCAGAAGTTAGACTCAACCGATTTCGATAGGAACCAGAACTGCTTGCTGCCCGGTGGGTAGGTTGCTAGTTTCGCTCCTATTCGACTGACATGGTTGAATCTAGCCTTGCGCAAACCTTTTTGCATGACTTTTGGGCGCAGTTAAATGCTCTCTTCTTTTTGAGGACTTTCCGCGTAGATTCTTTGCGATCGCGTGCTTGCACCCAGGCTTGGTATGCAGACTGTTTTAGAGCGTCAGCACGAGCACAGTCCGCGTTATACCAACGACAGGCTTTTTGACCGAGCGGAATGTCGGAGAATGAGATGAAATATTCCATTCCCTGCTTAATCACATCTGCAACTGCATCAGCAGAGCGCGAAGGATCACTCGAAGAGAAGCACGTTTGCTGCCAAGGGTATGATGCAAAGAAACCTCGCATCTCATCCCAGTTTGCCGACTCGTATCGCCAGACTCGCCTCAAGCCCCGGGGACTATCATCCGGAGGAGAGCAGACAGATACGGTTTTCACCACACAGTGATCGGACGTACCCAGCGGTGCTGAGACGGATACTGAGTGTCTGTGCGGATCATTTGTCAGCAACAAGTCAAGGCAATTAGGTGTATGGTCAGCGATATCCGGTATACGCGTTGCTTGGTCCACCAGCTGGGTTAGATCTAGTGCTAAGGCAAACCTTCGCACCTCCCTACCAGCATGGTCAGTTTTCTGGTATGGGTATAGCCACTCGTTGTGGTGGGCATTAAAGTCCCCCAGAAAAACAAGTTCCGCTGTTGGATATCTCTGGAGTGCAGTATCAGCCGTCTCAGTGAGATATTCAATTAGCCCTGTTGTCTCCTGATCACCGCTGTGCGCCCGGTAGACACCGACGTAGAGAGTTTTCTCAGCTCCGGTGTCAGCAAGCAGCCACAGCACTGAAAAACCTGACTTCTCGAAGCAACGGAGACGTTTACAGCAAATGTCATCGCGAACATACACACAGACCCCTGCTCGTTTCTTGAATTTATGTTCAAGAGTGTATCCAGGAGTAGTTGAGGTAAGACACGTCCAATGGGGTTGCTATCTGCGTCTCCGTTAGAAAGAATATGTGCGGCTTCTCGGTCTCAAGGTGGTGATGGACCAGATCGAGATTGGAGTGCAATCCTCTGATGTTAGTGAGTTGCACTTTTAATGGGAGGAAATTAAGCCGTTGTGTAATCTTTCTCTTTAGCTTCTTCATTTCATATCATATGGAGTGAACAAAGGGGTGTGAAAAATATGATGAACGTGCCCTTCACCACAGAAGGAACTCTTAGGCTCCACTGATCGTAAGGGGAATTCACCTGGAGACCGCGGGGACGCCCGAACCCCCCCGGAACGATCCACCGGGTCCTCCCAATCAGTCGCCGACTGGCACGGTGGAGCGTTACGGGATTTTTCGCGTGGTGGCGGGGCAGCCTTTGCACGTGGCTGGCGCGCAATTCGGGCCCCCAACTGCCAGCGGTCGGCCAACGACTGGAACCGTGCTTCGGATCCCGCTGCCCTCCAGAGTGAGTTACCCGATACAGTTTTGCCCAGAGACCAAGACCGGTATTAAGCAGCGTAACGCATCAAATTTCAAACCCCCAATTGGCACTGGTACTCCCGCACACCGACGGAACGCGACAGAGCCACTTGGCGCCGGACTTCGGCAGGAGGGTGGTTGCAAACCAGGCGGCCCATTTCTGAGCCTACCACCGCTTGTAGGATCTTCTGCCGCTACCACATATAGAATGTGGCAACGTTGCTAGGAGGTAGATCCCACCCACCCCAAAAAGCTAATACAATAATAAAGCTGAAGAGTTTGTATATTTGTTTTGAACGCGCTTATCTCTGAAACTGCTATGTGAGAAATTATTGAATTATAATTCAATAAATAAAACGAGAGAGAGAGAGAGAGAGAGAGAGGGAGAGAGAGTTATGAGCGTAGAGGAAGCAAGAGAGATCTGTAAGGATCGTAGCAAGTGGAAATCGCTAGGCTCTGTCTATGGCCATATGCCCATGGGAAAAAGGCGTGATAATATGTATGTATGTAAATAAAACGAACAAACTAACTTTCGTATTTATAATAATATATGGGATTGAAAATGTACCCGTTGTTCCCATGGTCGGCCACGGCAACCTGTCCCGCGTCGCAGGGCAGGTGGCCCTCGGGGGACGAGTTGATGACCACGCACGCCGCGGCCGCACACAGGACATACACGTGGCTATACAGTTGTTATCAACAGATAATGTACCCGTTGTTCCCATGGTCGGCCACGGCAACCTGTCCCGCGTCGCAGGGCAGGTGGCCCTCGGGGGACGAGTTGTTGACCACGCACGCCGCGGCCGCACACAGGACATACACGTGGCTATACAGTTGTTATCAACAGATAATGTACCCGTTGTTCCCATGGTCGGCCACGGCAACCTGTCCCGCGTCGCAGGGCAGGTGGCCCTCGGGGGACGAGTTGTTGACCACGCACGCCGCGGCCGCACACAGGACATACACGTGGCTATACAGTTGTTATCAACAGATAATGTACCCGTTGTTCCCATGGTCGGCCACGGCAACCTGTCCCGCGTCGCAGGGCAGGTGGCCCTCGGGGGACGAGTTGTTGACCACGCACGCCGCGGCCGCACACAGGACATACACGTGGCTATACAGTTGTTATCAACAGATAATGTACCCGTTGTTCCCATGGTCGGCCACGGCAACCTGTCCCGCGTCGCAGGGCAGGTGGCCCTCGGGGGACGAGTTGTTGACCACGCACGCCGCGGCCGCACACAGGACATACACGTGGCTATACAGTTGTTATCAACAGATAATGTACCCGTTGTTCCCATGGTCGGCCACGGCAACCTGTCCCGCGTCGCAGGGCAGGTGGCCCTCGGGGGACGAGTTGTTGACCTGTTATGTAGTAATAACAGATTTTTAAGAGAAATTAATATTTAATTTAAATTAATAAAAAAATACAATTTAAAATATAAAAATACACAGCACGGGCACGGACAGAGTTCCAAAGAAATCACGGATACGGCACAGACACGGATAGAGTTCCAAATAAAATTACGGATACGGCACGGACAGGATAGTCGGGGAAATCCCGACAGGGGGTAAAGTTTGTCCGGCGGCACAATAGGGTTGAAGATGTACTGGCGGTACAGTAGGGATGGCAGGCGAAAGTGAGTACCTTTAATCCAGGCTTCGGCCACAGGTCACAGCAGCACAGCAGGGGTGGCAGGCGATAGTGTGTGCCTTTATTCCAGACTTCAATCCACAGGTCACAGCAACTTCTTCGTGTTAGATATTGATTAACGACGCGAAGGCTTGCAGGGTCCCGGGGTCAGCAGGCCCCGAGACAAGACCTTTATAGTTCGTACCGTTCTGTTTCTCAGAAGATCAAGACTGACCCGGACTGACATTCAGTGTCTTTATATAGGCCTCGATTTAGAATTTCGTAATGCTTCATAATTTTCAAATAAAATACGAAATTAGAACATTTGTGAAGAGGTTCGCATAGAAATTTATAGAATTTTAGAAAAATAAAATCTGACTTGTCACAATCCTTGACAATCAAAATTGTTTATAATAAGGAAAGACATAAATAATTTTAATAAAATTTAAAGAAGTGATCATCGAAAAGTGTAGAAAAGTACATTAAATATGTTGGAAAAACATATATACTATAAAACAACCAAAAATGAAGATATAGCGGTAAGTTTA
>CM031581.1:18640286-18678286 GCA_018467065.1 Ephestia elutella
ATTGACCCGAAGTGAGGTGGAAGACTTGCAGAGGTTATTTCATGATTTGGAAGTAACCTTGCGGGCGTATTGGCCAGGTACTTATATAGAGGTGATCTAAAACTGTTTTCTGAAACCAACAAAACAACTTTTGGTTAAACTTGTGTCTGAAATTATTCATAATGTTTCAGGATGTATTGTCATGCCATTTGGGTCAATAGTCACAGGCCTAGGCATAAAAACTAGTGATGCAGATTGTTATGTTCATCTGCCGGAATACCTTAAATCTCCAAGTGAAAACTATGTCATGACAGCCAAACATGTCCTGAGGAGGAGGCCTGGGATATTCCAGCAACTATTTGCGATAACAAAAGCCAAAGTGCCTATAGTGAAGTTCTTCCATGTCCCCACTCGATGTGAATGTGATGTTAATTTTAAAAGCCTCTCCGGAGTTCGGAATAGCAAATTAATCGCATATTTATTGCACATGGATTACAGAGCATTGCCTTTTGCAGTATTAATAAAATATTGGTCGAAAGTGCACAAGTTGACTGGTACAAATCTGGTACCAAACTATGCCCTTATATTGATGGCAATATTCTATTTACAACAAATGAATATTCTACCCTCGGTGCTAAGAGTTCAACAAGATGTCAATCCCGACATAGTAGACAACTGGGACACATGCTTCAATAAAAATTACCAGCATCGCACAAATAATAACAAATCATTATACAGCCTTCTCGGAGGATTTTTTGAATATTACAGCACTTACCAATATAAGGACAATATAATTTCACCTTACACAGGCTTTTCAATAAACAGAAGTCTTTTTAAAAGCCTTGATCTTGTCCCGAAAGAGTTCAATTTGTACAAAGAGAATGTTGTGAGGCAAAGATGTAAAATGTTGCAAATCAATTCACTAATGTGTGTTCAGGACCCTTTTGATCACAGCAGGAATAGCTCAATAGCTGTGCATGAAAAACTGTTTGCCAGATTCCTATTCCATCTGAATCATGCAGCTGATAAGTTTAAGCAGTGCAGTAAAAATGATTTTCTTCAAGCTATATTAGATCGCAGGCATGCACCACAAGAACCTATGTTTGCTAGCCCCAGATCAAAGAACAATAATATTCCTAATAGACCAAATATTCCTAATAGACCAAATAGAGTGACAAAACAGAAGCACAGAAACAATAAGAACATAAATATGCATGCTCTCTATGGTGAAGCAAATAGAATGAGGCAAAATGCAAGAAGGCAGCGCAGGTTTTAAGTTTTCACATGTATCCTTACTACTGATTCTACAAGTAGAAATATTATCAATGCAAAAGTTTGGATGCATGAGTGTTTTTTACGGCTTGTGTTTAAATGCCTACCAAAAATGTATTAATTTTACTACCAATAAAATACGAAACGCTCACCAAAACGGATAAATGATCACCAAATGGTGTATCCTAAAATATTATAAAAAGGATATCATTTATATTTTATTCATTGCCTTAAAAATACCTTTTAATTGCATTTCTAAACAAATATGTCCTATTGTCACCAAATAGATAATACCAATATTTTTTGTCTCGAGCTTCAATTTGGTAATTTTTGCTGATGTAAAAAAGCAGACGATCGATCGAATATTTTTTTAAATAGCAAATTTTTCAATGCGGTTCTCAAACATCTTCTTTATTGTTAAATGAAATTAGTTTAAATATGATAATATAGCGAATATATATTTTACTGGGAAATAAAAAATCAAATGTGATATGAAAATAACCGTTTTATTTTAATGGTACTAAAAACATTAAGTTAAAGTAAGTTAAGTATTGTTAATTAAGTTAAAGTAGCAAGTAAAATTCTTGTCATCAAACTTGTCAGAGATTATAGAGCCATACTACAGAAAATTCTCTAGAGTGTTTGTTCTTATAGAAATCGTTTTTCTAGTAAATTTTATCTTGACGCCATTTTTATTGCCTATTATTGCTTCAAATGATTTTCGTTGCATATTTTAATGTTTATTTTTATGGTTTTATCATTAATATATGTATTAATAAACATGTAATATGATTAAAATCATTATTTTTATTTTATATAAAATGAGTATTTTACACATTAAAAATGCAATTAAAAAAAAACCTTATATCTAATAATATTCATATTTGATAAAATAATATTAAATCTTACATTTACAGCGGGCGTTTTTATTTTCAGAGAGTTTTACATAATATCTTATTATAGAATTTCAATCGCACATAGATTTGCTTCTCTACCCATTATTAACTACCTTACAAGTAATGTAAAAAAATAAGAAGTAATGTTACGCTATGATGCAATAATAAGTTTTCTTTTAAGTACCTAGTAATTAACTCTTGTAAGTTCTGCGCCATTATTCTCTAAAGGTTTCAACTTTATCTATAAACTATCTACTAGTAAAACTTGTGATCTATAAACAGTTTGGTGAGATACTAGAAAAATCTCTACAGACGATTTGTAAATTTACAACTCTTAACTTTATCTATTCATGTTTTCTTAACTCACTCTTATAAGGGATAACGTTGTGCCCACTCTTACTAAACTGTGTCTATAAGCGTTCTTGAACATTACTTGGGAGATATTTTACTCTTAAGTAGACAATAAAATTAAATTCCATTAGATATCTAATAGTCCGTTTTTAGACGCGATTGTGTTACTTGGGCAGGGACGACTGAGAGAGGAGCGCGGGGTTGCGACCGGTGGCCTGTGCGTCGCTTGCCGGTGGCGGCTGTGCGGGTTGCGGGGTGAAGGCAGTTGTGTTGTATTGTAATTAGAGATGGGCGCTTGGATAAATTTCCGGAAGGTAAAAATGGGAAAGAATGGGTAGAATTGGTAAAAATTAATTTATACCCATTTATACCCGATATTTTTTATTTATACCGGGAAGAAATTAAAATGAAAGTAAATTATCCTTATTTTCTTTAATACTGATAAAATAATAATTAAAGTATAAATATTAGGTGTGTTTTGATTATAAGGAAGATAAATAACTAGTTGTTTTCGGTTCAAATATTAAAAAAACATAAACAACAGATTTAAAATCATATGTATTCAAATAATATTTTGAAAATAATGATGCATTTTAGTATATGGCTGTTTAAAGTAGAATTAACAAAAAAATCAAAACATCTTCAGTTGTATTATAGACTAACTTTTGCCCGCAGCTTCGCCCGCGTGAATTTCCTTCGGGAACAGTGCTTTTTCCCGGGATGAAAAGTATCCTATGTCCTTCTCAGTACTTCTAACTATGTGTATGTGAAATAGGAAGATTGGTTAAGTAGATAAAGTGTGAAGAGGTAACAAACAAACTCACTTTCACATTTATAATATTAGATAGGATTTGGAGGTAACTTCGCAATATTTTTCTATCGAGAAAATTTTATGCAAGCGTGTTTTTGAGAGAGTTAGTAACTAAGTTCCATAACGACCGGTCCTGCGCTGCCCGCATCCGGTCGTTATGGAAATCCTTGGGGGAGGCCTTTGTCCAGCAGTGGACGTCTTTCCTCTGACAGAGAGAGAGAGAGTGTAATTAAGTTGGCTGACATTCGTGTAAGGCGGGCCTTACGATTACGATTCGATGATCGCCTAGCCGTTCAATAGAATTCCGGCATTTGGCAAACTTGTTCGTCGCCCCGGCATAACATTTATCGTCTAAAACCAGTTGGCTGCGAATGAGTCAGAATAAAGATACCTATATCATGTCAGGTCTTTTTGTAACCAAAACGTAAATTGTACACTTTATAAGTACTTTTTTACACAGTACTTAATTTAAAAACTAAATATGTGGTAATTTCATAATAAATCTTAACGATATATTGTAAAATATCGTAATTACAAACATTTTAATTGATTTTAATTTTTACCCGGTATAAATTAAAAATTCCTGGGAAAATATGGGTATAAATGGATAAATTTCCGAGTCTCGGAAATTTATCGGGTAAATGCCCATCTCTAATTGTAATACATATTAGTCTTACACAGTAGCGGATTTAGGGGGGGGGGGGGGCATGGGGGCACGTGCCCCCCCAGACTGCTTTTTTGTATACCTACTGTGGAGGGAAATTCCGTAGCAGTGCATATCAAATAAAGAAATAAAATACAGTGACGCAGTGAGAGCAAGTCTTTAGGATTTGTTTCAAGGCGGGCGGCAATTTGTTGCACCCCCTCCCCCCCCAACATGCATAGTCCGCCACGGTCCCTGTGCCTGGTAATCTGGGTTTAGTTTATTACTTTTGAATGACAGTCAATCTAATTTGTAGTACCTATGCTATGGTTTTAGGTATTAATATTAAAATTTATGTATGACATTATTTGGTGATCATTTATCCATTTTAGGAAGCAAAAAGAATATTTGAACAATATATCCAATAGGGGACCGGCCTAGGTATGAGAATTGTTAAAAATATGTAATTTTATGATAGAATACATATAATTAAACCCATTTTGCGACTTTTCAGCACGTGTTTATTCTCCAGAGCTAATTTATTCGAGTTCAAACTTTTAGGGAAAGTCCATTTTCTACGCGTGACGTCACATGAATGTACGTTTAGTTAGGGGCGTTTTGGTATCGTCCGAAAATCGCTTGAAAATGTGTATTGTTTTTGGCTGTGTCTTGGAAAACTCTTTGGTTATGGATGTGATTCTTTTACGGATAATTCTATTAATGTGAGGTATTTCAAAGAACAATAAAAAAAAAAAGTTGTCCAGTGTCCCCTATTATTCTGTTGTCTGTTTATTTATTTTGGACTATAATGTCGTATATTTTAGGACCCTCTATAAAAAGGCAATTTATTTTTTTTGGAGTCATTTAATTTATTTGGTAGGATTTAAAAAATATTTCTGGTGAGCGTTTAAATTATACCCGTTTTTTACAATCATTCAGGAAACGACTTTTTTTATCCCGACATTTTCCATAGCAGCAGACTTTGGTCGCAGCTAGCTAGTTATACAAAATTTTGATCATTATTTTAATTATGAGTCTGAAATATAAATGAAACAAAAATGTGGATTTTTTAATATTTTTTATTTTACCTAACATATATCTAGCAACATTCAGAGATTCAAAAATAGAGATAGACATTGATTATATTATATGAGTGCTGATACATTCTGCACTTAATATTGAAACTACTCATTAACATCAAGATTTAAAATTAGGGGGTGATCGTGTGTGTGTTTTATATATATATATATTTCTTCACAAATAGACAACATTTCAAAAAATCCCATTGTACATATATTATTATGTATAATATTATTATTATTGTGTCAATGTATTATTTATATATGTAATTAATATAATTTTAGTACACAATTTTCCTCAGAATGACGTCATATGCCAAACGTTAAGTGGCAGTGGGCGGGGCACATAGCTCGTAGAACATGGGAAATAGCCGTTATGGGGCAGAAAAGTTCTCGAGTGGCGACCAAAGAACCGGAAAACGTAGTGTTGGCAGGCCTCCCACTCGGTGTTTTATCATATTTCGACGACAAAATGGTGAAGGTCCCATTGTACGCATGGATCTATAGGACCGGTCAACGTGGAAATCCTTGGGGGAGGCCTTTGTCCAGCAGTGGACGTCTTTCGGCTGAGATAGATAGACACAATTCCTCAAAGTGGCTTCGTATGGTGACTGACGATAATAACTACACGGAATAAATAATACATAGACACAATCAAAACATATTAACTACAGATGGTGCGTCAGGTATTTGAAATTTGTGGAGGAATACGATATAACGCGATTGGGGGCGCTCTGCCTACCCACGATAACCCCTGATTATAATTCGGTTATGAGAAAAACTTCTAAAAATTGTATCCCCACATATTATCAGATCGAGGGCCGATCTCCACCAGAGCAAAGAAAAAATACACTACGCGACCAGAGAGAAGAGGTGCTTCAACCACAGACATATAATAATAGTAAGCAGACTGAACATGTCATTTGAAATTGCATGGCAAAAACACACACTAAGATTATTATTCACACAACGACAGAATACAGGGTCGGATCTAAGATAATTAATTATAATCGGTACAGTGTAGCAAAACCAAAAATTTTGAGACGCTGAATCTTAAGCCGTGCGCGGTATGCGGACGGATCTGCATCATACTTTTTACGATGGGAAATTCTATCCCTTTTGGGAAAAAATACTAGTCATTAAATCAATAAAATTTATTTTAAATTATTAAAAATCACGTGCAATGAAACATTGCAATGATGTTAATGGTTGCTGGCGTCCATTCACTGTCCTGGTACTCGTAGTACGTAAGAGAAATACTCCCCATAACAGTTCTCTTTCTTGAGGTATTATTTTCTGGCATATTTTCCTTGTCCTGAAATAAAATTCACTGTCAGTATTTTTATAAAATGTGCATTTTAATCTTCAAGAAAGAATTCCTGAGATTTTTATAGAATAGGTACTAAATTCGTATATTTGCCTTGATTCGGCCCAGCCATAGTAAACAAAACTGGATCCGTCAAATGATCTATGCTATTTACGAAATTATTAAATTACTTGTAGTATTTCTTATGAAATGGTTATAATTAATACACTACTTTATAAAATAAATAATGATATTGCTGATAAATAGCATTCAAAAGTCTAATAATGGTTATTGTTTCAAAAATAACACGAAATTGTATATTATCATTCGTCGTAAGGGCACGTCAAAAAAACATGTATTGCTTACCGAAGGAACGATATTCCACGAATATTTTTTATGAAACACTTCCACATATTGTACACGTTGCATTTTATCATTTCTATTGAGTTTAAAAGCACAAAACAGTAAAAAATAATTTTAAATATTTATGACAACTGTGACAACACAACAAATATGACAGTTAAGGATCATTTCGCATGAAAAATCCGGCTTGGATGATAAATCTTTCAGTGTAGTGGTTCGTGTTGCAATACATTGCAATGCTAAGGAAGGAAAGGGACAGAGTTATGTGACAGTCCTTATCATGAACAGGATGCAAATATTGTCAAATATCATCAGTGTGTGTGTGAAATTTGTGTTCCTTCTGCTTATATTAAAAAAAAAAAATTTACTTCTGTGGCTTCAACCACCAAATAGCATCTCATTAACGAAATACCAATTTTGGATAACGAAATTCTATTGGTTATTAATATTTGGTGAGATAACTTTTAATTACAATTTATGACAATTATTGGTAAAATTAGTACGGCTATTGATTACACATGGTTACAATTTATTAAGTAATTCCTATTTATACCCAGAATAGGTAATTTTATGGTAATTTCGACCCAAAAATGTTTGCTGGCCAGTTTTCTAATAGATATGAAAAACGTAGAGACCATTTTTTTTGGTTAAATTCCTTGGCATTAAATGCTATGTTAAACTTATATATGTCTTTGGAATCCCCCATAATGTATTTCTTTGTATTTATTTTAAGTTTTCTATTACTTCTATTTGATACCTTATTTTGATGTTACTTTCCCATGGGGTATTTGTATAGTTATCGTTCTTGGAAACTTGCTTAGTTGTCTTGTGGCAATATCTAATCAGTCCCACTGCCGCCATAAGGCAAAAAGGAGCATCTGACATTTTTTCGAAATCTTATTATGCCGATTCCGAATATGCTTCTCAGCAGTGGTCGTTCCAAAATGGTAGTAGTTTTTAAATTTATAATTAAAAATGTGACATGAGAAAACGTGACACATGAAGGTCTTACTAGAATAAAGGCCCATTTAGACGGTGCGAGTTTCTTGCCTGTTGCATACAATTAAATTGAAGCAATAATTTACTTGCATGGTCTAAACAACAGTTGCTTGCAATTATTGCTCTTGTATGTACAAGAAACTTGTATCTAATTATGGGCTTTGAATACCTAAACTTTTGAACTCAATTTTAAACATAAAAATCAGATGACGGCAGATTTTTTTTCCATTGTTCTTTAATCAGATGGATCCTTTTTGTAAGACACGACTAGCTCTCCGCCGCTGTTTTGTTCCAAATCGAACCTGGTGGATACTAGCGGCGCCTCCGAGCGGCCGCGGCACAGCGTGACCTTCTGTCCGGGTCAGAGGGCGAAGCGCAGCTTCGTCTTGACCAGCCAGAAGGAGTCAATGACCTGGCCGTTCAAGTCCGCCGACACCTAAAAAAAACACAAGTATTTTTATAAAGGACATTTTATTTGGTTTTTACACGACTGACCAAAAAAGGAGTAAGTTGTGATTTTTTTAAAATAAATTAGCTTGTTTGGTCTTCGGGAATAATTATTCTAGGAACCGAGTATCAAAACACATAAGCGCCTTGGCATCATTTGATTAATTTTTACATGATTTAGTTTTTTTTTATTCGTGATTTTGGTTTGATTTAATAGATTAAAAAAAATGCTTAAATTTAAATAAAGTGTATACATAAAAGTTCTTAATTATTAAACACATAGCGCTTAAACTCTCTAAAAAAACTTCATTATCGCTGGGGTTAAGATTAGATATACAACTCCATCCCATGACAAAATTTCGAGCATTTCAAAATTTCCAGCCTGGAAATTAGAGTAGAAAAAGTTGTAAAATGAGATTCACAAGCAATTTTCATACCTATTGCCGTGAAAACTTAAGGCCTAATTAGACGGTGCAAGTTTCTTGGACATACAAGAGCAATAATTGCAGTGCAACAATTGACTATGAATAATTGCAAGCAACTGTTGTTTAGACTGTACAAGTAATTACTTGCTTCAATTTAATTGTATGCAACAGGCAAGAAACTTGCACGTCTAAATGGACCTTTAGACTGGAAAGTGGAATGGCTGACCTGTTCGAAGTAAATGTGAGTCTTGTTGGGCGAGAAGAACTTGGTGTAGCCGTAGTCTTGAGAGCGGAACGCGGACCACTTGGGCGGGTCATCTGGAAAAAATAGTTTGACAGACAGACGGACAACAAAATGATCTTATAAGGGTTCCTTTTTTGCCATTTGAGGTACGGAACCCTAAAAATTAACATGTGCTGAAAACACTCTTCGCGTGTTTTATTGAATGTGACAGCTATGCGGCGCGCACATGCGAAAAGTTTCATTTCTCTTACGCCCATGCTACAAATCACTCACGAGTATTTTAACCCTAAAACCGCGGCCGTTGGATTTATCCGACAACATTTTTTGTATCCATTTCGCCTTCATCACATACGAACATACATTTCACCTGCGAAACAGGCATAAAATGTTTGTCGGATATGTCCGATACGTGGCGGTGAAAGGGTTGATAGGAGATGACATATAATCATGGTGGTTGTAAAGAAAACGCGTAAATGCGATGAGGTTAATCGTTGTTCCTGTCACTAGTTGGCGCTACTGGTGAGTAAGACCTGTCAGATGGTACAATACTGTCATCGCTTGTCAAATTCAAATGACAGGATTGTACCATCTGACAGACCTCGCTCGCTAATAGCGCTAACTAGTGACTAGAAAAACGATTACCCCTTATTAGGATAATTTACGAAAACTATGGTGTATTATATATGAGTAAAGATATCCTATGGCATAAATATATTTGAAAAATACTATTACTCACTTCTAAACTGGTCGCGACCTTCCCTACATCCAGCCGAACCTGTCACGATGTGAACAGGTGCTCTGAAACGAAAAGAAATAGTATTTAGATAATGTTAAGCACCTTAATGTCCCGCCAGGAAAGGATAGAAACAAAGTACATTAAAAAAAAAAAAATTAATCGCCCAAATGCTATATACTTTTAATCATTATTTGCAAGTAATATTTTCATTTATTAAAATAATAAATGATGACCGATCATCATTTATTATTTTAAAAAATAAATGATACTAGTAAATAGTGGAGATGGTGAAGCGTCGCCTCTGATTAATAGTTTTATAAGTGTGACGTTTATTTTGTATGTTGTTTTGTATTTGTATTAATTTATGTTATTTTTAATGGTGCTCTCGGAAGACCAGTGTTATGGTTTCTACTGCAACAATATGCTGAGAGGGGGCCTTTTTGATATTACACAAATATTATGTATCTGTTTTGTATAAGATTTATGTTATTGTTCTCTTTGTTTGTGAAATGTCAAATAAACAAATTTTCTTTCTTTCTTTCTTCTTTCTAATGATGATGATGACCGATCTATTTCCAAATAGCGCGCCAAACGTTTACTTTGGAATAAACTCCAATTTTGATCGCTGACGTATATAATCCGACCAATTGAAATTGCTCGTTGGTTTCGTATCACTTGCGCATTAAGTATAAGTAAATTATTTTTGGTTTTTTAACTACTATATATTATAATCAAATGTTTTGTTTTAATAATAATATACGTAGTAGGTATCTAATAACCATAAAAAATATTACAGAAATAATATATTTTATTTGACCCAAATGTTGCGTACCACTATCCTTTGTTTACAAAGTTTCTATGATCTCCTGGCGGGGCCTTTACTAATTTCAAAATTTATTCGTATTTTAATAAAGTTTACTAGAGTTAGATAATTATTTTAATAGTTAAAGCCAATCGCAAGCCTCACTCTTTGCGGGGCGGCGTACGGCTATAGCAGTAAGAACAATTAAACTTATTTTGTGAGATTTTTCTTTTATTTTTTTGGTATTATATAAGCCGAACGAAGCAGGGGCTGCTCGCTAGTAAATATAAAGTAGGTAAATCACCTAAATTCCAACTGCGTTGAGTTTGTGCCGCTGTTCCTTTTCCATTTGCAATTTTTCTTTGGCTTTGTCTTGGTGAACTTATTATTATTGACGTCCAGAGATTTTTAGATCATTGTTGACGTCACACATAAGTGACACACCTGTTACTAGTCCTGATAGGACATAATATTTTATACAAAGATACTATTTAAATATCATGAATTTGCACGGGGATCCCTTCTCTTCGCATACGTAATGTTTTTTCTCCTAATTTAGTTTGGCATAACATTATATTACTGTTAAACTATTTTGTAAGGTATTTGAGAGTGACACACAAAGGCGATCCATCGTTTTGAATATTACACAGCAAATGAAATAAATGTATACTTTGGAATATTATGCTCATTGCACAAGTGGATATAATTCCTAAGCGTAAATTTTTAAAGTTATGTGTAAATACCATCATGTTAAAAATAAATCATTTCATTTCACAAAGTATGGACTCTCATTGAAACAATAATTAGGCTTTTAAATAATTTTAAAATTTGCTCTTTCCCGCGTCTTCATTCAGTATTTTTGCGTGATGCGTGTACAAACATCAAACACAAAAATGCTCAGTTCTTACAGCACTCTTGGCTTTCCGATAGTGGACGTGCTAAGACTTATCAATAAGGTAAAATAATTAAATAACACACAATGCAACTCAATTTATTTTAACCTTTAACAAAATACAAGTTAGTCACTGGTTGCCCGGACTCCAATGTTCCTTATCTCTGGCTCAGAGAGTGAACCGCGTCCAGGTCTTCACAAGCCAGAAGGCATCCACCACCTGGCCGTCCAAGTCCACTGACACCTAGAAGAATCAAAATCAGAAATCAAAGCGTTTTTTTTTAAAGATTGCTAATAGATTACGACGAGGATTAGGAACTCAAAGCTGCATGCACTTTGTTATATGCACTTTATTTAATGGTAGTTATTTTACGGAAATCAAAGCTAGCATGCATTATGAAATTAAAGATTTTCATATCTACATGGATCGATATGGAGTTTGTATGGTGATGACTCAATCACGCAAAATCTACTGGAGGAATTCTGATGAAACATGATACACTTGTAGAAAAATACCGGGAATAGCACGTAGAGCACTTATTTATCCCGGGAGCGAAGCCCCGGGGCGCAGCTAGTAACAAAATAACCAAATATTCCTTGTAATATTAGTTTAGTTGGTGTTCAGAGCTACAACGACTACTAAAGCTTACTAATTTTAATTAAATAAATATAGTTCATTACAAAATATAAGAAGCGTAGGATGAATAACCTGTTCTAAGTAAATGTGCGTTTTGTTCGGTGAGTAAAACCTGGTGTAGCCGTAGTCTTGCGAGCGGAACGCGGACCATTCAGCTGTTGTCTCTAAAAAAAAAGATTCGTCTACTGGTTAAATATGTGAAATCCACGGAAAAAGGTACCTTATAATCGTTGGCGCTTACGACATTGTGCTTATTATAAGCTAAGTAAACTCGATGATTTCTTTTTCGAAACGACTTAATCGCCAACGACCTTATGGTACCGTTTCCCGTGGATTGACACATATCGTTCACAAACATACCTAACATAAGTACATACTACATAAGTTTGATGTAACAAAAATATAAGGACATTCTTTGACACCGCTATTTCAAATGCGCCGTGCGTGTCACTATTGAGATTCGGTTCTAACACGCTAGGCGTGTTTTCAAGACAGCATGCCTTAAATATGTAAAAAAGCAACCAAGTGCGAATTGAACAAGCATGCATAAGTAGGCAAGAAAATAAAAAAGCCTATTTACTTATCAATAGGAAAGGTGGCCAATTCCAATTTAGTAATTTTCTACGAGACTACGTTTCCGTAACCATCCTATCAATTAAATATGTATCTACTAATAGATTAACTTACTGTTGAACGGATCTGTTCCTTCCCGGCAGCCGGCGGAACCTGTCACGATGTGCACAGGCGCTCTAAAAGTGATGTAATCATTTTTTTAATTAATTTTAAGGACCACTATACATACATGTATACCTTGACTGCCAAGTACCACTTTTGTGGCAAACTAATAATGTAACAAATATTATAGTGTACGCTAGCTACAAACTAAGAGTGATATAAACTCAACATGCGATTTTTTTCGTAAAAACACTTACAAATAAATTGGCTGTGAGACAAAAAATTACTCGTTGAATCTGAAAAAGACTACTTTCTACTATACTTATTTTAGAATATAAATAAAACTCAATTATATACCTTATTTTAATAAAACTTATTATATAATATTATTTGATCTATTCATTGCACACGTATTTAACAAGCTACCCACATAAAGACAGTAACAAAATTAGCGTCTACAAAACAAAAAGCTTACAATTGATAAAACCCTAACAAATATTATAAATGAGAAATGTTTCTTTCCTCGTGACTGATTCCATTTGTGTAATAAACGAGAATTATAGTTTTTTAATTTGGTTAAAATTCTGATGTAGGTGTTCGCAGTATCAGGTCCGAAGGCTTGGCAATAGAGAAACTGTCGATAATGCACGGGCGTGACAGCCGCCGGCGTCGGTTTTGGCAGAATTTCTCGACATCTACCTGAAATATGTTGACTTTAATCTCCTTACACCTTTACCACAGGGCGGGCGCTTCATAGAAACGGGGCGTCAAATATACCTAGTACTACTACAAATGAAACTGTATATCCGTGAACACGTCAGTAACACGTCAATATGTGCGTTTTTGTCCCAATACACAGGAGAACGGGGGAGAAGTGCGGGGGGGTGCCATATTGCGGGAGGAGCAGGGAGTTTCCTTTCTGTACGTAGTACTTACATTAATTCTGTGCCTTTACACTGCCCGTTACATGAGGTATCGTTAGAATTAGTGATGTGTCATTCCCGAAATTTTCCGAGAAACAGCGGAAATTTGCTTGGAAATTTCTCGAGAAAGGAAAATTATCCTACAAACCCAAGAAATTTCTGAAAATTAGCGGAACAAGGGAAGAAATTTACGGGAACATGAAATTTCTCGGCGGCACATCGCTAGTTAGAATCTTACCGTACGTTATCCACCATAAACATACAAATCGGAAGAAAGGATTGAAAAACATACAATTTAACGATGCTACAATTGAAAATTGATACACTAAATGTCAGTTACAAGTAAATATAGTCCCTCTGTCTCTCTCTCAAAGGTCTATTTAAAAATTACTACTATAAAGTCACAAAAAATAGAGAAGTCCATGATTTTGGAATTATCTAAATACCTATAATGGTAAATAGGAGGTACCTGTCGCATTTCTATATGTGTTTGGTTGACATAGGCCCGCGTATATCCGTAAGTGGAGGACCGGAAAGCCGACCACTTGCTAGGCCACTCTGAGAAAGCAGAAATATGTGAGGAATGACGAAGAATAGCTGAAGAATAGAAGGTTGGCTGGTAGATAATGCTTAAGCATAAAGCCCTCCTATTGTACGTTTACTTTGTATTTTTTGTACAATAAAGGTTAAATAAATAAATAAGAATAAACGTGAGAAATGGCTATTTGAATCAAAAAGACGACTAAACAAATACACACTTTTAAAAGGATCTTTCCCTCCTCTGCTGCCCGCAGATCCGGTTATTATATGGACAGGAGCTCTGTAGAACAAACACAATGATCCAATTCGAATTAAAGACCATTATCATGCATCTACCTATACATATGTATAATATACCGCGGGTAAAACAAAATAAACGGTCCGCATTATCAACCCAAGCATCATTTAGTACTTATATTTGTCATGCAAGCTGTTTTCCAAAGCTTTGAGGGTCAAATCTTGTAACTGATTTACTAGATATACCTTCTTCGTATTTATGTAACATGCGGTCGTATTTTCATTTAATTCATAAAATTAGCAATGTTTTATGATGATATCCAAGATTTGATGA
The DNA here is from genome assembly GCA_018467065.1 of Ephestia elutella. Taxonomy (NCBI): domain Eukaryota; kingdom Metazoa; phylum Arthropoda; class Insecta; order Lepidoptera; family Pyralidae; genus Ephestia; species Ephestia elutella. The sequence continues at coordinate 18,654,878 of CM031581.1, forward strand.
CATTGTTTGGTAAGCGAAGTGAAGCTAAAGGCTCATTTAGACAACAAGTTTCTTGCCTATTGCATACAATTAAATTGAAGCAATAATTTACCAGTTGCTTGCAATTATTGAAAGTTAATTGTTGCACTGCAATTATTGCTCTTGTGTGTACAAGAAACTAGCAGTCTAAATGGGCCTTAATAGTAGAAGCGTGAAAGACGTAATAATTAAATTATAGCTCAATTAATATTTAAAAAAATTGGCAATATTTCCACCATTTTGTTAACCTCTGCATGTGATATTTACCTGGTTTGAGATTTGATGATTTTTCACAAACAGTTCTGCATTTTTTGTCCAAAATAATCACGAAACACAATCGCACTGATTTTTGATCGAAATCAAAAGGACCGTTCGATATTAATTTATTATCTGTGTCAACTCATAAACGTTAATTTATTTGTAAAATGTATTATTAATAACTACTAAACGCTTACACTTCATCTTTCCCGTAGGAAATTCACGCGGGCGAAGCGAGCCAGTTAGTTTTCAATAAAAACTAGTGGTTCTGTGAACTGTAGACCTCGCGAGCTTATATATTATTTAGTTTTTACTACAAACACTAAATGGACGCCATAAAATCCAAAGGCGCTTGCCATTTTCTATAATTTCCATAAAATGGCTCGACTATCTATTTATTTATTTATTTATTTATTTATTTAATAGCATACAAAACAGATTACAATCCTTGAAGCACTTATAATCTAGATTAAGGAGCTGATCTAAATCGTAATCCAAAAATATGTATGCCTAAACACTTTGAATGAAAAAGATAACAATTTGACAAACACTAGAGATACATATTTCAAGTTTTCAAATGATCAATCGATCAATTTTCATATGATCTGAATTGAATGATTTTATGAATGATCGATTTTCATATGTATATCTGCTCCCAAAATTCACGGGAATCTGTTGAGAAATGCGACCTTTAAAGAACACACAGACATAACAAAGCTGAAACGGAGACAAAAAATAAAGAGTTTTATAGGATCTCAAAATGATATCTTTTCTCGCTGCATTCCGGCTTTACGTCCGCCATTTACATGTTTTTGTAAAGAAGTTAAATAAATAAATGGCTCATGCGCAAAATGCGTCTTTCGTGAAATGTCACCTAGTTGTAAAATGCCTTTTTCTCTCTTTCGCAGACTGTCTCTTTCGCAAAATGATGCGACAGGGACATAGAATAAAATTTCGATTTACAAAGTAAAATCTCTTTCGCAAAATGTTGCGACAGGGACTTGAATAAAATTTCAATTTTCAAAGTAAATACTGTTGGATTAATTTACAAAAATTTATGTAAGTAAACAACTATGGATGATGTCACACTTCAACGCGACCCTTGTTTCCTATTGTTTTCACTGATTTTGTTCAACTTACTATTGCATCACTGGAGTGTGTAGATGGACGTGTACTTTGCTTCCAAGCGAACCAAAAATAAATATAGTTTGGACATTTAAAACTGAATAATAATACTTTTATTTGGCCTAACCTCCAACAAAATTATCATCTATAACTGTAATAAATGATTTTGCTATGAAAATCGAAATTTAATACTAAGTCCCTATCGCGACATTATGCGAAAGAGTTATTTTGTGCATAAGCCAAATAAGGCTATGGCTAAATCTCACCCAGGGTTGGTGTATGGGTGTGTGGTCCCGTTGTACACCTTCCCATCGTAGAGCGGCCAAGTCCGCTCGTAGGAATGTTCGTGCGCCCACAGCGCTATGTCCACGCTGTAGTCCTTCAGGAGGGACTCCAGACCTACACACAGACGGAAATTACATTTAGACGGGAAGATTGAAGATTGCCCAACCCTATAAACACAGCACCTCACTAGCGGTGATTGGGCGAACTTCAGTGGTGATTGGGCGAACGACCGGCATGCAATGTCAGCTGCCGGATTCATAATGAGACACTTTTTTTAGCGATTATCTATTGTTTTGCGTTAAAGTTATTTTTTGCAGTATATTAGATGATAAATGTACAGTCAAGCGTCATAAGTGCAGTCATACCTCGAAGACCTTATTACCTAGCTTTAATGATCATAATGCCTTGTAGATTCTGACTGCACTTTTTGACCCTTTGACTGTACAACAGTGACATCCTAGGTTTTAATTTTCAGCATATCTCTTTTTGCACCTAATAAAACTGACGTTAGAAATAGATATTATGAGGGAATTCACGCAAGTTTATTTCTAACGTTATTGTTGATTTATTTGCTTATCTGGCACTTGTGCAGTAGCGAAGGGGCACGGTCGCCGCTTTTAACTTTTTAAACCCATCTTTAGGATTCGTCTTAAGGTGGTTAACAGGACGGATATATATCATACATATATTTTATAACATAGGGCGGCAAACGAGCAAGCGGGTCACCTGGTGGTAAGCGATCACCGCTGCCCATGGACTACTGCAACACCACGGGTATCATAAGAGTGTTGCCGGCCTTTCAAAAAGATGTAGACTCGTTTTATGAAGGTTCCAATGTCGTATCGGTTCGGGAACACCGCCGCAGGAAGTTGGTTCCACAGTATGGTCGTACGTAGCAAGAAGTGTCTATTTGTAGCCCCCCTCCGAGCTTGCATACCTCGCAACTGCCCTAGTGCCCCACCCCCTGGATCCGCCCCTGGCATCACTCACCGAAGAAGCCGTAGAGTCCGACGCGCGTGTACTCGAGGCTGCAGTCGTAGTCGTCGGAGTTGCTGCAGTACATGGGCCGGTGACCGAACACCACGATCCACGGGCGCTTCTGTCTGTTGTCACATGTAAGTAAGTAAGTAAAAATGCTTTATTGCACCAAAACACGTAAAGGATACAAATTGAGACTTATAATATGTAAAATATGTACAATAGGCGGCCTTATCGCAAGTGCAATCTCTTCCAGGCAACCTAAGTGAACGGAAAGAGATGTTATGATATTTATAGTATTAAAACAACTGTAAACAACCAATAGGAACAGGCATAACCCTAAAAGTCCGATCTTATATCTGACCCAAAGGTTCCCATGACCCCAGCAGCATTGCCTCGCTAGATGGCCAAATCCTTTGGATCAGATATGAACCAAATATCAGTTATGATACAAATCGAGTAAATAAATCATTAAAAAATAAAAACTTTTATTGGAAAACAAATAGTAAGCTTCACCGTCTTTGTTACACACTTCCGTCCCCTTTTACGAAATCACATTTCACAAATATTAATTACTTACAAAAACAATAAAAAAATACTATACCTATTCATATTTCATTAAAAATTTTCTCGCGCAAAAATTGTTTTCCTGTGTGAACCTGTATAACAAGTTTCGTCTTGAAATGCTAGTAGTTTGTAGCTTGAAGAATTATGACAATCGGAAAATTTACTAAAAATCGTATCTGCAAAGGCCTTTCTGAATAAACACGATTGAGACTGAGACACCACTTCATTTATTTAAAAAAATATATATACACATTATTGTGTATTAAGATTGTGAGTGTGTGTTTTTAAGATTATTTTTATATAGACAGAGCTTATGCTCTGTCTATATAAAAATAATCTTAAAAACAAAATCAGTAAAAAATACCACCCCGGATTATACCCAGTTCAAAGGTACCCATAACGCTTGCCGCGTTTCCTCTCTGAATAACTATCTGCAACCCAACAAACAGTTTTGGTAGAAATTACCATAAAATTACCTAGCTGTTGCCCGCGGCTTCGCCCGCGTGAGTTTCGCTTAGATGAAAAATCTTTTTGTGTTCCAAAATGTAGTAACCTAAACTCCAGTACTAAAAATTACAGCCATTTGGTTATCCCGCGTCCCGCGGGAATATACATATTAGGTGTTAAAATTAATCAAAAGTGATTATTCAATAAACGATCTTCGTTTGCTCGGTATCTACAAGTTCCCGTGTATCATCACTACCATCCCGAGTCCCTCTTTGTTCTATCCCGTGTCCTGTCTATTTATACGTCAGTATAAAATGCTCATCAGGTTGAACGACTTTTGCTAAGGCCCCATTTTCATATATGTAATAGTGTAGCTGGTCTCTTGGAGTTCTTCATCAGATGTTCCATTATCTTCTATTTTTATACGTCAGCAGAAAATGCTCATCAGGTTGAACGACTTTTGCTAAGGCGCCATTTCCATATATGTAATGTGTAGCTGATCTCTTGCAATTCTTCATCAGATGATCCTGATCTTTGATTTATATACGTCAACAGAAAATGCTCATCAGATTGATAAACTTTTGTAAAGGTACCATACCATTTCCATATTTCTTATAGTTTAGCTGTTCTGTTAAGGTTCTTCATCAGGTGTTCCAGTTTTCAAAATCAATTATTATAGCCTATATGTTGCCCAGGCTTAATAGCTATACAACAAAAAAGTTTCATTCAAATCCGTCCAGTAGTTTTTGCGTGAAACGCGTACATACATAAGTACAGACAGACAAGAATTTCCAAAAAATTTTTTTTGTCTTCTCTTATTCTTTTTAAGTGTCTCTCTATCCATTTCAGTCAAAAATACTAAATGTACAGACAAAATATTTTTACTGTTTTATTATACATATTATATATGCGTATAGTAGATAGGCAATTTCATGATAATTTCGACTAATTATGTTAGCTGGGAAAAGCCTTTCCAAATAAAAAAAATGATTAGACTTCAAAGACATGGACCTACCTGTTTTCGATCGAAGCAGCCTTTTCAAGATCCTCCTTCAGCCAGTGATACTGGTCGCTGATCAGTTTGAGCCCGTACTGAGTGAAGTAGTACACTTCAGTGGAGATGGACACGAAGTGTACCGGGCCTACGTCGAAGCTGTAGAACAGCGAGGATCGGTCGCCTGGCATCGTGAACCGATTGGAGTAATGTGTGAAGTTGCTGGAGGAAAGTTGCTGAGGTTAATTTCATTAAAGTATTCCTCAATCCTACTTTTGGGTGAAATGGTCCCAGCATAAGTGGACTGATCACTCGTCTGATGCTTGCGCTGGCGTCCTTATATAGTAAAAAAAATCATCCATCTTAAATTATAACCGCAGCAGGAAAAGATTGGCAAAGTATAGCAAAGAATAGGGAAAAATGGAATCAGCTAGAGGAGGCCTATTCTCAGAGTGAGTTCCAATAACAGATGAAGTCATAGTATAAAGTTTGAATGTTTGTAAGGTTATTGGAAATAAAAGGGCTTATAATAATAATTCATCCAACGGGAGTAAAATCCATTTATCCATAATTGTCCTATTATGTAAACAATCTTACCATGTCATTTTACAACAATATAAATTAAAATAGACTTTTTAGGAAATTACTTGCGTGGTTAATAAATGTTTTACTTTAGAATGTTTAGGTTAGAACTAATATTTGATTTAATTTCAACAAAATTCAATAAAAAAGTACTGTGAACATTGTTTACATAATAGGACAATTAAGAAAAAATGGAGTTTAGATGCAAGCGCAAATGTCTATACAAAAAGTCTGCTACTTTCGTTGGGGCGAAAAAGACGCTTACTAACGCAATAGGCCGTGTTAGACAACATAATTTATACACCACCCTATTGACGCCGTAAGGGATAAATACTGGGCCTGTATTACTTTTTTTATTATTTAAAATTTGAGTGTGTTTAACCTTTAGTTTGCCTAATGGAAAGATGAGATCTAGGGTGGTACACGCAAACTCAAAACATACCTTGAAAACCCTTAATTTATAAGTGTCAGGAAACAGCGACGCAGGGAGAGTATTCCATACCTTAGCGGTTCGCACGATAAAGCAGGAGAGTTTTGACGCAAAACGTACTTTCGCTAAATGTCATCGTGAAATATTTGGCCACTTTAGCACAATGTCACTTTCTAAAAATCGTCACTTTAGCATAATGTCACTTTCGCAAAAATGTCACTTTCGCAGAATGTCATTCAAGCGTTGATTTCGCAGCAAATTATGTTAAATATCCCTATGATGCAAATATTCGCTTATTGCCCGTCGTATTCGCTAAAGTGACCAAATTTTTCACGATGACATTTTGCGATTTTGAGGTATAAGGACACTCTATCTGTAACAGCTTTTGTAACCCTGATTTGATTTGATTTGAAAGTGACATTCTGCGTCAAAACCAACAGGAGGCGAACCGAGAGTGCGGTGAGCTGGAATAAGACTTGGTTAACTTGGACTTAAGACTTACTATGCACTCTCATGGTTCCCCGGGCAGGTCATATAGGGCACGTTGGCGGCGAGCGGCTCGATCTTGTTCATGAAGCGGTCCCCCACGCGGCCCTCCTCCTCGTTCATGTCGTACGCGAAGTCCCCCACGTGCAGGATGAAGTCGTACATGCCGGCGGCCACGTCGCGCTTCAGGTATGGCAGGGCCTGTGGATATACCTAACCTTTGAAGCGGTAGGCCAGCAGACTAGGATGTAAAAGCAGGTTCGAAACTCAGCGTATCTAACTGGCTACTACACTAAACACGATTTTTTCATACGTACAATTTTTTAAATCAGACCAGTTATAGAGATTAGCGCGCTCAAACAAACATCTTTTCAGTTTTATTATAATTATATTTTTGTTTGTACAATTTTGTTGTCTACAATACTACATAAGTACAAACTTGAAAAAAAAAAATGTATTTAAATGTTTGATACTCAATCAAGTCAAATCTACTGAACGGCATTCGATGAAATTTGATGGACGGATGTAAAAATAGCGGGAAAATACATAGGGTACTTTTTATCCCGATAAATAAAATAAAATATAATAAGCTTTAAAATAGCACGTTTAAATCGTCAAATACTTCATAAACTAAATTAGTTAGTTGACGTCTGAATTACTTAAAGCTAAGGTTACTACCACCTCCGAAGCGCAAGTGGAAAAGAGGCGGCGCAACAAATTCCACTGCTGCATTTTCTCTAAAGTCGTCACTTTACATATGTGTCTTATAATTAAGGAACTATCTGTGTGGACGAATATACACCATTAAACTGACGAGTACTCCGCGTTGGATCCCGCTTTTGACGGTCCCGCGGGATGGTTGGCGGAATGCAATATTTTTTTATAATTTTCTTCCGTCCGACGATCCCATCAAAAGCGGGATCAAACGCGGACTACTCAACTGACCATAGAGTTGTTGACGCCCATGTCGCCGTAGATGGCGATGGCCATCGGCCAGTTCTGACCCGCGGGCGGGGTTCGGAACGAGAACTGCTCTGAGAACCCGGCATCCGAGCCCGCCTTGTACACTGTAACAAATACACGTATCCATCCAACTATAACCATCCATGTAAAAGTCATGTCAGATGCCTTTAGGCGACTTGAATCAAATTTGACACCAGTGTTAGTAGATATGAAGAAGAAGACCATTCAATCTCATACAATACATACATATTATCACGCCTTTCTCCAAAGCAGAGACTAGCTTTTCTTTTTTATATCTCTGTTCATGTACTGCCATTTATGTTCATCTCTTTCCGTTCGCTTAGGTTGCCTGGAAGAGATTGCACTTGCGATAAGGCCGCCTATTGTACATATTTTACCTATTATAAGTCGCAATTTGTATCCTTTACGTGTTTTGGTGCAATAAAGCATTTTTACTTACTAGAGTTTCTACTTGCTACAATCTCATGACATCATAAACATCGAAACCACAGACAGAGAGTCATGGAAGGAGAGAGTATAGTAAGAGAACCTGAACAATTTCAGTGTGTTCGGTTCAGTTCGGTTTTCAGTGTGTCGTGTTTTGAAATGAAATGAAAAATATTTCTTTGAATATGCTTAGCACACACATATTCTTATAAGAAGGTACATCATATAGGCTAAAACTTATACACACAGACACAGCAAGTGTGCGCTGCAGCAATTCAAAAAGGCTCAGTGAAAATCTTTGCTCACAGTTTTCAGCAGAACAGACGTGTAAAGTGTAAACACGTTTCCAACATCATCCATCCTTGTTCTTTTGAAATGAAGTTAAACAACCTCCCTGTCCAATGAGTCATAATGTTAACGATTATTAAAACTATTGTTATAATTAGTCCCTGTGAATCGTTATCAACAATCTCTATTGTAGTCTCATAATATCGTCAAACATTCCAATGGTAGATGGTTTCCAAGCTACAGCTTGGAATGTCAAGATTTCAATTGTTTTCCCACCAGCTGCATAGACGCCTCCTTATATCTCTAATTGTTCCTCACCATTCTTAGAAAGTAGTTGGGATTGAATTGACCCATAACCACTTTTGTGGCCTCAACAACTGTTTGGTTCGCGAGCAGAGTGAGAGCTGATTTTGCTCACCCAGTCCTAGTTTAGTTTTTACACCCACATTTTATACATTGAATCCTGATTATAAATGCGAAAGTATTTTTGTTTGTTTATTTGTTACTCTTCACGCTTTATCTGCGGAACCAATCTTCTTGAAATTTCGCATATACATAGTTAGAAGTACTGGGAAGGACATAGGGTACCTTTCATACCGAGAAAAAGCACTGTTCCCGTGGGAAATTCACGCGAGCAAAGCCGCGGTCAAAAACTAGTATTTTATACATTCCAAAAAGGGCCATAAAAATTTAAACAATATGGTTGCGAATTTTTTTTTGTTTCACATCTTTTCTCGCCTAAGCTCAGGTGGAGACCGGCCCTAATAAAACGTCAAAAAACTTGTAAAAGTTAAATACCTCGCCAACTTACCATACTTGGTGGAATGCGCGAGATTCTTCAACTTAACCCGGTGGATCCATTGCTTCCTCTTCTCTTTCCCGCCATCCTCAAACACAGTGCTGCTCCCAATGGCCCTCTTGTTGGTCTGATGTACACCGTAAAGCACCATTGACTTCGCATCGACTGGAGTCGACCACGTTACGACTATTTCGTTGGTCGCATCTAAAATAATTAATACAATTAAACTCCAATTATTCTTAATTGTCCTATTATGTAAACAATATTAACAGTACTTTTTGTTAAATTTTGTCGAAAATAAATCAAATATTAGTTCAAACCTAAACATTCTAAAGTAAAACATTTATTAACCACCAAAGTAATTTCCTAAAAATTTTAATTTATATTGTTGTAAAACCATAAAAAGACATGGTAAGATTGTTTACATAATAAGACGATTATGAATAAGGACTTTAAGTAATGTCCCATTCCTGCCAAAATATTGCCATGACAAGTGGCGGAGTAGCAGATACTACGGGCGCCGCGTGTTTTGTGGGTCCTGCGCACCAGTTTGGGGTCCGCTTTTTTTGAACATACTTACTTCAGGGGTCCATTACGTCAGGTGGCCATGCGCAACATATCAGGAATAATCCTAATCCTAATAATATTATAAATGCGAAAGTTTGGATGTGAGTTTGTGAGGATGTTTGTTACCCAATCACGCAAAATCTACTGGACGGATTTCGATGAAATTTGGTATACGGGTAGAAAAATACCAGGAATAGCACATAGGGTACTTTTTATACCGAAATTCCCACGGAAGCGAAGCCCCAGGGCGCGGCTAGTATGATTATATTTTGTCATGCTACGAGTATCGCGCATGCTTAATACCTGGGGTCCTATTGGGCAGCAATGTATGGGGACGAATACAATTTTAGGTAATGGAATGCCACATGGTTTGGGATGTTATATGGGTCAAACTGAGTTCATCAAGCTCGTTAGCCACTCGCGACCCCACGTCAGGGGGGGGGAGGAAGGTGTCAAAGTTACAAACACCCCTGCGCTCGAAAAAAAAATCTAGTGGCTACATTTGAGATACAAAGTCGAGTTTGGTGTCATTTTCGAATAAATCGATGATGGCCCATACATTGGGCATAATATTTTTGTAGGTATCCATAGAAAAAAATGACGTAACGCCTAAACTTATGTAGAACCAGTGTTACAAAATTACAAACAAGCCCGTATTTTTTAAGATTTTTATATAAAAGATGAATTTAAAAAAAATAGCACCAATAAGCCCAACTCATGTAGATTATAAAAACATAAATATCATTAAACTTTTTTACTAATATGAATGTAAAAAAAAATTGAACGTTCGCGCGGTCTATGCTGTTCCGCGCCGAACGAGATACGAGCGCGGGCTCTATTGTCGAGTCAGTGGAGTTTTTTCTTCAAAAAATTCTCAGAAATAACTTCGATTTCGGTGATTCCATATTATAACTAGCTTTTGCCTTCGGCTTTGCCTGCTTGAATTTCGTTTTTTACTCATTTTACCACCATAGGGGTGGTATTTCTAAAATTATTTTCATTTACCGGTACGTATAAAGAATCTGTCTACAATATTTGAAATGTCTACATTCAGTGGTTGCGGTTTCATCTCTGAGCTGATATACCAGTCATTCACCTAGCCACCGTCCAATTTTACAAATGTACTGTACAGAGATTACGGGTATATAGAATGATATAAAAATCACAAAACAATGAATAAAATTTGCAAGAATGATGATGTTGAGATAAATGATTAGGTACTTGCCCGCAGCAAAAAGTATCATTATGTTTTTTTATACAGACTTATTTTACCCCCCATTGCGGCCTTTTGCGGGTTGATTTTTGATTTGATTGACCTCAAGTCCTATAACTATTTCTACCTATATCAAATTTAATCAAAATCAACCAAGCGGTATATTCGTGAATGCTTAAGGCGAGATGTTAGTCCAAATGTGTTAATGATTGTCATTTTTCATGACGAAATTTACCTACTTAGAGTTTAATTACGAACTTGAAATTAATACAGCATATAATACACAATATGTGAAAGAGTCTGAAACGTATACTTTTTTAAATATATATATATATTTGGTTAAAAAAAATCATAAAGTCCCCTCTATGAAAAATCTTTCAAGTCAGAATTCTTAAAATTTTCAGCGACAACATATATATTTTTTTTAATTTATAGCAAATATATCTATTGTAATAAAGTCTGAATCGAACACTTTTTTTTCTTGTCTAATATTTCAAAAGATATTTATGAAATACCATAAAAATTATAACCTCTTCAATCTCCTGAAAATAACAGCAAAATTGTGCTATGCAAAAAACAATCTTATTACTATGCGTCCACGCTTGGCTCTCGCTTCGTTCTTGCGTGTCAGTCGGCCGCCGCCCGCGTACATGTGACGTCGTCTCCGGACGCTCTTTCTACTGAATTAAACAATTTTTTTTCGTACTTTTGTGAAAGAAAAATTGAGGGATCAGCATTTTTGTGCAGTGCTGTGAAAATGGGAAATAAGAAATCTATGAAAATAGCGAAAGAAATGACAAAAAAAGAAAAATAAATCACCACGACGGAATGTTTGGGTGAGTTTGAGTATCATATATTCCATTCCAATTTCAAAAATGGCGTTTATCTGGAAAGGCTACAGAATTTGTCTCACCCAGCTTGCTTGTAGCAGCTACGTAAGCGTAGAGTAATGGAAAGTACACAGAGCCTGCATGCATATAGCCTGAATAAAGTGCAACTTACATGCATTTTCATATTGTTTATGTAAATCAATGTGTTGTATATTTTATTTTTCAGATCAAAGAAGAGATGCTAATATTTTGGTGGTGACAAATTGAATAATTATGATTCGTCAAGCGACAAAACGAAGGCTCGTGAATCTGTTGAGTAAGTACCTTTTTATTATTAACAGAATTGCTTTCTCATACTTTTAAAAGTGGTGAATAGTTAAAAAGTATGATGTTTTAGATTGCAAAATTATTATATTACACAAAAATTTAAGATCAGAATCTCCATGTACACGATTTTAAGATAGTATATTTATTTCAGGCATTGCACCGTTAATCCTAAACTGACCGAGTTACAGACATTGGAACCAGCAGTTATAATAACATCAGAGGCTCGACACCTCAAAGGAAAATATAAGTAAACCGTAAACAGTTTTGCAATTTTTTTATTTTCAAAAAAGCTAGTTTATATATTTGTGTGTGTGTATTTTTTATGAAATATAGTATCTTTGCGTTGGTTCAGTATCCCTTAAAATAGGTATTTAGAACTTACTTTGGGACTAGAATCTGTGTGATTTGACAGTATATAATATTTTTTTTAACTGTGTCATTAGGGCCATTCAAAGTATTTTTATGTTATTTTTATGAATGATGTTATCATAAATGTTGATTATTAAATTTTGAAAAAATTTTTTTTTCAAAAATTGATCACGTTTTTTTCTATTTACTTACTTTTACTTGTTAGGGAGTCACAATTCACCAATATGATATTTATATAGTCCTGGCAGCTGAAAGCTAAAGCACTGAAATATTTACCATTCTACGCTCTTACTGTTTTGCTCTTCAAACATTGTACGCTTAAAAGAGCAAAATAGTAAATTTTGCTCTTTTACCATTTTGCGACCGGTAATCATTTTGCGCTTTTAACATTATGCGCCTAGACGCCCCCCAGCTATAGTGTAGCAATGGCTTATATGTATAGGCACTGTCTAGTCTAGCCTAGCACAGTCTAGTCATAAAAATTGTTGTGTATATTTTATAAAAAATAAAAATGAATGAACCATCTTAAACGAATTGTTTTTTTAACCCTTACGATATCGCCGAATAGCGGCTAAAAAACGCAAATGGTCTCTTTCGCAAAATGTCGCATAGGGACTTTAGATTTTTATAAGAACAACATAATTTTTTTAAGTAACTTATTTACATACAGTAAACAAAAACCCTAAATGTGATAATGTTGGTTGGTACTTAAATTTACTTCATATATATATTTTGCATAAGTGACATTCCACATAATATGATTTTTACGGGGGAAATTTTGTGTAAGAGACCTTGGAGGCCGTTTGCGACTTAGCCCAATAGGCACTTTATGAAATCCAATAAAATATGTACTTTATGAAAATCCATAGCATAAAATGCAGGGAAATAAAACCAAAAACTCTGAAAGTGTTTATTTTTATTTAGATTATTATGTCTTGATTTATAGTCGTGACATGTTTGTAAACTACAGGTGAAATAAATAAATAATATAATTATTTAATCTCCCCCGCGCGCTCCGAGCAGAGCGGCTGTGTTTTCTTTGCTCCGTATACGATAATTGTTAGTTAATGTAATAAGTGCATGTTATGTAAATAATATAATGTCAAAATATAGACAACTCAACTGTGCATGTTACTGTGCTAAAAGTACATAAATTCAACGTCGTGAAACAACAATAAATATAAAATCTATTTCAAATTATTCGTTGTGACTGTGCAGTTTTGTTAATGTGCCGGCGGATCAGTGTTGCGTGTGACTCATTACTAGCCGATCAAGTGCTGTGCATATCGCTGACTCATTTACTTAGCCGAGCATCTACTAGAGTATTTCGTCACAGTGAAGTATCGAGCGCTGGCTCAGTTTGTAGCGCTATTGATTCAGGCAAAAGGTCCGAGATCAAATCCTAAGATAATAAAAAAAAAAAAAAGATTCCTGATTAATTTTTTTTAAAATGACTCGTAAGTGCATTAAATGTAAATTGACTATAAAAAATGATGTCAAGCAATTTCTACTATGTTCATCATGTAATAAATATTATCACCTACAATGCGCTAATGTCACTGAGAAAAGATATTTTTTAATGGAAAATGACAACAAAACTGCATGGAAATGTAGCCTTTGTTATGCACACTCAAGCAAGCATCCAGTGATCAACATGGATAATATCTCTTCCTCATCTCCGATTAAAAGTGTCAACATACGTAGAGCTAAATACAATATATCAATCGAAAATTCTTTCGAATCTCTTAATTCAGACACTGAAACAGATATTCTACCAGAAGCTTCGACAATCGAATTACTGCAAACAACAATTGCTGAATTAAAGGAAAAATTATCATCTGCCGAAAATCAAATATGTTCATTACTGTCAGAAAATGCTTCTTTAAAATCAAAGATTATTACTCTAGATAAAAATAATGATGGGTTATCTTCAACTAAATCATCGGATAAGTCCAAGTCAAAAGATACTACTTTAGTAAAGAAAACTACTAAAATCTCGACGCGCGGAAGCAAGAAAATTCAAATGTCTACTATACTAAAGGAGAATCAGTCAAATAATATCTTGCAAAACATTGAAGAAAATAGCAACTTAGTGACCCATAATAATATAACAACGCCTGCGGAAGTCCTTGTTGCTCGAAGATCTACAACGCTTAAGAAGAATATTTATATTTATGGGGATGAGAAAGTTCGTGATTTAGCATCGAAATTAATAACAACTAGACAAGGAAGGTGGAATGATGTGTATAAAGTACGTAGTTTAGTTAAACCTTATGCATCTAGTCCAATTATTTTAAAGGAACTTGATAAATTGAAAAAGAGATATCTAGCGATGATGTTATAATTCTGTCTGTAGGTTCGCATGATAAAAATCCATATGCTTTATTTACAGAAATATGTAATGTTTTGTTCAAATTTAGGCATAATAAAATTCTCCTTTTAAATGTAAATTATAATCGCTATATCAATGTTAAGAAGCTCAACAATGAATTGCAAATGCTTGTGAAAAATTATGTAAACTGTGTTTTTGTTAATATTCCTGTGGATGTATTCAGTAACGTTTCAAATAAAATATCAAGTTTAGATTCTTTAAGTTTTAAATTAAATTTAGAAATAGATTTTATAAGCTATGATAAGGATTATATTCAGATGAATTCAAATTTAAAAAAATGTGATAATAAGTTGCATAATGAATTAAGTTCTAGTAAACCGAAAACATTTTTTCGTCAATAAAATAAATCAAGTAGATTCATCTCAATTTGATTCATCTCAAAAATCCCTACGAATATTTCATCAGAATATAGCTGGTGTAAAGCACAAACTTGATTTATTAGAATTGACCTTAAGTGATTTAGATAGCAATAATAAATGTGTAGATATAATATGTTTATGTGAAACTAATATTAAGAAAAGCACAGAATCAAATGTATCTTTACAAAATTATAGATTAGCGGCATCATATTGCCGTGAAAAAAGCAGAGGAGGCTCATGTATTTTGGTAAAACAACATTTAAAAACAAAATGCATTAATGAAATCACAGATATTGCTACTAATTTTTATTTTGAATGTTGCGGAATTGAAGTTATCGGGTTAAATATAATTGTTATAAATATTTACAGAATACCTACACATACGAAAGCCCATGTAGGGGTTTTTCTATATAAATTAGACAAGGTACTTCATATAATTACGGCCAAATATAAAACTTTTAAAATAATCATCTGTGGTGACTGGAATATAGACGTACTTAAGGACACTTCTTTTTCCAAAAATCTAATTAGTATTTTACAGAATTATGATTGCAAGCCTCATATCTGGTCACCAACTAGAGATAATTCTTGTCTTGATCAGATTGCTAGTAATATAAAGAATGTATTAGCTGAAGTATTACCAATGGGTTTGTCTGATCATGAAACAGCCCAAACAATTTTGATAAAAGTTACTAGTCCTAGAGTTTTATCCACATGGTTTGAATATAAACGTGATTATAGTAAAAGAAACATGGAAAAGTTTTGTGATTGTATATCTAATTTAAGCTTTTTAAATGTTTTAGAAAAGAGTACATTCTCAACAGCTTTTGCAGAATTCTATGAAACCTATTGTCTGTTTTATAACCTTTGCTTCCCAGTTATAAAAGTTAAAGTAAATAATACTAATGCTAAATTGAGGTGGTTTACAAAAGGTCTGAAAACTTCTTGTATTACTAAAAGAAAGCTTTATCTTCGTTATAAACATTGCAAATACAATAAGTCCAAGAATAAATCTAAACTAAAAAATTATAATAGAATTTTGAAAAACTGTATTCAATTATCGCATAAAATAAATAATGTAAGGTATATTAAAAGTAGTAAAAATAAGAACAAAGCAACGTGGAATGTTATTTCTTCTCGCTTTGCCAATGTAGAAGCAAAAGAAATTAACAAAATAGAACATGAAGGTTGTACATATACTGAAGGTCAAAAGATAAGTGAAATTTTTAATAATTATTTTATAAATGTTGGTAATAAAACAAACGCACATCATACTATTAAATCAAATGCAAAACAAGATTCGAATTTAAGTTCTATTTTTTTAAAACCCGTTGACGAAAAGGAAATCTTTGAAATTATCATGAAATTAAATAATAGCAAGGCAAGTGGTTATGATGACATAGTTACTCATATAGTTAAACAAAACGCTATTCAAATATGTAAACCATTAGCACATATTATTAATCTATCTTTTTCTGAAGGGATATTTCCCGAAGAATTTAAGAAAATAATTATTAAGCCTCTTTATAAAAAAGGATGTAAACTAGATATAAACAATTTTAGACCTATAGCTTTGCCTTCAGTTTTAAGTAAGGTCTTAGAAAAAGCAATGTTCATTCGACTATACGGATTTATCACTAAACATAATTTATTAAATAGAACACAATATGGTTTTCGCAAAGGATTCTCTACAACTCTTGCATGTTTTGATTTGATTCATACAGTAACACAAAATTTAAATAATAAAATACCTACGGTGACTCTCTTTTTAGATATGACAAAAGCGTTTGATCTAGTTGATCATACGTTATTGTTGATAAAACTAGAAAATTGCGGAATTAGAGGCAAAGCGCTTGACTGGTTTAAAAGTTACCTTACAAATAGAATTCAATGTACAGAAATCACACAGTTGTCTAATTCAAAAAACACTTCTGTTAAACAAAAATTTATATCTGAGTGGCAACATAATAATAAAGGTGTGCCTCAAGGAAGTGTCTTAGGACCTCTTCTTTTTTTAATATATATAAATAGTATGCCTAAAAGCACCTCAAATAAATGTATCTTATTTGCAGACGACACAACAGTCGTTGTTAAATGTGAAGATAGACAGGCGGCAGAAGACACAATTACGAAGGCATTAACAGATGTAATAAATTGGATGAATGAAAATAAACTTGACGTTAATTTAACAAAAACAAAAATTATGGAATTTCATTCATATCAAGCACAGCCATTACAGCTTCAAATTAATTATAATAATTGTAATATTGACATTGTAAATACTTTTAAATTTCTTGGACTTCATTTAGATTCACATTTGAATTGGAAAGAACATGTAAATGCTGTTTGCCTAAAACTCAATAGATTTATTTTTGCGATTAAGAGAATAAGAGAAACTGTATCAAGGCAGGCAGCATTAATGGCTTATTATGGCTATGTGGCTTCTGTTCTTGGCTATGGATTAATACTGTGGGGGAACTCTGTTGAGGTGAACCGAGTCTTTATTATTCAAAAAAGATGTGTTCGAGCTATCTGTAACGCTTATTTCTTGGACTCGTGCCGACCATTATTTAAACAACTTGGAATTCTAACTCTAGCGTCAATGTATATAAGAGATGTGTGTATTTTTGTTAAAAAACATCCAGATTTTTTCAGGTATCGTAACCAAGTACATTTAAGACCACAGCGGCCACAATATATTAATTTATTGGACAAGCCACCATGCAATTGCTATATATATAAAATGAATGTTTATAATATGTGCATAATTATATATAATAAGCTACCAAATTCAATAAAGGAACTACATGGGAAGAACTTTGACAATGTTTTGACTGCATGGCTGTTAGAAAATACTTTTTATGACATTAAGGAATATTTGAATTTATGTAACTGACAATGTAATTTAATGTGTAATACGAATTTAAAATTTTGCATGCCTTACTTTAAGGTTGAATACATGTACCTGTGTTAAATTGTAACATCTCTATAAACTGTATTCTTGCAAATAAATATTGATTGATTGATTGATTGATTAAATATTTATCTGAATTTAATTACCCAATTAATTTGATATTAGCTATCTGGGGCTGCGCATAAGCAAGCACATTCCTTGCGACCGTCGCGTTCCGCTGCTCACCACGCCTCGCCACCGCTACCGAGTGTGGCAAGCATTGACGTCAGCGCACACTAGGTGGCGCTAAAATCATGGTTTAGCTGACATGTTTGTGTTATTTTTTCAATTTCCATTTTTTTTTCTTACTAGCGCTCCGCCCTGTCTTCGCTCGAGAGGTACATACATAAATTGTAGCTTATGTCCTATTGGTAAAATATTTTAAAAAATTCGTTCGGATGGGATTTTAAAAATTTATTAGTTGTGTATGGCAAAATAGATATTATTTTCACCCATTGCACCCCAAATGCAAGTATACTGGAGCCATCGACGATCTTATCTCTGCGTTATGCATACGCTGTACCGGTGTGTCGGTGCAGGTATACGCGTGGACTATTCTAATTGGTTAATGAGTTCCGCGGGATCCGCCCACTATGTCTATGTGTGTCTAAGATGTCTTTGGTTGTGTGCTCGTTAATCGTTTTGAAGTTGAGCTAGGACCTGGTCTTAACAGAACTTGCTTCGAAAAGCCAGTCAGACAGATCATTGCATTTCATTGGGAGTCGATTTTTGGAAAAAGTGCCCTATGTTTGACCTTGTGTTTTCAATTACATCCACACCAAATTTAATCAAAATTGGTTCAGCGGTTTAACCGTGAAAGCGTAACAGGATGTATTGTCGATACTAACTTCTCTCCCCACTTCGGCCCATAGGGGGTTTGATTTTTGAAAAAAAAGTTACCAGTGTTTGACTTTGAATCTTCAACTATATCCGTACTAAATTTCATCAAAATTGGTTTAGCGGTTTAGTCGTGAAAGTGTAACAAATGTGTGTTTGACACGAACTTTCTTTCCCCACTGCTGACCATCAGGGGTTGAATTTTGAAAAAAAAATTATGTTATTTTTGGCCTCGAGTCCTTAACTATATCCCTACTAAATTTCATCAAAATTGATTCAGCGGTTTAGTAGTAACAGCGTACCTGATGTGTTTTTGATACTACTCTTTGAAGGTTGATTTTTGAAAAAAAAATGTACTTTATGTTTGATCTCGTGTCTTCAACTACATCCTTACCAAATTTGGTCAAAATCGGTCTAGCGGTTTAGCCGTAAAAGTGTTTTTTGATTAAAAAATTCACCCCCTATTGCACTCGCTTGGGGGTTGATTATTGAAAAAAGAGTAGCCTATATTTAAGCTTGGGTCTTTAACTATATTCATACCAAATTTCATAAAAAAGGGTCCAGCGGTTTAGCCGTGAAAGCGAACAGACAAACAGACTTTCGTCGTAGATTTCAGGTGAGGGAGTAGCAAACATCCAACTGAAATTTTGTGACTTACTTCCGCATTTGTAAAACGGGGCACCACCTGTCCAGTTACTTCCTGTTGGAATTAAGGTGCGAACATATTCTATCATTATTTTACTTTACTAAACTTCATCAAAATGAATGCTCAAAAATAATTTCAGAAAATCCACCCCTAAGGTGGTAAAATGAGTTTCATACAGAACGAAATTCATACAGGCGAAACCTAAGGCAAATGCTAGTTATAATATGGAATCACCAAAATTGAGGTTGTTACTGAGAGTTTTATGAAGAAAAAACTCCACTGAGTCGACAATTGAGCCCTCGCTATATCTCGTTCGACGCGAAACAGCATAGACCACGCGTACGTTAAATTTTTTTTTACATTCATTTTAGTAAAAAAGTTTAATGATATTTATGTTTTTATAATTTACATTAGTTGGGCTTTTTGGTGTTATTTTTTTTAAATCATCTTCTATATAAAAATCTTAAAAAATACGGGCTTGTTTGTAATTTTGTAACACTGGTTCTACATAAGTTTAGGCGTTACGTCAATTTTTTCTATGAATACCTACAAAAATATTATGCCTAATGAATTGGCCGTCATTGATTTATCCGAAAACGACACCAAACTTGGCTTTGTATCTCAAATGTAGCCACTAGATTTTTTTTTTCGAGCGTAGGGTGCTTGGAACTTTAACCCCCTCTCCCCTCATCCCCTGACGCGGGATCGCGAGTGGCTAACGAGCTCGATTAAGTCAGTTTAGGTCAAATAACATCCCAAGCTATGTGGTATCTCATTACCTAAAATTGTAGCACTTTTCACACTGCACAAGACTGCATAAGAGCCAGTACAGACATGATCAATTTGAGATACCTATGTACGAAAGAGTATATAATCACTATGCTTTACTTGTAATCGATGATAATTTGATCGATGGTTTTACTATGTACATTTGACGAGTATAGATAGACTAGACCCTCCTCCTATAGGCTACGATCTATCTAGCTATTATGAAAATTCCTAGGGCCAGGGCTTAGCTAGTGGTATAATATTAGTAGCTACTTATTTAGCTTATATTGATGATCTTATCTTCCATCTGCCCATAGATATCATAATTCTAATATAATAACCATATTCAGACCTAGAAGCTATGAACTGAATTTGTGTCACATTTATCAATCAGCTCTGAACTGAATACAATTTTCAGAACTGTACTCACAGCATCCTAACTAATATTATAAATGCGAAAATGAGTTTGTTTGTTTGTTACCTCTTCACGCTTTATCTACTGAACCAATCTTCCTGAAATTTCGCATACACATAGTTAGAAGTACTGAGAAGGATATAAGGTACCTTTCATCCTGGGAAAAAGCACTGTTTCCGTGAAAAATTCACGCAGGCGAAGCCATGGGAAAAGCTAGTATTTGCATAAACCTAACTTAAACAACTCTATCTTATCTAGTAGTATGTGGTCAAGTGTGAGAGGTCGACATCACACCACTTTCTTATCATTATGAATAAACATAATCAATGTTTAGTTTAGACTTTAGTCCTATTTATATTATGAATGTATGTTTAGCTATTTGAATTTTTGTAAACATACCTAATGTTGATTTTGTATGACATATAAATAAAATGTTTCTTGTTGATACATTATCAATCATATTTTTTTTTAAAGTATATTTACTTTTAAAAACTACCACTATTATGCTGGGAGTTGATTTATAAATCCATTTTGGAAATTAAGAATTTGTCAGGCCAGAATTAAAGAAACCAACCAATTATTACTTGTAATAATTGGTCCATGGTACAATAGTCATGGAGCACTGAGAAACAGCCAATCAGAGGCCTGTCTTCTATTTCTGTGATTAATTGATGAAGGTTAATACATACTTCCAATTAAGTAAACAAATCAATTACCATATGAAGAGATAAACCACCCGTTTTTAGAATAACAAGTTGAATACTGAATGTTTTGCTGTGATAAGCATGCAACAAGGACACATCCTTATATCATTCTATATTTAGTAGGTTTGTGAGTAGCTGAACAGGATAACTTCGCTTGGGATAAAAATTAAAACAACAACAGTTTTAATTTTTATCCCAAGCCAGAAATATATATAGAAGTTGTTATATTTCTAGATGTCAGTTATTTAATTTAGTAATCAAATCTGTGAATAAAAGTAAATAAATTACTAGTAAACTGCTGCAACTTATCCAACTACACACAAATTTGCCTATTTCATTTGAATTACGATATATCGCATTCGCTTGATTTATTCTCGTTTTCTACCATTCTGTAGTAACTATTCATTATTCGGGCAACATATTTTTCATTTTTTATAATTGTAACTCCATTAATACTCTGTCAGTTGTGCGACAAAGATCGGTGGGTGAGGCAGCATTTTTTTTGCGCTCCAAAACTTTTGAATTTTAACTATTAAAAAGCTGTGTTTTCGCACAGGATTAACTGCCTAAGGTAGGATAATATTGTCTTCTTCTAGTATAACTTGTTTTTTTACGCAAAAGATTGTTTTTTATAAAAAAAAACTTAGAAGGCAATCATGTGTAGTGTTTTGAAAACTTGAGTGACATAACTATGCCTGGGTCTAGGGTTGTCAAATTTTGTTAACTAGCTTTTACTCGCAGCTTCACTCGTGTGAATCTCGCTTACATTATGCTTAAAAAAATATTTTAGAATTTGTTTCCTCTAGTTATTTTAGAAGTGCTCGTTGTAAATTTGTAAAACAATATTCAAATATTTCTTGTAGAAATAATTGTAAAAGAAATTCAACACTTTGTATACTTTTCTTTTATACTACAATCAAAAATTAAGTTTAATAATAATTGTTGATTAAAATGATGAGACATTATTACCAAGAAGCATTAAAATTGTATTTTTTAATGAAAGTAGCCATCTGGTATTTTTCTTTTATAAAAAAGTATTAATAATAATCTGTATTCTTTTGGACAACCCTATAGTCAACGACATTTTTGTATGGAAAGTCTGTAGAACCTGCTACAACTTGGCCTAGTAGCTGTAATAAAAAAAATATACAGTATATTGCACTGATTAAATTGGCAGGGACAAGTAGGCTGTCTCATGCACATGAAAAAAAATTAACGGAAACGATAAGTACAATAAGTATCGAATTATCCTTCTAGGCAAACTTGTGTCTTTTACATACAACTTTGCCTACGACTTTAAGCCCTTGTAATTCAGAAAATTGGTGGAAATTAATAAGATTTGGGGTGTCAATAGTAAGCCAATATGCTTGTCTTCCATTTAAAAACAATTGAGAGTCAAAATTGTGAATAGGTTCCGAGAAAATCGCAAAAAACGTCAAATTCCGTGCAAAGTTGCAGCAGTTTACGGTAGTCATTTTAAACAAACTAGGTATATTTTATAGGTACTATTATGTAATATTGTTATACTTTTATATTTGCTTTATCAAAAAAAAAGGAAGTAAGAATATAGGGTAGATGTGAAAAACTGTGATGGTGGTCCCAGGAGATGGGATGATAACTCCTACCCCTGTTGTTCAACAAAATGTTCTTCATAAAATGTAAATGACGTTTGCTTCAACAATAAAAAATATTTGACTAGTTTCATGCCAGATTAGGGCATGAAGGGTTTAAAAAATATTCAAAATTGCTTCACCAATATTTTTTTTACTTTTTTTCAAATACTATAAAGATTGACCTGATTCTGAAATGGGAGGGCGTTGCTCCCGGCGCATCACTTGAAAATTGCAACCGGCGGCGCATCCTTTACAGGTTTGCAACTGCGCCACTACCGGTGTTATATCAATCAATATCCATTAATTTATGCACATGTAATATTATACATTAGGTACCACACCCTTTATTTACGAAAATAATATGATTTGCTGTAGTCTTACCGCCAAAGGACAAATGCACCTGCTCTGGTTGAACACTTCTCTCTTCTTTCACAAAACTTGCCCAGGATACCCCCAAGAAAAGTAATAAAATGAAGAATTTCATTTTTAACTTTGCTTGCTTCTGACTTCGAAGTAGGTAACTGGAGAACTGTTTATAAACTAGTCACTCATTTGCTTTGTTCCGTCATCATATACAATAATTACTGATAAGCTCCACGTCCGACTCCGCTTCAGAAAATTGAAGTGCTAAACTGCTGGCGTGCTCAATCAAATCAATACTAAAAATTAAAAATAGCTCTGTTGTTTCTTGCTGTTGCCGGCGTAGACGAGACGAGACAGGAGACTCCCATACAAAAAAAGTGTCCGAT